>OY759262.1:58372392-58972392 GCA_963662155.1 Lamellibrachia columna
GTGCATGAGTGAGTGAGTGAGTGAGTGAGTGCGTGAGTGAGTGCGTGCGTGAGTGAGTGCGTGCGTGCGTGCGTGCGTGCGTGCGTGCGTGAGTGCGTGCGTGAGTGCGTGCGTGCGTGCGTGCGTGAGTGCGTGCGTGAGTGAGTGAGTGCGTGCGTGAGTGCGTGCGTGAGTGCGTGCGTGAGTGCGTGCGCTAGCGCTTTACTATATGTAATCGTTTAGTACCAATAACATGTCAATGCAATAATACAACGAAACTCGAGTATCAGGTCGTAAACTGCAACATGGACTGTGCGAAACACAAATTCCCGTCGGCCTTTCATCTGATTTTACAGTCGTCCATTTTCTTTATTTTCCAGGTGAAGGCGGCTGTGCAGCAGACCGGATTCCTACGCAGCAAACGCGGCTATGTCAAGATTCGAGGAATGCCAGTTAAAGGCGGTGACGTCACCGCTCACAGAAACGACGCCAAGCCTAACGGGGAGCCGAACGACCCCCTCTTCAGCAAACAGTGGTACATCGTAAGTACACGCATTGTCACTCGCCAACCCATGTCCCAGCTATGGGAAGCTGGCAACCGCTGTCTTGCAGGCAGGCGTTTGGGGCAGATACTAAAGAAGTAAACATGACAGAAAATCTGGGCCAATCACCCAACTAATTTAATCAAAGCCACTGAATAATGCCACACGCAGAAGACAGGTGACATATCCCTTACATTGCTGAGGAAGTGGGTGAAAACAGAACATTGTCTACAATCATATAATTTATCCTGGCTATGTCTCTATCAAATCAGTGTAGATAGTGTAGATAGTCAGTGTAGATAGTGTAGATAGTCAGTGTAGATAGTGTAGATAGTGTAGATAGTCAGTGTTGATAGTGTAGATGTGCAATAGACTCATCATTCAAAAAGACGACACACACGCCCTTTCATGGAGACGGTCTTCAAGCCCTTTGGCGACCAACTCGTGGCGACGGGAGCTTGATGATGATGATGATGATGATGATGATGATGATGATAGTGATTATTGTAATTATGCTTTTCACGCCATCATTATTTCTGTCATTGTATGTCATTATCATTTTGATTATCTATTATTTTTTTCCGTCGTCACATCAGCGTTTCTGTCCACGTTTCTATAATTATCGTCTTCGGCATCATCTCCATCCAAGTGTCTAAGTTACCACGTCACTCAACCATTTTGTCGTACATCACGCTTACCATTCGTGTCTCTTCAGTGTGTAAATGACGTCATCCTTTCTCTATTTGCTTGCGATTGAAACTCGCTGATTGCTAATGTACCAATAGCCGAGTTGGAAGTTTAGTGTTTTCATTGCCGCTCCAGACATATATCAATAAAACTGCAACGTACATTAATTAATTCAAAATAAGTTCCAACGAGTGAACATCTACTTTCGTCTTTCTCTCATTAGAAGACACGCAAAATTTACTGCCGTAAGGTGTTGCCCACAGGTCCACAATATGAGTACAATGCACCCCGTGAATTGTATTGCCTGATGGCATATTATTCCTTCTAAATGCGCCTATCTATGTATTGCATGACGGCATAACATTCCTTCTAAATGCGCCTGTCTGTGTATTGCATGACGGCATAACATTCCTTCTAAATGCGCCTGTCTATGTATTGCATGACGGCATAACATTCCTTCTAAATGCGCCTGTCTATGTATTGCATGACGGCATAACATTTCTTCTAAATGCGCCTGTCTGTGTATTGCATGACGGCATAACATTCCTTCTAAATGCGCCTGTCTGTGTATTGCATGACGGCATAACATTCCTTCTAAATGCGCCTGTCTGTGTATTGCATGACGGCATAACATTCCTTCTAAATGCGCCTGTCTGTGTATTGCATGACGGCATAACATTTCTTCTAAATGCGCCTGTCTGTGTATTGCATGACGGCATAACATTCCTTCTAAATGCGCCTATCTATGTATTGCATGTCGGCATAACATTCCTTCTAAATGCGCCTATCTATGTATTGCATGACGGCATAACATTCCTTCTAAATGCGCCTGTCTGTGTATTGCATGACGGCATAACATTCCTTCTAAATGCGCCTGTCTGTGTATTGCATGACGGCATAACATTCCTTCTAAATGCGCCTATCTATGTATTGCATGACGGCATAACATTCCTTCTAAATGCGCCTGTCTATGTATTGCATGACGGCATAACATTCCTTCTAAATACGCCTGTCTGTGTATTGCATGACGGCATAACATTCCTTCTAAATGCGCCTGTCTATGTATTGCATGACGGCATAACATTCCTTCTAAATGCGCCTGTATGTGTATTGCATGACGGCATAACATTCCTTCTAAATGCGCCTGTCTGTGTATTGCATGACGGCATAACATTCCTTCTAAATGCGCCTGTCTGTGTATTGCATGACGGCATAACATTCCTTCTAAATGCGCCTGTCTGTGTATTGCATGACGGCATAACATTCCTTCTAAATACGCCTGTCTGTGTATTGCATGACGGCATAACATTCCTTCTAAATGCGCCTGTCTGTGTATTGCATGACGGCATAACATTCCTTCTAAATGCGCCTGTCTGTGTATTGCATGACGGCATAACATTCCTTCTAAATGCGCCTGTCTATGTATTGCATGACGGCATAACATTCCTTCTAAATGCGCCTGTCTGTGTATTGCATGACGGCATAACATTCCTTCTAAATGCGCCTGTCTGTGTATTGCATGACGGCATAACATTCCTTCTAAATGCGCCTGTCTGTGTATTGCATGACGGCATAACATTCCTTCTAAATGCGCCTGTCTATGTATTGCATGACGGCATAACATTCCTTCTAAATGCGCCTGTCTATGTATTGCATGACGGCATAACATTCCTTCTAAATGCGCCTGTCTATGTATTGCATGACGGCATAACATTCCTTCTAAATGCGCCTGTCTGTGTATTGCATGACGGCATAACATTCCTTCTAAATGCGCCTGTCTGTGTATTGCATGACGGCATAACATTCCTTCTAAATGCGCCTGTCTGTGTATTGCATGACGGCATAACATTCCTTCTAAATGCGCCTGTCTGTGTATTGCATGACGGCATAACATTTCTTCTAAATACGCCTCTCTGTAAATTTTTTCGCTGTGTCAGAATACCACTTTATACTCAGAGAGGACGATAATTGAATGGACTATGAATAAATGAATTATTTACATATTCTGCAAATGCCATCATGATTAATATGCTTGATTATCGACAAGTCAACGTCTTCTTTTTCCACTTGAAATCTTGAGTTTCTTGCTTTGGGAGGCAATCTTTTTAACAAGTTTTTATTTAATCGTTTTAATCGATTCCGTTGAAATTTCAGAGCAACACAGGGCAAGCCGGTGGCGTGCCTAAACTTGACCTGAATGTCGCAGCTGCGTGGGCACTCGGCTACACTGGCAAGCACGTGACGACCGCCATCATGGACGATGGTGAGCAGCCGTAGTTTCGTACGTGGCAGCCGTAGTTTTGTAGCAGAACTATTGCAATTGATTAATAGTTATTACGTTATTTGAAACGTTCATAAATGATTCGTATGAGGTAAAGAGGATCGTAGATATTGCTTTTGTAAACACGTATGCAAATGGCGTCAAACATTTACCCGGTGCTGGCAAATAATGCACTTTGCAAATTTATCCCATTACATTGGGACAAATCTGCTCGAAAGGGAAGTGTGAAAACCAACAAGTATTTCCATTGTTACTAGTGAATCAAAATTCATTACTTAAGGACACATTTTAAAAAGAAGCGTGGTGATTGATATCATTTTAGTATATTTTGGTAACATAGACAATAGTATACAAAATATATAAATACACCATGTATAGAACATCTTAACATGCACACTGTTGGGTCATTATGTACGTGTTATAAACGGGAAACAATTACCGTCTCATTTAAAGGCAATGTACGGCGAGCTTCATAGGTTGATGTATTGGCATGTCAATACATGTCAATACATGTTGATGTATTGGCATATCAATACATGTTGATGTATTGGCATGTCAATACATGTCAATACATGTTGATGTATTGGCATATCAATACATGTTGATGTATTGGCATGTCAATACATGTCAATACATGTTGATGTATTGGCATATCAATACATGTTGATGTATTGGCATGTCAATACATGTCAATACATGTTGATGTATTGGCATATCAATACATGTTGATGTATTGGCATGTCAATACATGTTGATGTATTGGCATGTCAATCCATGTATACATGACAGCGGTCTTTATATGTTGTAAAATGTACTTAGTTTTACGCCAAATATTCGAAGAATAAGGAGATGAAAGATCATGTTTTGTATGGATATTATTGAAATTTCATAAAATAATAATATATATTAGTGTCGCAATGTCCAACCGTACAACAGTCGTAGTTCGAACTAACAGATATGACCTGTTCTTTTTGCCAGTTCGAACTAACCAATGAAAATCGTTGTACATTCCCTTTAAGGCTGTGCTATGCGGCCGGATAAACTAGGCAGAACAAAAGCCATTGACGAATCAGCATTGCAAATATATAATAGATTGTGGGCAACGTTGGTGACTTACGAACACATAGAGCCGTGGTAATGAAATGTTAACACGTATCTTTGGTGGGAATGGGAAAATTACGATATCGACCTAGTATGTTCAACATATATGTTGTAATATCCAACCCCTAAAAAAGTATTAACAAGCCCGACTGTTCGTGTTTGCAATAACCTTATATAATCATAATAAGTATACTAACTGCAATATGTGCAGAACAATTGACTGAAAAACAAGCCACATTTGGAACATGCAAAACAGTCATTACAAAAACATTGGCATGGTTGAGCCTTTTTGGATACACCACATTTAGATGACGTCGTGCAATCAATCCTCATCGAGTTCCTTATTTTTTCTCGATGGTGCAATTTCTTCGGTATTAATCTCCTAGTGGTTATTGATGGCTATAATATGTCTCAATGTCACTTTTATATGCATAAGTTGTTCTGGAGAAAAAAGAGCCATCACCGAATTGGTTGAATGTCCGTCGTTTCCTGGAAGCTGTCGGTCCATTCCTCTTTTATATCAATTTAGAAATCTTATAACGTCTTATGGGACTGTTAGATGGGGTAGTTTTTTTGTGATTCAGACGTCTGTGTTAAAGACATAATTAATGCGTTTCAAATTGTGGCTATAAAATATCACTATCTTATAGTTGATTAAAACATTGTTTAAAGGTACAGAGTCTTGCCATTTTATCGTAGCCTCATGTTATTTAGTATAATCTATATGTATTTGGACACATTGAAAGCCCAAATGTTTTTATTTGAATGTTTCGTCCCGAATATTATGTGTACATTGCGTGCTGAACTGCAAGGTCATGTATTCACAAACATTACTTACGGCTTACGGATCCCTTGGGCGCCATGTGTCGCATAGGGCTTGTACAATAGTCCGCCATTCCGCCCTCTCGGCCGCCCTCTGTGCCGCCTCTGCCCATGATGTCCACCCAAACGCATCTCGTTCACAAACATATAACGGCTAAATTATACAAATTGTGGTTCACTGAACCAATTTGGGCGGTCAATATGTTAAAATGCACACATGTAGTTTGTACTATATAAAATTGTTTTACGAGAAAAACGACCAGGCTCTGCACGTTTAGCTTTTGTCAGGAAGTATGTGGGCGATATAATAATGTCTCCAGTAACAATTGACACGCGCCTGTTTTTATGTTGTTGTAGGAGTCGACTACATGCATCCTGATCTCCATGACAACTTTGTAAGTCAAACGTATTACTCCATTACTTCATGTCGACCTATGCAAAGTCTCACAGTGTCGTGTACATTTCCGGGAACTTGTACTGAATTGAGCCGTACGTCTTCCGTGTCGGGTGTCACAGCAATGTCGTTATTTAATTTCTCATAGTGAACGGCAGTGGGTAACAGTGTAAGACGGACGAATTAAAGAGCTCGTGTTTAGGCCCTATGAGTCTACAAGAACCTTTGTGAATGGCGGATAAATACACGGCAAGATTAGTTGTCGACATTAGTTGTCGACATTAGTTGTCGACATTAGTTGTCGACATTAGTTGTCGACATACTTTAGCTTGTCGCCAAAACAAAACAAACGTGTAATTGAGACGGTACTGGTGCTCCACCTAGTGAGAGTCGTCTTCGAAAATAGACATAGATAATTAATAATTAAACTTTTATAATCCTGCATCGATATACAGACATGCGTCTTATTGCTCAAACACTTCCCTGAGTAAGCAAATAGAGAGAATAAGAAACCTAATTCCTTGTTTTGCAGTTTTGTAACAAGAGAAGTGACTACTTAAAATTCACACATCTCCTAACAGTTCTACAGAACTTGGTATACAGCCGCGTTTCGTGGAATAAATTCAGCTGGTGACCTTGCTTCAAAGTTACATAATATGTCACACAGAACGCCATAAAAATACCCACAAATTTGTCAAAAACGACGATCCTCTAATATATTCCTTGCTAAGAATTTGTCGTTGTAAACGTCGTTATAAAAAGGTAAAAGTAAAGATATGTTCTTATACAGTATCTGGGACTGTTCAAAGCACTTTACACTTCACGCTCTGGGGTTATAGACATGGGCAATAAGTGCCACTTACTGATGTACACACGGATCGTCTTATAGACATGGGCAATAAGTGCCACTTACTTATGCACACACGGATCGTCTTATAGACATGGGCAATAAGTGCCACTTACTGATGCACACACGGATCGTCTTATAGACATGGGCAATAAGTGCCACTTACTGATGCACACACGGATCGTCTTATAGACATGGGCAATAAGTGCCACTTACTGATGCACACACGGATCGTGCACCAGTTGGAGAACCACAAACGAGTGACAAAAGTTAAGAACTCTGCTACTGTTGTATTTGATATGCCAATTTAACCATAATTTGCCGCAGGAAATACCTTCCAAACGAGACCTAATGATTTTTTTAATACCTATTTTTGCAGCAAAATGTTGTTATTTTGTATATTCTTTTTTTTAAATAAGTGTGCAAATGCGAGACAGACAGATAGACAGACAGGCAGACATACAAGCAGAGACGAGTTTGGTTTCAACAAATGGTTTTGTTCGCAGAATGCGGAAGCGAGTTATGACTTCAGCAGCAACGACCCGTTTCCCTATCCCCGCTACACGGACGACTGGTTCAACAGGTAAGAACGGTCAGTTGTGTACACCGGAACAATAATATACCTGTAGTCACTTACGTACCATGTACAGTTATTCTTCTGAGAATGAAAGAACGAAACTCTTTTTATGTCTATACCCATAAAAATGTTGCTTCACACGAACACGCACACGCACACACGCACGCACGCACGCACGCACGCACGCACGCACGCACGCACGCACGCACGCCAAACTGTTCCATATTATCCAATGTCCGTTGTATCCATAAGTATACAAAACAGTGCAGAACAGAACGTCTATATAATGTTCACGTGACAATATTTTTTTATAGTAATTATACCTAACATAATAAAGAGCATCCTTTCTCGGAAATGGCATATAAAACATTTACGGCAGCACAAAATATATGATTAATTTCTTTGACAGTAGACTTTAGTAACGCGAGTAATCAAAATAATACCGCGCAAACAGTCACGCAATCACTCGGGAACAATTTATCATTATTATCGACCCGCAGTAATCATTCATACTTAGCCGGTCTGTTTTCTATGAAGCACACCATTTGAAATATTATGTCATCTGTCATGTCATCTGTCATGCAAGCACAAATCCACAAGTTCTCTAGCAAACAACCAAAGCACTTTCCAAACAATGAAACAAACAACCAAATTATCAATACAAATTACCAAGATTACCAAGGTATCTTACGAAACTTGAGATTGTTGTGTATTTAACTGATACATCAGGCATATTTCACCCATTTGACGCGAGTTGGCCTGTTCTCATCGTAGCCACGGCACCCGGTGCGCAGGAGAAATCTCGGCCAAGAAAGACAACAAGATCTGCGGAGTTGGCATCGCCTACGACTCCAAAATCGCCGGTATGTGTCGCTGCAAACCCGACGGACGGACGTGCTTAGATTGGTCCTGTAAAACTTGCACGTGTTAACCAAAAAAACAAGCTGACTATATTGTATTGATCCGTCGCTGTCTGTCTCTCCGTCTGTTTGGCGATTCTTCTAGAATGGCCAAACGTCAAACTGCTACGGAATGACCCCCGTGTGTTATACGGAGCGCATTTACGAGAAAAATACACCACCAACGCGTCATGTGTATATTGCCAATACCCTTCTCAAAGTCACTATATAGTTCTCATATGACTTCTTTTTTATTCACATCATAGCAAATGCTAAAATTGTTTACGTTGCTCCGTGTTGTTTTCGTTACTCCGTGTTGTTTACGTTACTCCGTGTTGTTTACGTTACTCCATGTTGTTTTCGTTACTCCGTGTTGTTTACGTTACTCCGTGTTGTTTACGTTACTCCGTGTTGTTTACGTCACTCCGTGTTGTGCGCGCGTTTTACGTGGATGGCTACGACAGTGACACGTGATACTATCGTTCTGTCCCGACCTGTAATGACATACAGCTGCTGATAACTGCAAACGACAGAATTGTGTGCAAGGCCATGATCACCAGCGTCACCAGGCATTTTAACACAAAATACTAGGCAGTTGAAATTGAAAGATTTCTTAAAAACATTAGGGAGCTTACCAAATGAAATAAAGATGTGTAAAATATCCACATAAATGTAAGTTGTTTCGGGATGATAAGATAATGTTTTCACGCAAGCGCTCAGGCTGTAAAATCCGCTCTCTTCGATAGGACTGCGCATGCTCGACCAGCCTTACATGACGGACCTGATCGAGGCGAACTCGATGGGCCACCGCCCGGACTTGATCGACATCTACAGCGCGAGCTGGGGACCCACGGACGACGGACGGACCGTAGACGGACCTCGCAACGCCACCATGAGGGCCATCGTGAAAGGCGTCAACGAGGTACGCTACGGTGTCATATGGTAAATGGTGTCATATGGTAAATGTACCCCTGTGGTAAACGGACCCCGCCGTCTATTTTCCATTGTGAATAATGGACAACTTACAACCTCTATTATAGCTAATTTAAAGTTCACGCTTTGATGATTACAGCTGTTTTTTTCTGGTGGCTATCGCAATGTCTCAAAGATAAACATTTCATAGTTGGTGGTTTATGATGTTGTATACCATGAAATGTAAAACAATGTAACAGTGCACTCACCGAAATAATGCTCCTCAATATCATTGCTTCGTTTTTTCTTAATATAAAATTGGCAAGGAGCGTCACGTATTGTATTAAAATGCAATTCCAGTCCAAAACCTAAATAATTTTATGTCACACAGTACATTTTATTTAAGTTGAATGTCATATCAATTTCCTTATTTATATTTTCTTTTCCGCGCCATATTCGCAGAAGTGTTACAACGCTCATACCGTTGGTGCGGATATCCCGATTTTGTTGACTTTAAACATCTGAATTTCCACACGACAATCAGTCAGTTGGGATATAACCGTGTGTCCTCTATTGTGTCAGGGTCGAGGAGGTCTGGGCTCCATCTACGTGTGGGCGTCCGGGGACGGCGGGCCGGACGACGACTGCAACTGCGACGGCTACGCGGCCAGCATGTGGACCATCTCCATCAATTCGGCAACCAACGACGGCCAAACGGCCGGCTACGACGAGTCCTGCTCCTCCACGCTCGCGTCCACCTTCAGCAACGGCAAGAGCGGCTATCGCGACGCCGGAGTGGTGCGTGTTTATTTTAATAATACTAATTTAACAAGGTTTAACAAGACTGCCACACAACCAAAAGCTACAGATGGCAAGTGGAAAAGAAATTCATTGACTTATCGAGAGTCCAAAGATTATTCACCGCCGTTCTGAAATATTTGTCGATTCTGTCTTTAAACATATTCTCTTTGTTAGCATTTAGCAATCATTAGGTCACTTGTTCCATTAATTTATTGTCCGCTGTGAAAATTAATACTTTTTTATATATAAACTATGCTGTTCCTCAATATTTTCATAACCATTCAACGTCTAAACCATTTATGAGTAATTTGATATGACGGATTCAGGATACCGTCTTCAACCGATGTGATCTTCTCTCCACACGACGCATCTTCTTCAATTATACAGAATAGTTATTTTCATTTATTCCACACGACGCATCTTCTTCAATTATACAGAAAAGTTATTTTCATTTATTCACAACCAAGTTTATTTGAGTTATTTAGAATATTTATCTCTCCTTTGATGGTGTCTTCCGTGTTTTCTTTTCTTCGTCCTTCTAATCAAATACTGACAATTACTTTGTATTGTCTATCGTATGTATGTTCTGGAATAGCTGATGAGGATGTTATTCTTCAAGTGTCATTGGTACACTGAGCCAGTGATGTTATCTTGTAGATGCAGATGACGTACCTCTTTCTTCTCTTTCTTCGCTTGCACTAATGGGTCACTGTTTAAACTCAACCTGTTGAAACTTTTCATCCTGACAAGAATACGCTGTTCAGTGCGACCTAATCACGACGCCCACACTGACGCTTCCACCCTACCTCTACCCCATTGTCTATTCACCCACAATACCCCTGCTCAGACATCTCATTGCCTCCCTCCAGTGAGTGTGTCACCGGCAACGTTCTCAGTCTAGACACATTCACATCGCGTCGAAACGTATTGATTTCACCCAGCTTTGCCTCCGAGAACAGTCATCTGTTGCACTGCCTTTCTCCTTAAGTATCGACTTACATGGTTCGGAAGACCACGTTTTCCAATCATTGTACGATCGAGTATCGCAATCTCGTAGCTATATTTAAGACGTTCTTGCGACGAACAGTTTTCGCAGAATTAGCCTCTCTAACCGGAATTTGGTGAAAGAGGCGGACGTTCTTTTTTGATACGAAGCAGATCGATTCTACCTTCATCACGCCTTTCGGCATTCTCCGTGGTTGGTTGTTTAATCCAGACTGAGCAATAAGTACAATGGAGCCGTCTGGTGTCTATGCATTGCTCGGTGGACTGCTTGTTGGCAAATTGGCTACTTCGCTATTTATCCGTAGGTCATTGGTCCTAGTTATTTCCGTCAAATAAGTAAAGTTACGTTCTTATGTAGAGCGGCATCCAGTCATTGGGACTGTTCAAAGCGCTTTACACTTCACCCCACTGGCAGACCTGTTCATTCCAACGCCATTTCGAGTTCTCTAGGAAACATTCAGCCACGCTGCAGTTACTGCGCGAATAACATTTGTTCCGATATCCATCTTTGTCTATAGCCGGGCACTCATTTATACAGCTGAGTGAACTGTGGCAATGTGGGGTAAACGAAATTGACAAAGGTTCGAAACGGAGCAAGAGGAGTCGAACTCGGGTTCTCTCGATTGAGAACCCGACGTTCTATCAGCTACGCTACCGCGCCCTACAAGTACGATATCCGCTTGCAGACGTCCAGGGAGACGGTCTGGTAGTTGTCAAAATGTCAGAGTAATCATGTTAAAATGGTCAATGTGTCAATAATTTAGCTCCTATCGTTCCCATGTCTCATAAGCTGTTGCCAGGCAACGCACACACGTTCCCATGTCTCATAAGCTGTTGCCAGGCAACGCACACACGTTCCAATCCAGCTAAAAACCACAATTCTATTTTATTCTGCGTGTCTGGATCATATAAAGAATGTGCTGCTTCACAAAACCGAGCTTCTTTAGGCGTACGAATTTACATAAATGTTAGTAATTCGTCGAAAAAACGGTCTCATGGTGCCTTGCGCACATTCATATACGACATCTGGTAAATACACTGCGGGCAACTTTTCCTTCGAATAGAAAATGCGGGTGCAATTCTTCTAATAAAAAACTGAATTCGTTATTGGTTATCAGTAGTCTATGTATATTATACAATTTGTATTGAATTGTCAGGCCAACGCCGAAAATAATGCAATATGTTGGAGCTTCAAAATGGTACAACGTCATGGCTTCATAAATGTTGTAGAGGCGTATATTATAAAAATGCTGACAGAAAGATGTTTTCACATAAGGAAGACAGTGGAAACAGAGGAAAACCATGTAACATTAGTGAAGGAACAGTGTAGATTAGATATCAGAAAGTGTTCGTTCTCAGAGACGACGATAAATGAATGGAACAAATTATCTACCGACTATATAAACGGTGGCAGCGCGAATGTGGTTAAAACAACATTGACAAATACCGCAGAAGTGCGGGTTTCGCGTGGATGAATAACAACGCTGTTCTCTAGATAAGCCAATCTCCTCATTGTCCACTTGTCATTTGGTTTTGTCGGATGGCAATCTTGCGAAATCTTGTATTGTGTGTATTTACTATAGACACATCTTTGTTCGTGAAAATGTGCATCAGGTTAGTGCCGAGTAATGAAGTAACGATTGTCTCTATTGAGATTTACTATTGAGATATACTATTGAGATTTCCTTATTCAACGTGTCGACTACCGTCGGATCGAAACGAGACTGATGCTGACCCAGCCACAAATGGGACGGCCTGCTTGCCACGCCAACTGGTGAGCAGACAAAGAACTAACTAGTCGTCCCAGATTCAGTTCCCGACGAAGGCTACTGGCGGTAGCCAATACGTTGAGTAACTAAACCTCAATCGTTGTGATTAGAAGATATTATTTGATTGTGTACAAAAATGCCGAATAACTTGAACGAACGAACTGCCTGTCCGTGTTGCAGGCGACGACGGACTTGTACGGCGAGTGCACCACCCGTCACTCAGGCACGTCAGCCGCGGCTCCAGAGGCGGCCGGGGTGTTTGCACTCGCTCTCCAGGCGAAGTAAGTCAACACGTCAATATTTAATGTCGTGCCAAGCGGCAGTACTAATAACGTCAAGAAGGTGTTAACAGAGCCGTGTCATTTGTAGAATTAGGTAATGACAAATATAATTGTATTTTCATTGATTGCATATTCGGTTGTCTTGCTTGTTGTTGTTGTTGTTGTTGTTGTTGTTGTTGTTGTTGTTGTTGTTGTTGTTGTTGTTGAACAGTCGAAGTGAACTTGAACCACGAGTATCTAAATCTATATGTAGAGTCCCGTTGGTGGGGCGCGGTGGTTCGGTGGTTAGAGCGCCGGGGGGGGGGTCAATTGAGATGACCAGTGTTCGTGACTACCTGCTGCCTCTTCGAAGCTTCAATTTCGTTCACCCCATTTTGCGTGTGTCATTTGGAAGAGACACTAAAACCAATGGTCCTTTCTACCTGGTGTCAGGAGCAGCAAAAGACCCAACGCAGGGGTAAATGTGCAACCTACGGTGGACACCGTCTCTCAACCACATGAGTTACGGCAGAAACGTCTCTGTCGCGGTATAGTTAGTTCTGCTAACTAACTCGCATGAGAACAATATTAAATGCATGAAACGGTGCAGACGTGTCCTTGTCCCTTATTGAACCACCCACTTCTGCTGTCTTCAGCCCCCTGCTGACGTGGCGCGACGTCCAACACCTGACCGTGCTGACGTCGAAGCGCAACCACCTGTACGACCCGAACGGCGAACACAACTGGACGATCAACGGGGCCGGCCTCGAGTTTAACCATCTGTTCGGCTACGGCGTGCTTGACGCTGGCGACATGGTCGACCTCGCCGCCGACTGGAAGTCCGTGTCCGACCGCTTCCACTGCACCGCCGGCCAGGTCCTCCGCAAGTAGTAAGTTCAACACTTCATCAAACCGTTTTCAATGGCGGCCATTATAAAAATAATCAAGATGAATACCACATACTGTGTCGACGGCGATGGGTGTCTATTTTTATATGAATCTACACATCATATACTTCACGTGTGCTAAACATACTTTTGTCAAACTACATTATTCATCTGATTGGTGTCGGTTTCTTTTCTATATATCGCCGGTCATTTCACATTCTCAGTGAAACTGTGTTCCGAATATTTTTCTTGTTTGTGCCAATTGATTTATCTTTTAATAGTTAATAGACCTACCATATACGGGTTGTCTTTCAAGGTCCAAATTTACGCATACATGCGAGAAGACCGGTGGATGTTACGCAATCGTAATCTTCTACTTTTCTCAAATATCATAATCTAAAGTGCAATCAAACGCATTTCAATACCATTTTGTCGACGCATCGAAACAATGAATTATATCTACTTTTCCTCCCACAGTGACCCGTGTCAGATTTTTTTTAACACAAAATGCAGTATTTCCATTGATTAGTATATTTAATATACGAAAAATATAACATTTGATTGAGGCTTTGACTATTCACCAGGGACATCCTTGCAATCATCAGATCGACCTGTTGAAACGTTCATTGTTCAGGATTGCTCGCTGGAATTTACGTGGCTCGCAAACAGGAGGTTAAGTTTAGTCGATACCGGACCCGTCATCGCTGGTCGGACATGTAATGGTCTAGTTCCCAAAACACGTCGACCGAGACAGCGCGTGGGATGAAGTACTGGTGATTTAACGTACAGCGACGTGGAAGCAACTTACAAATCCACTTTTCAACAGGCCGATCTGCCAGGGGCACCGAAGTAGGTCTGCTACTAACCACCATAGCAAGGATGACTATGGATAATAGTTAGCACATACACACACCGGAGTCAATAGACATTAATGAACTGCTAATGGACACACCTGGGCATCAGCAATTACTAAGAAACAACGGTTAATTGAGCAATTACTGAGAAACAACGGTTAATTGAGCAATTACTGAGAAATAACGGTTAATTTAGCAATTACTGAGAAACAACGGTATTTTGGAAGTGGTATCCGATATGTCATTATATAGTATCGTGGTATCCGATATGTCATTATATAGTATCGTGGTATCCGATATGTCATTATATAGTATCGCGCGGGCACAAACGAACAACATAGTCTGGTCGTATATTTCATACACTCCACTATTCCGTCAGTAAGAATCGTGTACACGATCATATTGAGTAAGATTGCCATTACAATAATTCACTTAAACTGCATGTGGACAACCAGACCATTTGTGTGTAGAGTTACATTTTTATAACTGTATATGCAAAGGTTAAGGTGATGCATATAAACAAAAGCTACATGGTGACCTCGGTATTATAGACATATTAGATCAATGGTCTGACATCAAAGCGAGGTCATGCTTAACAAATATGTTATGTTTTTTGGAAGAAATCACTAAGTGGATAGACATGGGATCGCCAGTAGATATTATCTACTTAGATTTTCAGAAAGCTTTTGACAAAGTGCCACATCAAAGATTGCTACTTAAATTAAAAGCCCATGGTATCGGGGATAGCATAACTGACTGGATAGAACAATGGCTGACTGACAGAAGACAACGAGTTGTAGTAGATGGCGAAGTTTCAAATTGGAAATCGGTTTTGAGTGGGGTACCTCAAGGATCAGTATTAGGACCTATATTATTCTTAATTTATATCAATGACTTGGACGAGAGTATAACAAGTAACGTACTGAAATTTGCGGATGACACAAAACTGTTTAGAAAGGTTAATACTGATGGTGATAAACAACATTTACAAAACGATCTAGACAGATTAGTGAAATGGTCTGAGAAATGGCAGATGCTGTTCAATTTTGGGAAATGTAAATGCCTACATACAGGACATGGGAACTTGAATGTAAACTATAAAATGGGAGCTACTGTTCTTGGTACTACTGTAAAAGAAAAGGACTTAGGAGTTACAATAAGCGCTGATATGAAAGTTTCAGAGCAGTGTGGTATTGCAGCTTCAAAGGGTAATCAAATTCTTGGATTGATTAGAAGAAACATAACATATAAGGGAAAAAAGTTAATTATACCTCTTTATAAAGCAATAGTTAGACCTCATTTAGAATACTGTATACAAGCATGGAGACCATATCGTAAGAAGGATATAAATACGCTTGAACGCATACAAAGGAGAGCAACTAAAATGATTCCAGAACTTAGAGACCTTAGTTATGAAGAACGCCTGAAAGAATGTGGTTTAACAACTCTAGAGACAAGGAGGTTAAGAGGAGATCAGATTGAAGTTTTTAAGATATTGAATGGGTATGAAAATATTGATAGAAATATGTTTTTCTCACTCAAGAAGGATAGCAGAACTAGAGGACATGAGGTAAAATTAGTAAAGGATCAATGTAGATTGGACATCAGGAAGCACTCGTTCTCACAGAGGACAATAAATGAATGGAACAAACTGTCTACAGATTGTGTAACTGCTAGCAGCGTGAATATGTTTAAAAACAAGGTTGACACATATATCAGGAGGGCGGGTTATAAGTAGGTGAACATTGTTGGACTCTCGATAAGCCAATGGCTTCCTTGTCCACTTGCCATCTGGGCCTTTGGCTTGGATGGCAAATCTTGTTAAATCTTGTTAAACTTCAGATGTTATTAAATGTCGAGAAATATTAATGTCGAGAGATATAAATGCCTACACAGGGGATGAGAACATGAGATAGAAAGTGGCACTGGTAAAACCATACAACAGGAACTTAGAACTGACATGAAAGTTTCGATGCAATGGGGGATCGTGGCATCATCATTACTCCTTTTCCTGCGTCCTCCTCTTCTCTCGTTGGTAGTTGGCCGCCTCCTTCCTCACCAAGTAACCCGCCCACATCATCCGGGTTCTTACTATTATTCCCACCTGACCGTGTGGACGTTATCGTAGTTGCTCGACGACTTAACACGGTGTTGTTTTTGCAGTGAGTTCAGCACGGCGCAGTCGCTGATCCTGACGATCACCACGGACGCGTGCAAGGGACTCGACAACCAGGTGAACTACCTGGAGCACGTCCAGTCCTTCGTCACGCTCAAGAGCAGCCGACGCGGTGACGTCACTATGTTCCTCGTCTCGCCCATGAATACAACGTGAGTAACGGTGCTGCGGTCTTTGAGGCTGACAGACTGGTCGTAATTTGATTACATGATCTACTATCCAATTGCAGTATGTTCCATTTTCTTTTCTTTCATTCTGAAATAATTGATTCAGTTCATTTATTGATATAGCGTACTCAATGAGAACGAGAACTTTCCATGATAACGGTCATTATTAAAACCCGAACACTTCTGCACAAATTCCAAGATATGGGCCACATCAGGCCTGAGCCGCAAGTAGCCAAATAAAAGAGGTAACTAAGAGCTTTGACAAGTGCATGAAGGCCCTCCTGGGATATTAGTTAGCAATATCATGTGAATTTACGGTGACAAAACTAACCATTGACAACGCTATGAATTTAAAGCACCACTATGTAAATTTTTACCCAATCCATAGTGTTCTTTTATTAACGCTACTTCGTTCACTAACGTTAATACAACGTACCGCAGATCGATGATCCTCAGTAAGCGCCCGAAAGACACAGACAGCGTCGACGGCTTCAACAAATGGCCGTTCATGACCACCCACATGTGGGCAGAGAACCCGCGCGGAACCTGGAAGCTGGTTGTCGTCTTCGATTCGGAGGCTCCCCAAGAGGGCGTTCTGTTCGAGTGGACCCTGATGCTACACGGGACCCAGCTGTCCCCCTACGTCGGACAGAAGGTGAACGTCACTAAGCGTCACCCGAAGCTGGGCGTCGTCAAACGAGAGCACGAGAAAGGCGTCAACTTCCAGTTCCAGCAGTAATTCGCCGGTTGGTCGCCTGGTGGCGTTAAGGCGCAGGTCAGTCACTGGGGGCGCCTGCGCTGCATGATGGCCGCTACTCTGGACCTACATCAGCTACATGTCTCTCAAGTCTCAAGTCGATGCAGTATTATCACCACTGATACAAATGGCAGTAGTATCATATCTGATAGGATAAATTTATTAATGTATTAGGCTGAAATCGGTTAATTAAGATGAAGAAGATATTCCGATATAAATTATCTTATGGTTCGGTGGTTTATCCCCAGAACAGCTGCCACCTAGCGGATGGAAATAAACTCGAATAGCCTAACTAATCTGAAGTAAATTTCGCACAATAGTTAACATTCCTATATCGTTAGTGTCTCAAGATATTGTTATTATATTTAAGAGTTATATTTCAACTTTGGCGTTTATGTTGGGGATGTGTAATGATGGTGATTTGTGAAC
Source organism: Lamellibrachia columna (assembly GCA_963662155.1). NCBI lineage: Eukaryota > Metazoa > Annelida > Polychaeta > Sabellida > Siboglinidae > Lamellibrachia > Lamellibrachia columna. The sequence goes on from OY759262.1 coordinate 58,390,539, forward strand.
ATCATCGTTCATATAAGTTACAACGGGCGTAAAACGGAGAATTACCGTATGTATACGCACGTTATTGTAGGGTTGTGTGATATTTACTCTTGCTGTGTTCATACGATCTTTCCGTAAGCATGAACGTGTGTTGTGCATTGGGTTGTATAATCAAATATGACGCTATTCAAATTGCAGTTCTTCGATTGTACAACTAGGCCGGCCAAAAGAAGAACGCCAATGTTGGGAAAGAATACGAATACTTACATTTAAACCAGAGCCATTTGTTTAACTCAGCTAGGAAAATTTATTGAGCCAATGGCGGCCCATGAAGGAAATAAATTAATGCTTCATTAGCCCAATCAGTTTTGTTAGCTGTACTACCCTGTCTACATAGCCATGCTGTGATGATAAGTTATGTTGTTTAGATGACTACGTGTGTCTTGGTAAATGTAACGGGGTAATTCGATAGACCCGACTGTCTAAATATGGACCTGACGATAAAAACAAGCCCGGTATATCAATCTTTAATTTTATCCACTGCAGAAGGAGCATCGAAATCAAACAATCGCAAGAGTTGTGTGGCATAGATGACATACAATGCTATGATCAAAATATGAGTAGATCAAACCAGGTAAAATGATTACTAGAAAATAAGCGAATAAAGTTAACTAAGGTTCGCCACAGCGCAGTATATGCATTCAAATGGTTAGGTGTAATGTCCCAGCTGCACATGATCAATGAACATATCCATGACGTGGATGCTGCTGGTTGTCGTTCAAACTTGAGATTATCGTAAATAGAGGTATAATCTAATGTCATCACGTGTAACATGGGAACTGCTGGGCTGACAATGACAGGAATGGAGAGTAGAGAATGGTATATTTTTCTGGCTAAATCGTAGTGCCGTGAACATGGAAGCGGTATTTGTCAAAAAGTAGTTCCTGACCCAGACTGCGTACAATGAAGGCCTCGCGAGCGGATTATGCCAGGAGTTGATATATACATCCCTCGTAACCCGTGTTGCAGTTCCCATAATCCAAGTATTTTGTCGCATCATGGTTAGACGTAATCGTGCTAGTAATGCTGTTTTATTCGTATATGTGTAAGACGTAAGGTGTATAAATGTACAACCAACGTGTAAATATATGTTCGCATATATGTGCGTAGACTATATTTCTGAATAAAAATTATGCGAATTTAAATGTTAAAATAATAGTATAACTTTCGGCTAATGCATAAGCTAATTTATCTAAAATAAGATCTAACCTGTCTTTATTCCAACAAATGGAAGCGTCAAATATACTGAAATTGCGTGTTTAATCAACATTATTTAATTTAAATATTTAATGCGATATTGACTTATTCTGGAGTTTTGTGAATATGTGCGTATTTCGTAGCGGTCTTCGTACCCAGCTAACTGAGGTGTATCGGTTACACTCTCTCTCGGTATTTCCTAGCGGTCTTCGTACCCAGCTAACTGAGGTGTATCGGTTACACTCTCTCTCGGTATTTCCTAGCGGTCTTCGTACCCAGCTAACTGAGGTGTATCGGTTACACTCTCTCTCGGTTGAAGTTGTTATTTATTGTCGGTGACTGTCTATTTATTATTGGCTAGCACATTAGAGGCTATACATATACCAGTCAGTACAAACCTGACGATTCACAGAGATGTACTGTTCTAGATACGTGCGCACGCTTCAATGTAGTTCGTTGTATCCAACGAAAACAGAATATTTTAGAAATAAAATCAATGCTAAGAATGGTTTTTTAACGACACATAGATACGGAGAAAGGTACGATTGTCCCACTGAGCACATTTAGATTAACATACCGTTGAGGATAATTTACAAATTGTGTTCCTACATAGTAATATCTGATATATAAATTTGTTGAATTATATTGAATTATCGAGCTGTAATGATGTTGCAAGAGCTTACCCTGTTAAAACTTTAGGAACCGTCATACATGTTAGAATTATTTGACGTTCTTATAACTACCCTGCATATTATTAGCACATATTAATGTAAACCAAAACAAGTTATGTTATTTTGTCTGAAATCTAAAGCATTGTTGCGAAATCGTATATTCATTACACAGTAGTGTACGACTGTTTCCACATTGTCGATTACACTTTAATTGCCTCGTGAAAGAAAGAAAAAGACGCGTTGTACTGTTACAAGTGATTCTTCATAGATACCTTGCTGCGTTCTATATAAAACAAAATTAAGCGACGACGGCGCGTTGTGGCGATAGACTGACGCTGTGAAATCTAAACTATTACGTACAGTATAATTTTGTATGGCGAATGGCTTGATGTCAACATCGCTGGTGCCCGAACCGCTGGTCCCCTCTGCAATGCCCGTGTGTTCGTGACAACATGACATCAATCACAATGTCGCCATTGTTGTCGCTACGCACGACTCTCCATCGAAACATTCCGCACTGGTGGCACACGATTAACGCACGATCTATGGAATGTTATTCAGGATGTAATACGAATTCGCACACGATGTTATGGTGATGTGTATATATGTTAAGCAAATAAACGTTCTTGAAACTGTTCACCTGTCTTGTAATCTTGTAATCTTAGAAATTTAGGCGTGACCGGGTCAGTGATTTGAGTCGAACAATTATTTTCCTCTGGGTCATTGATTCAACTCGACTTATTTGAGTAAGTGAATCGGCTCGATTCTTTTCTTTATGCCTGGTGACTCGAGTGAAGAGTAGAGTTGTATGGCCTCTTGGAATCTATGTACAAGACAGAACCACGAATCATGCTATTGACCATAATTCAATCGCTTATTTCTGTTACAAAATTAAGCAACATTTATCCGAGAGTATAGCTAACATAATCTTTCTAAGCTTCGAATTATTGCAAGCTTTGAAGTAGTACTGCACGCACGCACAAACACACACACACGCACGCGCACACGCGCACGCGCACGCGCACGCGCACGCGCACGCACACGCACACGCACACGCACACGCACACGCACACGCACACGCACACGCACACGCACACGCACACGCACACGCACACGCACACGCACACGCACACACACACACACACACACACACACACACACATTCAATCAGCATTTAAGCCAGTATGCTTTATACACGCAGCCTTCCTAGTTGTTCCTCTCGCCGCCTCGTTGGAATGATGTCGGCTGCACTCGCTAGATATAGTTGTTACAGTACTAAATAAACAAACAACGTTAGACGCTTGTGTTAATTATAACCTAATGTGTCACCCCATTTAGAAAACGTGGCAATCCAAACATAATGCGTTAGCAAACATATATCTGGCCTGTGAAACTGTACTGCATATTTGTATAATTTTGCAGACTAAGTTTTTTCCGATTAAATTAATTGAGATCAAATTTAGTACGTTGAATGCTTCATAGTTAATTTCCACTGGGGGCCATATCCCAAACACAGCTGTTTAATTAAACTGGGTTATACTGTGCTGCTAGGGACGAAATGTGCATCCACTATTTACAGCTAAAGGCTTCCCTGTCCACTTGCTATCAAGAACTTGTTGCTTTGCCGGATGGTAAGCTTGTTAAATATTGCACGCACATACAACAGGCAATTATTGTGATTCTGATAATAAAATACAAAAGGTAGTTGTTGTGATTCTGATAATAAAATACAAAAGGTAGTTGTTGTGATTCTTATAAAAAAAATACAAAAGGTAATTGTTGTGATTTTGGTAATTGCACACGGCGGCCATTCACTGTAATATAATGGAGTCCCGATGCAGGAACAATTTTGAAATCCCCGTTTTGTCCTGCACTGTTGGTCACCCCCTTCCCTAGAATGCCGCGTATATAAGGAACATCTGATAAATGGAACAATTTGACCAAGTCCCAACTGGTATTTTATGGAAGGCTGCGGACATGTTGCCCGTATCCCCGTGTTAAAAAACATTGGCGTTAACGCCATTATGACTCGTCACCAGCATCACGTGCTATTCCAACAACAGCCGACGGTGGAGCCAGACGCTTTCGGCAGAGGGAGCCACTAATTTAAAGACCGGCCAGAGCGTGGCATCGTTGTTTTTACGTAAACCGAGAAAGGTTCAATCAGTTGAACCGGCACTAGAAACTTTCGCTCATTGTTATCATTTGAGAAATGAATATGCATTAAGAAAGCGTATGAGAAGGAGAACGCACAATGCTTGTGCATGTGTCACCTCGCTAGGTGCCGTGCTAGTTTCTGTTCAATATGCTGTCATACTCACTTCGTGTCGTGTTATTTTATGTTCGAAGTGCTTCAGTGTGTCTTACTCACTAGTGTCGTGCTAGTTTCAAGTCAACTGGCACGTTCGTTTTAAGATGTAACAGGTAATTATTTTTACTTCTAAATTCGTGGTAGACAGATAAAGTGCTGTCGATTTTGAGACCTTTTCGCTTAATTTTGCACTCTGAATATAATTACGTTTTTGAACAAGGAAATTGGAACGACACTTATGGCATGCACATACCTCTAAAGATGATTTCTAGTGACGGTTTGGAAGCAAGTGTAAAGCCTACATGTCATTGGCAAAAGGATCCCCGTGCAAATAGACAGAATCCAGTACTTTTCGGTGGCAAAGGACGGAGAATATATCGATGATAATAGTTGTAATAATTGTAGTATTTTATTCTGCTGCGGTTCGATGACAAACAATAGCAGGAAACCAACTAGAAGACGTATGTAGCATTAGCAAAAGAAAAGTGCATTGTGCACATAAGAAGGTATTCATTCTCACGGAAGATGATAACAGAATAGCACACCATTTGTTCCATTTAAAGTTCTGCTGATTGTGCACTGACAAGATCGGGCTATAGACTCTTCATAGATGAAACAATGTTGGATTCCCATTGCGTCCATGGCTTCCTTGTCCACACAGTGTGAATATGTCGGAGGCTACGCATAGATGGAATGTTGCTGGACTCTCAATGGCTTCCTTGTCTGCACAGTGTGAATATGTCGGAGGCTACGCATAGATGGAATATTGCTGGACTCTCAATGGCTTCCTTGTCCACACAGTGTGAATATGTCGGGGGCTACGCATAGATGGAATGTTGCTGGACTCTCAATGGCTTCCTTGTCCACACAGTGTGAATATGTCGGAGGCTACGTATAGATGGAATGTTGCTGGACTCTCAATGGCTTCCTTGTCCACACAGTGTGAATATGTCGGGGGCTACGCATAGATGGAATGTTGCTGGACTCTTCTCAATGGCTTCCTTGTCCACACAGTGTGAATATGTCGGGGGCTACGCATAGATGGAATGTTGCTGGACTCTTCTCAATGGCTTCCTTGTCCACACAGTGTGAATATGTCGGGGGCTACGCATAGATGGAATGTTGCTGGACTCTTCTCAGTGGCTTCCTTGTCCACACAGTGTGAATATGTCGGGGGCTACGCATAGATGGAATGTTGCTGGACTCTTCTCAGTGGCTTCCTTGTCCACACAGTGTGAATATGTCAGGGGCTACGCATAGATGGAATGTTGCTGGACTCTTCTCAGTGGCTTCCTTGTCCACACAGTGTGAATATGTCGGGGGCTACGCATAGATGGAATGTTGCTGGACTCTTCTCAGTGGCTTCCTTGTCCACACAGTGTGAATATGTCGGGGGCTACGCATAGATGGAATGTTGCGTTGCTGGACTCTTCTCAATGGCTTCCTTGTCCACACAGTGTGAATATGTCGGGGGCTACGCATAGATGGAATGTTGCTGGACTCTTCTCAATGGCTTCCTTGTCCACACAGTGTGAATATGTCGGGGGCTACGCATAGATGGAATGTTGCTGGACTCTTCTCAATGGCTTCCTTGTCCACACAGTGTGAATATGTCGGGGGCTACGCATAGATGGAATGTTGCTGGACTCTTCTCAATGGCTTCCTTGTCCACAAAGTGTGAATATGTCGGGGGCTACGCATAGATGGAATGTTGCTGGACTCTTCTCAATAGCTTCCTTGTCCACACAGTGTGAATATGTCGGGGGCTACGCATAGATGGAATGTTGCTGGACTCTTCTCAATGGCTTCCTTGTCCACACAGTGTGAATATGTCGGGGGCTACGCATAGATGGAATGTTGCTGGACTCTTCTCAATGGCTTCCTTGTCCACACAGTGTGAATATGTCGGGGGCTACGCATAGATGGAATGTTGCTGGACTCTTCTCAATGGCTTCCTTGTCCACACAGTGTGAATATGTCGGGGGCTACGCATAGATGGAATGTTGTTGGACTCTTCTCAATGGCTTCCTTGTCCACACAGTGTGAATATGTCGGGGGCTACGCATAGATGGAATGTTGCTGGACTCTCAATGGCTTCCTTGTCCTTGCACTTGCAACTGAAGCTCATTTTATAAACAATAAACGAACTACGTTTATTGTTATAGGCAAAACGCTTATGTTTTGTAAACGCTGCAGAGCTTCCCACGTGACGCCCTGCACACAGGAATCCACACAACGTGTTCTTGTGGTTTCTCGCCTCGCCTTATTCAACTATGTGCACTCTCAACGCCCAACAGCAGTAAGCAAAATAATTGCTCTGCGGAGAAGCCGGGTTACAATACGTAGAGTTAAACATAACACCTGAATTAATTTAATGTCTGTCTCTATTTTTTATACAATTAACATAACATGTTGAATAAGCGAAATGTTACGGCGACACGGAAAACGCTGTATTTGGCTGGCGTTTTGCAAAGTTGGCGACCCCGTTTGGTGCACGAACCAGCGGACGCCAGATTATTATTTCACGGCTGAATTAAATGTAATGTAATGAAATGTAATGTAATGTAATGGTGCCCACGTGTTTAATACGTTCTAATGTCAAGATTGTGTGTGTTTGGCATTTGTTTTACTCGCACATGTTCGCTCGATGTGCCGACTGCTTATGTAAGACTGAAAAACGTAGGGCCGATCTTGTTGTAGAAACAACACCATCTTGTATCTCGATTATTATTATCTCGTCACACCATGATCTGACACACAACCTAGCATTATGTCTACATTAGGACATTAAATCTGGCAATTAAGCTACACTGGAACTTTATATTGCACTAATCAGTGTAATTAATGGCTGTAACGAGACACTATTTTGTTCAGATTGGCCTGTAAATACGTGAACATTCCCAGTGGAATTGTGCAACTAGAAACAATGCAATTAAGTCCCCGGAGTTGAGTTTTGTTAATCCTTTTTAACACTTTCCGTCGAGAGTTTGTTTGTACGCTTTGCACATGCCCTCGTGGAGCTGTACATGCCTTGCAAGCTGCATCCTCGTATGACATCACGTGACGCACTACTTCACGCGGCTTCCTCGTGTGACATCACATGGTCGTGACTCACGCCCTCGCGCGGCTTCGTCGAGTGACATCACATGGCCATGACTCACGCCCTCACGCGGCTTCCTCGTGTGATATCACGTGCCGCATGACCTCACGCGGCTTCTCAGACAGTTTGGTAAGTCGGCAAATAAACATGTGCTAACGGAAAACGGAGATTGACATGTCTATGGCAACTTGCTTTATGTTTAATACAACTTATCTCTAAATTCAATCGATTATAATGCTACATTGAGTAGCCTTAATTGGTGTTTTCTTGTGCTTATATTTGTTAAATGTACTCATTTTAATAGTTAAGAATTGATCCGGTGCAGTAGTGATTATATCGTCAAGGAAATTGTAGTTTTCAGTTGGATCAGCATATTTATCCTTGTTAAGTTTATCGTAAATATTTGAGTATATTAAATTAATTTAAAATGTATTAAATGGGTTAAGACTATGCTGTTTCTAGATTGGGCACGTGTTGGTGTAGTATCAACAGTTTGTACGTAGCCCAGGCACATGAAATCTGGAAAATGACCTGAAACACTGCTAATTAAAACATCAGCTTAGGATTTCAAAGCTCCTTATGACAATTTACATAAAACATTATCAACAAGTATGCCGTGACAATTTGAAAGTCTTGCTGACAACGTAATTTAAGGAGAGAAACCACGTGGTGTTATATAATTATTGATATATTAGTATTATTGCGCAAAATGCCAGCTGAGGAATTAAAAACTGTCAGTAAAAATCAGTAAGTATGTAAAAATCAGTAAGTAAAAATCAGTAAGTATGCTATGACAACTTCAGAGTCTTGTAGCCAAAGTAATTTACGAAAGAAGCTACAAGGTTATTGAGAGATTAGTATTACTGCTCACGGTGTATATATCTGTATTGCAAACCTTGTAGATGATTTGGCGTTGAGTTAATTCAATGATTACAGGAACATTGAGTCCACAAAGCCGTAGGTGTCAATAATAGACCTACGTTTCGTTTGATCATAGAGTACATGGCATGTGCTGAAGACATAACAATGACATACAATCTGCCATTGTATTTATCCTGTCAATCTAACACGCTGTGGTCAGCTTTGTATGGGTCAAGGTCTGTACTACCTGGTGTGTGAAACAAACAAAATGTATTGTTGTGCTTAGTGGAAAACACTCCACCATTGAAATAATTCAGAAGGGCCATGGCACCATAAGATTATTCAATTTGTGCGTATACTAACCGTGACCACCAGGTGACTGTTGTTTAATCTTAATCTCCTATGGCTGGAGAGCGCCTATTTTTAATAACACTAAGTACATTTTGCCCGAAGACCAACGCAAATTGCGATCGAACTACGGCCCAGACAAACGAAGTGAGATTAACCACACGAGATGCCACTAGTTACGTCCGGCCGCTTCACCCTCTAGCAGAAGCACCCATTAGCAAACATTAAAATGCATGTTGACTGCACTGCATTATTAGGCCAAGTTTCATCTATAACAGCGATGGCGTGTCCAATGACGCTAAAGTAGACCAACCGAGAAAGTTGGCAGCAACCCTGTTTATGATAACATTCATAATTAATACGTTGATCTGGCTAATCATATCATGACGTCAAGTCGCTTACCTGCAATGATTAATTACATGTCAACACACAAGTTGGTCAGTGATCCAGCTTACCTGTACGCCCCTTCTACGTCTCCAAGCGAGTGGTCATTACACACTTCCTTTTGCAGTTGATATGGCAAAATAGCTTAATAATTGACTAAGTACACGTGTACATCAGCAGAAAGAGATCATTATCTTCTTCAGAGGCACAGAAAATCAATCGTGTTTTCCAACCACAATATTTATGAGCTTATGAGCCTTAGGATCAGATGGTTGTCTAGAACAATCCTCCAAATTATCTGCCCAAATCCCAACGGCAGGGATAGAATTGTTCATTGAACATTAAATAAGAATAATGCATTGCGCAACGCGTATACGGTTTATACGGTTTATACGGTTTATACGGTTTATACGGTTTATACGGTTTATACGGTTTACACGGTTTATACGGTTTATACGGTTTAATGGTCACCTGCTGAACAGTACAAATATTCAAGCACACTCGTACGCACAAAATTGTACACACCCGCGTGCGTGCACGCACGCGCGAACGCACGCACGCATGCACGCACTATACACTAATTAACTTAAGCCACTACTCAAGTCTCAAGTTTTGGGTTGAATGCCCAAGCCTTCGACTGATAAGTCCTAAGTAAGTCCCATGTCCCAAATGCTCGAGTTTCAAGTCATATAAAAGTGCGACTCGAGTTCGGCTCGAGTCGTACTTTTGTGTAATCATGTGTACATTATGTGAAGCATGTATGTTTCACAGTGAATTGTTAACAAATTTACCCATCACACACACACACACACACACACACACACACACACACACACACACACACACACACACACACACACACACACACACACACACACACACACACACACACACACACACACACACACACACACACACACACACACACACACACACACACACACACACACACACACGCACACACACACACACACACACACACACACACACACACACACACACACACACACACACACACACACACACACACACATTCACCCCCATATATATTTATATATATATATATATATATATATATATATATATATATATATATATATATATATCTATATATATATATATATATATATATATATATATATATATATATAGATATATATATATATATATATATATATATATATATATATAGATATATATATATATATATATATATATATATATATATATATAAATATATATGGGGGTGAATATATATATATATATATATATATAGATATATATATATATATATATATATATATATATACCGTACAACTTTAACATTAACTCAAACTTCGACAACTCTAACATTCATCACAACTAGAACCATGAGCTCGGTTCCGCCAAAATAAAACGCCGTTTCAACACGAATTAACTCATTGCTACCTCACGGATAACTTAAACTTATGAACAACTTTAACACATGGATAACTCGAAGTGTTTCAACCCAACTTCGAGTTAACCGAGTTGTATTGTAATAAGCTAATAGCCCTTTTATAAAAAAAAAACATATGGTATGTTTTACCACTCAACAATCAGACAGAAACATGCCCAATGTGTAGGACATTGTTTCAGAAGTAAAGAAGTTGTGAGAGCTGGTTACTTGACAACCAAAGTACGGACAGAAAAGACGAGGGGACCATACTTAACTTATCCAAAACTACTTTCGTCTGAATTCGGGATAACATTTATTGAACGTTTGCAGGGCAGACACCAATGGAGATGTATCGTAACCAACTTGTATGGGACCCGTACTCCGGAAGACTAAACGATTTTACCACTGAAAATATCCTTTTGTGAACTTGGCCACGCTAAGAAATTCACTAAAGTGTCCTGTTCATGACCGAAAGGAGATTGCCGATATCAGTTCGCCACTTGTAGGCTCTGACAAGACGACAATGCCACCATTAACAGGCCTAAGTACGGTGACCGATTTTGATCGATCGGACGTGTCAGAAAGGTTAAGCACTAACGATAAACCACTGAACCGAGTCTCAGCAATTCAGCAGTATTTATACCCTGATCACATGAGCGAGGCTCAGAACCGATTGCTCGTTGAATCCAGGAGAGAATCGCAGATCTCCAGTAATTTGGGAAGGGTGGAAAGTCTAGCCGCAACGTTTAATTAGTCGTGATTATCGTCGCTTCGTGTGGCTCTCGAGTGACGCATCAATTATTGACGGCGCGCGCCGGAAATTGAATATATAATTTGCGCATGCGCCTAGTTGGTCGGCGTGTATGTTTGGTCGAAAGACGAGCTGCGTTCTATCGTCGCGAGGGAACCGTTGCTGCCGGGTCCTGACTTCGCGAGGACCGCTCAAGCGGGGCGGAAATACGAGTCAGCAAATGTGTGAAGGAGATTAAGTGGTGATAATTCGGACACCTCGTGTTACTTGATCTCGTCATTGTTTCGTCCGGAGGTTTGCCTACGCGTGAGTGCAACGTGTACGTGAAATTTACCGTGGAATTATTTAGAGGAAACTCGCACACTGAACAAACGTGTTCGATCGTCTGAGTCTATACGACGTTTCGTCTGTCCGAAGCTGTTGAAAAGTACCCGGCCGTAGTCGTACCAGTAGTCCACATACCGGCAACGAAGAACTAAGGTCGACGTCGCCAAAGATTCGGGTAGGTAGCATGCGAGCGTCGAACGGTTCCCACGACCCACGCGAGGTGTTAGTCATGCCGGGAGACACGTGGCTACCGCCGATTCTCTCAAAGACCAACTCGAATACTTCGCACGCCGACTTCGACAGTTACTCGTCGAGTTCCGAGAACCGCACATCGGCCACACCACCGTCGCCGTCCAGCGGCAGAAGTAGCGGAAGCAGTCGCGGTTTGACCGGGTATCCCGAACCCGTGTCAGTGACGCCGTTTTTTCCGGTGATCGAACACCGAAACAGTGTCGACAACCTGAAATGTGTCGACGTGGCGCCGTACCGTCGCGGCCAGCGCCAGAAGCTGTGTCGCTCGCCTAGCTGTCCACAGCTGCACGTGCGCGACGGGGAAGGAAACCTGGTGACGTCACGTCCCATCGAAAAACAAGGCGGCCATCGCAAAAACGACGCCATCGAGCGGGAAGACCTGACGTTTCCGGCGATACACGAACGGAATCTAGCTGGGATACGGGAAACCGGTGTGAAGTCGGTTTCGCCCACGAAACAGAAGCGCAAAGCGAGACACTTAGTGAAACAGAACTCCAAGTCCGACCCGGACATATCCCGTGCTTGCGAGCGCAGTCTGGATAATGTTGACCGGTTTGGATTAATCCCGTTAAAGCGTACACCCACGGATGAGATAGTCCCCAATCGGAATGCACTCCTCTGGCCGATAAAAGAGGCCGATTTAAAGACCGTTAAATTGGCTGACAAGAAGAGGCTGGCGAATAGCAAACGGAACAATCGCGTTAACTGCGCCGTGAACGCGCGTGGGAAATGCATTGACGGCGGGTGTGAGTTGGACTCCGAGACGGCATGAAAGGTGGACTGACTTGCAAACTTGTGACTGTGCGTTGACTGGAGTGATAACTATAATAGATGGTTGTGTTCGTAGGCGCATAAACGTTCCGTGCTGGACACGAAGAAAACAAACATTGTATAACTTTTACTGCCAACTGAGCCGAGTAATGTGACGTCAGACAATCACGTGAGGTCGCCATTTTGGTTTCAGGCGAAACCGGGAAACATGTTTTACTTGTTAAGTATATTGTTGTGGATATATTTCAATGGATCTGCTCGTATTCGATATGAAGTTTGTTCTATTGTGTCAAGCGTCGTGTGTGAATATATTTACCATCAGCCATGTCTATGCATATTCCGCGCCATTTGAATACCGTGTTCACGAGAGCTAACTGCGACAACGTGACGGATTTAACAACTGTGGCGAAGTCACATCTCTTCCGTGTATATACTCTTTCGTGATGACCGAATCTGAACTAAATCACTTCTCCACTGTTGCACAGTATTACCCCGGATTAGTCCAGTGACTGTAGACGGCTTGCTTCGTGTGGGCTAAAGACCGGTCTACATGAACGATGTGTGCCCTAGTTGGTCGGACGACAATGCGCAGCTAAATTACATGTGGTTTAGACGAACGACGTACCACTCCCGATTTGCTCTTTGATGAAAGGTCACGACGGTCGCTGATTGGCCACTGCTTCAAAATGGCCGCCGACTGTCGGTCAAATCGGATCCAGCCCCAGTTCCACCGACAAAATCATAGCCATAAATTTGCCTCGCTAATAGGGTTGACATGGGTGTTTACAAGACCAATTCTTGCACCTCGATACCACGCGATACCGTGTCGGCCGACCAATTGGGAAATTAATCGTTCGTGTAAACCGGCCGTCAACACTCGTTGTAACTGTATAGACAAAACTAACAGTATTGTGTAGATATAAATGTTAAGTTGTTCGCTGGCGATGACGCTTCATCGTTTATATTGAATTGTGCGTCGTCTTGTAAATAAAGTTTGTTGAACCAAAACATATAGTCGGCGTCGCTCGTGTCTGTGTTTTGATTGTTCAAAAGCTACCAGCGTGAATATGTTTAAAAACAATATTGAGAAACATTTCGTAAGAGCGGGTGACACATAGATGGATAAGCTGGTTATGTTTTTCTTTGGGTGGCAATCGTGTTAGATCTGGCTAAATCTTGTATCAATTGTTTGGACAAACAGCACTCCAACTGTTCAAGATTCTCAGCTAAGGAGTCAGACCATAGTTACTTTTCGTGCTGCCTCTCAGCTACGGGTGCTTGAAGGTCCTCCTTTATTTGATTTGTTTCCGCTCTTCTTTTCAGAATCATTTCGCGAATATTCGAACCGATCTAGTATCCATCATGGCAAGCTTGGTCGTGCGTGCAAATGTTTTATTTAGTGACATCGTTGGATTAATTAATAAATAATGTTTGACTGGATTTACACTTTCTCGGTCTTACAATAATTTTTTTTAATATCAACGAACCAGATTCACGATGGACCAAGTGAACTGAGGAGGGAGCTTTGGGCCCAGTGAACTGAGGAGGGAGCTTGGCAGTTTAGCAGTTAGCCGATTCTGTTGATTCTGTTGGGGGAGGGCGTAAATATAGTCAACCAGCAAGTTATAAATGTCGACCTTTGCCAATGAGATGGTGCATTATGTGGCGTAGTGGAGATGCTTGATGTATACGTGTTACACAGACTGCCAGTTTTAAAAGTAAGCATCTTTCTAGCATGATCAAAAGAGTAAAGGATGATGAACAACATTCTAACTGTGGGTGTCATGAAGTTTTTATGACATCTCGATGGATTCCCTTTTCTGCAATCACGCTATCGGCTACCAATGTGAATTTGAATTGCAAGTTGCGGGTGAAGTATGTGGAGATCCTGGGACCGTGATCCTCCTCCTGGGTCCAGGATCACCTTCTTGGGTCCATGATCCCCCTCCTGGATCCATGATCCCCCTCCTGGGTCCAGGATTCCCCTCCTGGGTTCAGGATCCCCATCTGGAGTCCAAATGAATACGTAGCTATAAATTCGGCGCTCAGCTGCAGCAGCTGCCGGAAGGATGTCAAGGTTGACACCAAACAGCTGCAGCAGCTGCCGGAAGGATGGCAAGGTTGACATCAAACAGCTGCAGCAGCTGCCGGAAGGATGTCAAGGTTGACATCAAACAGCTGCAGCAGCTGCCGGAAGGATGTCAAGGTTGACATCAAACATCTGCAGCAGCTGCCGGAAGGATGGCAATGTTGACATCAAACAGCTGCAGCAGCTGCCGGAAGGATGGCAAGGTTGACATCAAACAGCTGCAGCAGCTGCCGGAAGGATGTCAAGGTTGACACCAAACAGCTGCAGCAGCTGCCGGAAGGATGGCAAGGTTGAAATCAAACAGCTGCAGCAGCTGCCGGAAGGATGGCAAGGTTGACATCAAACAGCTGCAGCAGCTGCCGGAAGGATGGCAAGGTTGACATCAAACAGCTGCAGCAGCTGCCGGAAGGATGGCAAGGTTGACATCAAACAGCTGCAGCAGCTGCCGGAAGGATGTCAAGGTTGACACCAAACAGCTGCAGCAGCTGCCGGAAGGATGGCAAGGTTGAAATCAAACAGCTGCAGCAGCTGCCGGAAGAATGGCAAGGTTGACATCAAACAGCTGCAGCAGCTGCCGGAAGGATGGCAAGGTTGACATCAAACCGAATTCGAGCTCAACTCTGCGTGTTCTGTTAGGGTTTACTGCCTTGGATCACTCGACAACGCTGGTGAGCGTGTTCTGTTAGGGTTTACTGCCTTGGATCACTCGACAACGCTGGTGAGCGTGTTCTGTTAGGGTTTACTGCCATGGATCACTCGACAACGCTGGTGAGAGTGTTATGTTAGGGTTTACTGCCTTGGATCACTCGACAACGCTGGTGAGCGTGTTCTGTCCGATACTATTTGTCCACAGATGCGGTTTGGAATAGGTTGTTGGTTCAATATACCGGTGGGCCGTGCACGTTGCACTAATCTACTAGCACATTTGCCTGGGGTCACAGGGTACCCAGTTTGTATGGTGTACCACTAGGAGGTTGTGCTAGAGTCTTGTCTGGGGTCACAGGGTACCCAGTTTGTATGGTGTACCACTAGGAGGTTGTGCTAGAGTCTTGTCTGTGGAGAGGCTATGTAACAGCAGGGGAGGCTTAAGCACTCGGCTCCCCCTTCCTCCAAGGAGCTATCTTAAGCACTCGGCTCCCCCTTCCTCCAAGGAGCTCTCTCGCAGCTGCAGTTTGCGAAAGTATGAACCAAGCGGTACAAACAGATAAATTAAACACTAGACGCATCACACAGACCTGTGTATGCACACCATACCAACATACGTTAATAAACGTTAGTGTGATTACTGTTTTTGTGATTCATAGTTTCAAACAACACATGTGCATAATGTGATATTGAAGTTTCAGAACCACGTGGAAAGAAAGCAGCCAATAATAGAGAGCGTTGGAGAAGTGTATCGTTTCGGCCCTATGCTCTACCTTGAGCGAGTGGGATTAAGTAAACAAACTAAATTTGACATTGTGCACATATATTTTTTGTGGCATAGAGTTTCTAAAATGCGATTAATTTCACGCTGTTGTAGACAGCTCTTTATTCCTAAATATGTGCTAAATGTACTAAATACACGATCTGCCTCCTGTACCGGAACGTAAACTCACCAGCTGACGCAGATACACTACAAGATAATATCGACATGTTACATAAGTGAGAGACAGACTGGCTGATGGAGTTCGACTCAGACGGATCATCATAATCATCAACATATGAAAAAGGTTGTTACGCGACACATAGAAAAGCACCGAAGAAGGTCAGTGGCTCCAATAACCATAGAGTAACCATCTAAAGGAAACTAATCTGGAATGGCCATATCACCAACATAACACAGAAGGCCAACAACACCAGTGTTTACTTCCACCACGATATCGACAGAAGCCACAAATCATCAAAGCGTCATGTTACCAGACCTTCCAATAATTGACTGCCTATACAGTATTGGACCCATCCACTGAAAAGACTTAAAAACACATATGTGCAGCACATCCAGCGACAAGAAGCCCGCTTCGAGAAGAGCTGCTACCCGTGACACAGCGGCGTGGCAATTACGACAGAAAGCCTGGAGAGGGAGACTTTGGAAAGAAGACGAGCTGGTGTCAAGCTGGATATGCTCAACCGCATCAAGAATATCTGGACTGCCGCAGGTAGTAGGCATCAGAAGTAGCGCTTATCCCCACAACCAGATCTTTTTCCACGTCGACACATGCAAGGATTCATCATTTCCAAGCGCCGTCCGAATGTGGAACAAATATTCTCCATAGTGAATCAAAATGTTTAGAAAGTATCTTCTCACACTGTAAGTGTAAAACAACTCATATATTCCATTCCACAAGTGACGTATCGGTTCTTCTAGTTCGACAATACTCTACAGACATATTTTCTATGAAGAAGAAGGCATATGTCTTCTTTTCTAATTGAGCTGTCAACACGTGGTGACATTGTTCCTTCCCGTCATCCCTCTGACCTCATACCACAGGTATTCAAATAACAGGTATGTCAATATTACATAATTATAAAATCGGTGAAGATAATATTGAAACAAATAGAGGTATGCGTTACATGCATTCCGTTGAGCCTAGTTCGGCAATATATCTTTTAATATCCAGACCCTAGTAGACCGTCCACGATATATACAATGTGCTAACTTCTGTGGATTCTCAGGTGACCGACTATGACTTATGTGGTTTTATTGATGTCTTAAATGTTATAACATAGTTGTTTGTACGTTAATTTGCTATGTATAATCGATTAAGTAATAAGGATATCCTGATGACAACAGTGTACACAGTGTACACAGTGTACTCAGTGTACACAGTGTACACTGTGTACACAGTGTACACTGTGTACACAGTGTACACAGTGTTCCTTTCAAGTGAAACATTGAAAACTGGATATAATTGACAGAAAACATGTTTGGAAAACAGAACACTGTAACTTTACAATTGTTTGACAGTAATACGTTACAGATTTAACATAATAATAGCTCTTTTTGTCCGCGAAAGTGGTATAGTATTTCAGATTGCAAACCCACGAAAGGGGGTGTTTATGACTTCAGGACGATCATATACATAATTGACCTTGTTTGCTGATATTTTATATTCCTATTACACCATGATTTTGTATATCCATTACACATTTCGTAAAATTGTATTTTATCATGAATATTATCTGATTGGGTCTAATAAAATAATTCTTCTTCTATTTTATTTTCTTCTTCTCCTTCTTCTTCGTCTCCTCCTCTTCCTCCTCCTCCTTCTTCTTCTTCTTCTTCTACTTCTCCTCTTCCTCCTTCTCCTTCTTCTTCTTCTTCTTCTTGTTCTTCTTCTTCTACATAGATATGTCGTCCCGTGCCCCGGTGCATTGAGTCAGCTGCACACGAGGTGAGAGGAACGTCCCAGGGTCAAGCTCCTGATTAATTTCGTATTGCACCTGTTCTTTATAATAATTGACCATTTGTTGGCGCTTACACTTCAGTAAGCTCTTCCGACAACGATTTTCAGTGCAGGTCAAATCACTGACGTACATAGTCTTTGACTTTTTGTCGATTTATCTGGCAACGTTCCAGATGTCTCTAGTGATCAACACGTACAATGCATTATGCATAGCAAGGATACGGCAAAGCTCTGTGTTCCAAATAGTTGGCATATCAATCTTCGTGGAAACCGAGATTGGGGATTTTCTACTTCCGTCTCAATGTTGGGCGAATTTGAGTGCAAATAAATGTTTGACAATATCCATTTCGAGGATAAATTCCTCATGAGGGATTAAATATCAATGGTTTGGAGTTACATGTATTTACAGTTGATATTTAGTAAATTACGATGTTAAGCGTTTTTGACATTTTAACCTAACAATGATAACAATGAAAATCATAAAAATAGTCTGACCTCAAATGGGCTAAGAGAACATCTCACTAAATTATGTATTATTCCGTGATAGGTATTCTGCACCCGCGAGTATATGGCCCTGCTTGAAATCCCGTTTTAACTCTAATTACCTTATAAATAATTCAGTGGATGTTTTTAACCCGAGCACGTGCAAATAAAACAAGGTCATGTATGTAAAAGTTTACATTTTCGGATACATTTCATAGCCTCGTTTGTGATGTTTCTTCTGGCAAACTTGGCAAAATGTACAGAAATACTTATCACTAGCAAGACAGTTACGTAACATACTCATCAAAAATGGATAGAATATCTGGGTTCAGTTCGATACATAATTCCTAGTGTGGTTTGCTACATTAGAAGTATTTAATTAATCGAAAACTGTTCGACACCTCGTGCAGACATTTCACCAGCGTTGTTTTATGCAAGTAATCAAATATGTTGCACTCTCCCTTTCTGAAGGTTTGGGAACAAGATAAAGTCCAAATACAATCGAAAAACGGCTACCTTGTCAAACTGTCAAAAAAGAGATTTGGGAATATGCAATAACTGGAGAAAAGGCTTCTGAACCTAAATGGAAGAAGAAAAAGAGAGGAATTAAGCTTCTATCGGTTCCAAGAAGCCGGATGAGGTGGGCAGGTCACTTGGTGCGGACGGAGGAGGGCCGACTACCAGAGAGAGCAGAGACCTGAAACAGACTACCAGAGAGAGCAGAGGCCTGAAACAGACTACCAGAGAGAGCAGAGACCTGAAACAGACTACCAGAGAGAGCAGATGCCTGAAACATACTACCAAAGAGAGCAGAGGCCTGAAACAGACTACCAGAGAGAGCAGAGACCTGAAACAGACTACCAGAGAGAGCAGAGGCCTGAAACAGACTACCAGAGAGAGCAGAGGCCTGAAACATACTACCAAAGAGAGCAGAGGCCTGAAACAGACTACCAGAGAGAGCAGAGGCCTGAAACAGACTACCAGAGAGAGCAGAGGCCTGAAACATACTACCAAAGAGAGCAGAGGCCTGAAACAGACTACCAGAGAGAGCAGAGACCTGAAACAGACTACCAGAGAGAGCAGAGGCCTGAAACAGACTACCAGAGAGAGCAGAGGCCTGAAACATACTACCAAAGAGAGCAGAGGCCTGAAACAGACTACCAGAGAGAGCAGAGACCTGAAACAGACTACCAGAGAGAGCAGAGGCCTGAAACAGACTATCAAAGAGAGCAGAGGCCTGAAACAGACTACCAAAGAGAGCAGAGGCCTGAAACAGACTACCAGAGAGAGCAGAGGCCTGAAACAGACTACCAGAGAGAGCAGAGGCCTGAAACAGACTACCAGAGAGAGCAGAGGCCTGAAACAGACTACCAGAGAGAGCAAGAGAGCAGAGGCCTGAAACAGACTACCAAAGAGAGCAGAGGCCTGAAACATACTACCAAAGAGAGCAGAGGCCTGAAACAGACTACCAAAGAGAGCAGAGGCCTGAAACAGACTACCAGAGAGAGCAGAGGCCTGAAACAGACTACCAGAGAGAGCAGAGGCCTGAAACAGACTACCAGAGAGAGCAGAGGCCTGAAACAGACTACCAGAGAGGGCAGAGGCCTGAAACAGACTACCAGAGAGAGCAGAGGCCTGAAACAGACTACCAGAGAGAGCAGAGGCCTGAAACAGACTACCAGAGAGAGCAGAGGCCTGAAACAGACTACCAGAGAGAGAGCAGAGGCCTGAAACAGACTACCAGAGAGGGCAGAGGCCTGAAACAGACTACCAAAGAGAGCAGAGGCCTGAAACATACTACCAAAGAGAACAGAGGCCTGAAACAGCTAGGCCGCAAGAAAAGGATTATACCACAGTTGAGATGGGAAGACTGCAGTAAGAGCGGTGTGTAAAAGGCGGGGGAGGAAGGTAAATGGAGGATGAAGGTTGTCGGCAGGGAGCAGTACAAAAGGACAACAGCCGAAGCAGTACAATACCTGTACAGCTTTATTCTTAAACAAAACACTACGAGGGAGAACACCCAGTACACGAGTAAGTCTTCACACGCATAATTTTGGACAGAGCATTGGGAGCAAAGCTATGTTAGGAATGCGGTGGTTTTCGTCAAGACAGGTCCTGCACTGATCACATGACCACGTTGAAAATAATAATAGAATAATCCATTGAGTGGACGTCACCTCGTTATATCGTCGATGTCGAGCTGTTGATAGTGTGGCCAGAAAAGTTATTTGAACGTTGATAATGTTATCTTTATGAAATACTAGCAACGTGTGACATGCTGTATAAAAACTCCACCTGCCAAATCTTATGGTATGCAAACTTATGGGCCATTTGAAGTAAGACAAGTGTGCATTATATCATCATTACTCTTTATCGTGGTGATATATTGGGCAACAGAAGAAAATGAAACATGGCCAGAATGGCATGGTGTGGACATTCACTGGACACTTGGAGAACCAAGACGTTGCAGGTCACTTATGTATACATACGCAAAAACAAATGCAGAATAAGACGCGGCCGGTCTGAAAATAAATGTACCGAAGACAACACTCTTGAAAGTGAACAACAGACAACAACGAAAACATGTAGAGGAAGACAACACATCTGGGTAGTTTAGTTTAAAGAAATATTGGAATACAGCATCCTTCCCAACGATAAATAAGGGTCGATTGTTCAATGTTAAAAGGATGCTGCTCTATGGCTCTGAAACATGGAAATTAACTAACAAACGAATCAAAAATTCCTAAATGAAATGGCAAGACACGGTAACAAACACGGAAACACCGAGGAGGAGAGACCGACATGATACCAGGCAGTGTATTGGAATAAGGAAATGGGTCTACAAAAGGAGGCAGGAGAATCATCATGAAGCTCGAATTAGACGTATGAATAAAGACATTGAGTATTGGCTTTCACAGTAACCTCGTAATGGCCATGTGCAGTAATGTGCAGTAACCTCGTAATGGCCATGTGCAGTAATGTGCAGTAACCTCGTAATGGCCATGTGCAGTAATGTGCAGTAACCTCGTAATGGCCATGTGCAGTAATGTGCGGTAACCTCGTAATGGCCATGTGCAGTAATGTGCAGTAACCTCGTAATGGCCATGTGCAGTAATGTGCGGTAACCTCGTAATGGCCATGTGCAGTAATGTGCAGTAACCTCGTAATGGCCATGTGCAGTAATGTGCGGTAACCTCGTAATGGCCATGTGCAGTAATGTGCAGTAACCTCGTAATGGCCATGTGCAGTACAAGCAGATTAATGAATACTTAAAGGGTCGTGGGACAGCGCCACGTTACACAGGCTGATGTCTATTAATGAATACTTAAAGGGTCGTGGGACAGCGCCACGTTACACAGGCTGATGTCTATGTTTAGTGCTGGCCGAATATAGAACAAATGGAAATTGTAAACGCTCACTTGTTGGTTCCGCAGCATAGCAAACTGTGTCAAAGGTGTTAACATTGTATCAGCGGACATGATCCGATTAAGTTTCAAGACACGGTGATTTGGTCGTACTTCGTACTGCGTTGATCGTACTTCAGACGTTCTTGGACAATGGCTGAATTAAGGTGTAAGACCTGCCAGCTAAGATGTCCACCTTTCATGTGTCGGCTTATTATGGTTGACCGGCTACAATTAAGTGTTATTGTCACAGACAACAGATTTATCTTAAAGTAGGTTTTATCCTCAACGTGCCTCTCTGTGGACCAATATTTCTAGAATTTGGACAGTTCGTACATGTCACAAACGGGTTCAATCCGCTAATCTTCTGCTTGAAATGTTTCATACTAGAGGATCGAGCGGGGTAAGACGCCCCTATGCGAAAAATTGCTTCCCCGCCATCTAGCCATTAGGCTCGAATTTCATAAATTTTAGATAGCCCGATGGAACCGCATATAATCACGTCCATTTGGTTACAGTACGGTTGATTACAGTACGATTGATTACAGTACGGTTGCAGCGAAAACAAAACATGCGGTAAGCTAAAATTACTACGACTTTTTCAGAGACTAGCTACAACAAAATGTCAACACAAGACATGTACCTAAGGTAACGAACTAGATCATTCATAGCATACAGACGTTATATATATATATATATATATATATATATATATATATATATATATATATATATATATATATATATATATATATATATATATATATATATATATATAATCAAATGATTCTTTCCCAATAAAGGGGGTGTTTTACCAACTCTACCCTAACATAAGGTTATTCACGATTTCGCATGTTACCCAATCGAACGACCAAGGTTGATTCTTACAATGATTTTAATAAAAAGTATAAAGGTAAGTCAAAGTCTAGTGCGCGGTATCCGCTCAAATCGCTTAACACTCCACTCCTGACTTAACACTCCACTTAACACTCCAGTCCTAACTTAACACTCCACTTAATACTCCACTCCTGACTTAACACTCCACTCCTAACTTAACACTCCACTCCTGACTTAACGCTCCACTCCTGACTTAACACTCCACTCCTGACTTAACACTCCACTCCTGACTTAACACTCCACTTAACACTCCACTCCTCACAGACATGTTCATTTCGTCGCCAACTCGACTTTGTACGCACGCTTTAATTAAACCAACTGCGCATATTACTTAGACTGTTCACACACTATACATATTAAATTGATCATCAACGACCCTGATTCGAGAGTGACTAAATCAATTGCTGATGCAGCTTTAATCCAAGACAGTATTGCTATGACTATAACGGGCAGTCAATGATGACGTCAGAAACCAAACTCCCACCAGGGGCGCCGGCCACTATTTCACCACTGTCGCAACTTACGTTTGATGTGCAGATTCTGCACATCTGTATTTCATTTGGTAAACTCCAATTGTTTTGCCAATAAATATCTCAGTATCAGTTGCATACAATTATGCATAGTGTTTGTGTTAAAAATGTGTACATAGGTCTATACACAATGACGTTCGGTTTTGTTTGAAACTATCAGACCGGGAGCCCAGAGCTTATATTTATGTAAACGAAGCCAAAACGTTTGACTCCGTTGACTGAAGAGACCCCCCCCCCGACATCCCAAAAATGCTTTGCTGTCGGGTCTGGGGTGGGTGGTTGACCTCGAAATCACAAGTCGAAGGGGGCAAAAAAGTACATATTATTTATGGGAATGAGACCAGGGCTAAATGTTCCCTTAGGATTCCCTGAGTATTCCCCCGCCAACAATCCACAAAGGGTACGAAAAGGGGGCGGCATTTATTTATGGGAATGACGCCAATGTTAAAAACGGTGTCAAATCTTTCCTTGGGGTTCCCTGAGTACGGAAGACCAATGCCTTGTCAAGTATCTCTCACCATTGATCTGATTCTAAACGAAAGCTGCGTCGTTCAGGGTGTCATCACACATTTATTAGCATTAGACCTGACCACGTGATGAAGACCAACGTGAGCGAACAGCCAAACAGAAGTACCCAATTACCTCCAAGGTAGACTCGAGGGGGCCGACACCCTCATCCGATACCGTCACCCAACACCCTCACCTTACACCCTCACCGACACCTTCACCCGACACCCTCACCCGATACCTTCACCCGACACCCTCACCCGACACCCTCACCGGCACCCTCACCCGACACCCTCAACCGACACCCTCATCCGGCTCCCTCACCCGACACCCTGATTGCCTTGAGTGGTGGCAGTGAGAAGGAACCCCGGCCAGAATAAAGAAGATTAACTGTGTCTCTTTTCCCCATGCACCCAGATGTTTGCCAATCACATCAACAGGGCCCACTTTGTGCAAGGACCTGGAAGAGGGCCGACCAGACTGATCCGACTGGTGAGGCGAGCACCAAAAACGAGACTGAAAACTGCTTGGCGCCTGACTGGTGCAGCCCTGGAGTCCTTCGCAGCCACTGCTGTGGACGATGGGACAGCGTGGGAGTGACGTCAGCAGACGACGAGTCAGGCAGTGCGTGGAGCGAGGACAGTGATGACATCTAATGCATTCATTAGAACAATAAGTGTAATAATAATACTAGTTTCCATATGAATATATAATTGGACAATGAACAATGACTGTACACATTGTCGAGTTCCTTTTTTAGTCATACAGAAATCATGTGTTTCATTGGATAGCCTTTGAGCAAGATTACATTGTAATGTGCTATAGTAGTGTCTTCGCTGTGGTGTTCGAACTGATGGGTTTTTGCGTTTGTTATTTTCATAGCTGGAATGAACAATATTGTGTTTTCAGTAATTGGTATTATTAAAATGTTTGTCGAAACAAAGCAATGTTGTGTTTCTGTAAAGACTCTTCTCGTCGAGATCATCATTGATAGATCAAATGATGTAGCCACGATGATTACAATGTCGTGTTTCTGTAAAGACTCTTCTCGTCGAGATCATCATTGATAGATCAAATGATGTAGCCACGATGATTACAATGTCGTGTTTCTGTAAAGACTCTTCTCGTCGAGATCATCGTTGATAGATCAAATGATGTAGCCACGATGATTGCAATGTCGTGTTTCTGTAAAGACTCTTCTCGTCGAGATCATCGTTGATAGATCAAATGATGTAGCCACGATGATTGCAATGTTGTGTTTCTGTAAAGACTCTTCTCGTCGAGATCATCGTTGATAGATCAAATGATGTAGCCACGATGATTACAATGTTGTGTTTCTGTAAAGACTCTTCTCGTCTAGATCATCGTTGATAGATCAAATGATGTAGCCACGATGATTACAATGTCGTGTTTCTGTAAAGACTCTTCTCGTCGAGATCATCGTTGATAGATAAAATGATGTAGCCACGATGATTACAATGTCGTGTTTCTGTAAAGACTCTTCTCGTCGAGATCATCGTTGATAGATCAAATGATGTAGCCACGATGATTACAATGTTGTGTTTCTGTAAAGACTCTTCTCGTCGAGATCATCGTTGGTAGATCAAATGATGTAGCCACGATGATTACAATGTTGTGTTTCTGTAAAGACTCTTCTCGTCGAGATCATCATTGATAGATCAAATGATGTAGCCACGAATCAATACCCATTGGGTCTATGGGGTTTGGGTTGCTGGCGAGAATAAAGTCCACCAAAAATGTTTGGCATTGATCATTCCGTACTCACGGAACCTCAAGGGAAGACACTGTGTTTAGCCTTGGCGTCATTCCCATAAATACATGTCCCCTTTTTTCACCCTTTTGGTGTTGCTGTTAGGGGAAGGTCCCACCTAAAATGTTCTGTATTAGTCATTCCATTCTCAGGGACCCTACGGCAACATTTGACCCCGTTTTATCTTTCCATTAAATAAGCGCCATTCAAATAAATAAGTGTACCCCTTTTCTCCCCCTTTGGGGGGTTGCTGGCAGGGGGAATTCCCACCTAAAATTGCTGGCATTGGTCATTCCATACTCAGGGAACCCCAAGGGAACATTTGGCAGTGTTTTAGCCTTGGTGTTATTCCCATAAATAAATGTACTTTCTTGCCCCCTTCGATGGGTGATTTTGGGGACAACCCCCACCACAGACCCTGCAGCAACGCATTTTTTAGATGTCGGGGGTTGGTGCCTTCAGTCCACGGGGGTCAAACGTTTTGGCATCGTTTACACAAATGACGTTGCCATGCCTACCAAGCGTTTATATTACTCCAAACTGTTCATTTTTAATTAATAACCAAGTTGTGGCAGTGGGATATGCTGATTGATGCCACTGTTGTGGAGTGTGGTGAGAAACATCATGTCAGCACAAGTTATGTAACACCAACCGCAGGTTTCTGGGGGCGTGGAACTAGGCCCATTGTGCGCAGCAAGAGCGATATAATTACTATGATGTGATCATTAAAATGTCATTATTAACCAATGTTGATCTACATTGTGGAACTTGTTATTCTGTTTATCATACACTTTACGTAAGTGTGGTGTCTTCCCTCTATTTAAAACTTGTTATTCTGTTTATCATACACTTTACGTAAGTGTGGTGTCTTCCCTCTATTTAAAACTTGTTATTCTGTTTATCATACACTTTACGTAAGTGTGGTGTCTTCCCTCTATTTAAAACTTGTTATTCTGTTTATCATACACTTTACGTAAGTGTGGTGTCTTCCCTCTATTTAAAATTTGTTATTCTGTTTATCATACACTTTACGTAAGTGTGGTGTCTTCCCTCTATTTAAAACTTGTTATTCTGTTTATCATACACTTTACGTAAGTGTGGTGTCTTCCCTCTATTTAAAACTTGTTATTCTGTTTATCATACACTTTACGTAAGTGTGGTGTCTTCCCTCTATTTAAAACTTGTTATTCTGTTTATCATACACTTTACGTAAGTGTGGTGTCTTCCCTCTATTTAAAACTTGTTATTCTGTTTATCATACACTTTACGTAAGTGTGGTGTCTTCCCTCTATTTAAAACTTGTTATTCTGTTTATCATACACTTTACGTAAGTGTGGTGTCTTCCCTCTATTTAAAACTTGTTATTCTGTTTATCATACACTTTACGTAAGTGTGGTGTCTTCCCTCTATTTAAAACTTGTTATTCTGTTTATCATACACTTTACGTAAGTGTGGTGTCTTCCCTCTATTTAAAACTTGTTATTCTGTTTATCATACACTTTACGTAAGTGTGGTGTCTTCCCTCTATTTAAAACTTGTTATTCTGTTTATCATACACTTTACGTAAGTGTGGTGTCTTTCCTCTATTTAAAACTTGTTATTCTGTTTATCATACACTTTACGTAAGTGTGGTGTCTTCCCTCTATTTAAAACTTGTTATTCTGTTTATCATACACTTTACGTAAGTGTGGTGTCTTCCCTCTATTTAAAACTTGTTATTCTGTTTATCATACACTTTACGTAAGTGTGGTGTCTTCCCTCTATTTAAAACTTGTTATTCTGTTTATCATACACTTTACGTAAGTGTGGTGTCTTCCCTCTATTTAAAACTTGTTATTCTGTTTATCATACACTTTACGTAAGTGTGGTGTCTTCCCTCTATTTAAAACTTGTTATTCTGTTTATCATACACTTTACGTAAGTGTGGTGTCTTCCCTCTATTTAAAACTTGTTATTCTGTTTATCATACACTTTACGTAAGTGTGGTGTCTTCCCTCTATTTAAAACTTGTTATTCTGTTTATCATACACTTTACGTAAGTGTGGTGTCTTCCCTCTATTTAAAACTTGTTATTCTGTTTATCATACACTTTACGTAAGTGTGGTGTCTTCCCTCTATTTAAAACTTGTTATTCTGTTTATCATACACTTTACGTAAGTGTGGTGTCTTCCCTCTATTTAAAACTTGTTATTCTGTTTATCATACACTTTACGTAAGTGTGGTGTCTTCCCTCTATTTAAAACTTGTTATTCTGTTTATCATACACTTTACGTAAGTGTGGTGTCTTCCCTCTATTTAAAACTTGTTATTCTGTTTATCATACACTTTACGTAAGTGTGGTGTCTTCCCTCTATTTAAAACTTGTTATTCTGTTTATCATACACTTTACGTAAGTGTGGTGTCTTCCCTCTATTTAAAACTTGTTATTCTGTTTATCATACACTTTACGTAAGTGTGGTGTCTTCCCTCTATTTAAAACTTGTTATTCTGTTTATCATACACTTTACGTAAGTGTGGTGTCTTTCCTCTATTTAAAACTTGTTATTCTGTTTATCATACACTTTACGTAAGTGTGGTGTCTTCCCTCTATTTAAAACTTGTTATTCTGTTTATCATACACTTTACGTAAGTGTGGTGTCTTCCCTCTATTTAAAACTTGTTATTCTGTTTATCATACACTTTACGTAAGTGTGGTGTCTTCCCTCTATTTAAAACTTGTTATTCTGTTTATCATACACTTTACGTAAGTGTGGTGTCTTCCCTCTATTTAAAACTTGTTATTCTGTTTATCATACACTTTACGTAAGTGTGGTGTCTTCCCTCTATTTAAAACTTGTTATTCTGTTTATCATACACTTTACGTAAGTGTGGTGTCTTCCCTCTATTTAAAACTTGTTATTCTGTTTATCATACACTTTACGTAAGTGTGGTGTCTTCCCTCTATTTAAAACTTGTTATTCTGTTTATCATACACTTTACGTAAGTGTGGTGTCTTCCCTCTATTTAAAACTTGTTATTCTGTTTATCATACACTTTACGTAAGTGTGGTGTCTTCCCTCTATTTAAAACTTGTTATTCTGTTTATCATACACTTTACGTAAGTGTGGTGTCTTCCCTCTATTTAAAACTTGTTATTCTGTTTATCATACACTTTACGTAAGTGTGGTGTCTTCCCTCTATTTAAAACTTGTTATTCTGTTTATCATACACTTTACGTAAGTGTGGTGTCTTCCCTCTATTTAAAACTTGTTATTCTGTTTATCATACACTTTACGTAAGTGTGGTGTCTTCCCTCTATTTAAAACTTGTTATTCTGTTTATCATACACTTTACGTAAGTGTGGTGTCTTCCCTCTATTTAAAACTTGTTATTCTGTTTATCATACACTTTACGTAAGTGTGGTGTCTTCCCTCTATTTAAAACTTGTTATTCTGTTTATCATACACTTTACGTAAGTGTGGTGTCTTCCCTCTATTTAAAACTTGTTATTCTGTTTATCATACACTTTACGTAAGTGTGGTGTCTTCCCTCTATTTAAAACTTGTTATTCTGTTTATCATACACTTTACGTAAGTGTGGTGTCTTCCCTCTATTTAAAACTTGTTATTCTGTTTATCATACACTTTACGTAAGTGTGGTGTCTTCCCTCTATTTAAAACTTGTTATTCTGTTTATCATACACTTTACGTAAGTGTGGTGTCTTCCCTCTATTTAAAACTTGTTATTCTGTTTATCATACACTTTACGTAAGTGTGGTGTCTTCCCTCTATTTAAAACTTGTTATTCTGTTTATCATACACTTTACGTAAGTGTGGTGTCTTCCCTCTATTTAAAACTTGTTATTCTGTTTATCATACACTTTACGTAAGTGTGGTGTCTTTCCTCTATTTAAAACTTGTTATTCTGTTTATCATACACTTTACGTAAGTGTGGTGTCTTCCCTCTATTTAAAACTTGTTATTCTGTTTATCATACACTTTACGTAAGTGTGGTGTCTTCCCTCTATTTAAAACTTGTTATTCTGTTTATCATACACTTTACGTAAGTGTGGTGTCTTCCCTCTATTTAAAACTTGTTATTCTGTTTATCATACACTTTACGTAAGTGTGGTGTCTTCCCTCTATTTAAAACTTGTTATTCTGTTTATCATACACTTTACGTAAGTGTGGTGTCTTCCCTCTATTTAAAACTTGTTATTCTGTTTATCATACACTTTACGTAAGTGTGGTGTCTTCCCTCTATTTAAAACTTGTTATTCTGTTTATCATACACTTTACGTAAGTGTGGTGTCTTCCCTCTATTTAAAACTTGTTATTCTGTTTATCATACACTTTACGTAAGTGTGGTGTCTTCCCTCTATTTAAAACTTGTTATTCTGTTTATCATACACTTTACGTAAGTGTGGTGTCTTCCCTCTATTTAAAACTTGTTATTCTGTTTATCATACACTTTACGTAAGTGTGGTGTCTTCCCTCTATTTAAAACGAAACTATAAGTCGTGGTGTTGGGCCTAAGCACCTATAAGAAATAATAAAACGTACCCATTTGTAACTACAGTTAAGAATATCACGCCAGTGGTTTAAGTGGTTTAATATCACGCCAGTGGTTTAAGTGGTTTAATATCACGCCAGTGGTTTAAGTGGTTTAATATCACGCCAGTGGTTTAAGAATAAACCTTTGTTGAACACATAGCATCTTTAGTTCATGGGCCGCGCCATCCAGTTATATAACCCTACATCACAAGTGTGTGTAATCTTGCAATATTCGCTCACCAAATGTAAATTTACTTGTAAACGCCTAGTCATATACTTGACAATAGGATAAATAGAATATGGCCACACTGTTTTCGTCTAAACTCAACTTAAGCAATATAGTTCTGCCTTTGTCACTAAACTTCTCACGTTCTGACTTTGCATCTTTCTTGATTGAGAGTTTGCGTTGCCGCGTTGTATACACTTGTCGAAACCGCTTAGCGCGTCACAGCGAAACTATTGTTCGCCCTGGTGCGCTGCCCCAAAACCATGACTTTTGTTTCGCTTTACTATAATGTAATCCGTCTGGTTACCGTAATATTGCATGTTAGATATTCGTACATAAATGTAGGCCCTCATTAATTCACAAAGTCCTCAATCCAAACCAATTTCACTCATTCACTTAAACCAATTTCATTCGCTTTAACTACAGTGTAATCCGTCTCGTAACCGTAATATTGTATATTAGATATTCGTACATACATGTAGGAATGTAAGGAATGTATTTTAGACCCGTAAGAGCGTCAAATTGCTGATAATCAGTAAGAGTTACGGTGTAAGCCATAAGACGTAGCACCAATGAACGTTTAAAACGAAGAGTAGTGTTGTATGCTGCTGATGCGTGAAACTGTTAAGCCGTGACACAAAGCCCGGAAAGACTTGAGGTTCGTGGCAGGAAGAGGATCCTGAAACTGTTAAGCCGTGACACAAAGCCCGGGAAGACTTGAGGTTCGTGGCAGGAAGAGGATCCTGAAACTGTTAAGCCGTGACACAAAGCCCGGAAAGACTTGAGGTTCGTGGCAGGAAGAGGATCCTGAAACTGTTAAGCCGTGACACAAAGCCCGGGAAGACTTGAGGTTCGTGGCAGGAAGAGGATCCTGAAACTGTTAAGCCGTGACACAAAGCCCGGGAAGACTTGAGGTTCGTGGCAGGAAGAGGATCCTGAAACTGTTAAGCCGTGACACAAAGCCCGGGAAGACTTGAGGTTCGTGGCAGGAAGAGGATCCTGAAACTGTTAAGCCGTGACACAAAGCCCGGGAAGACTTGAGGTTCGTGGCAGGAAGAGGATCCTGAAACTGTTAAGCCGTGACACAAAGCCCGGGAAGACTTGAGGTTCGTGGCAGGAAGAGGATCCTGAAACTGTTAAGCCATGACACAAAGCCCGGGAAGACTTGAGGTTCGTGGCAGGAAGAGGATGGAGTGAGTACGTTGAACAGACGCCTAAGACGAGCAGCCGCTCAACTTAGTGCGAGAAAGAAAGGGTTAATGGGGAGGACACGGAAACACTGATTATAGCGAAAACAAAAAGTTAACGACTTTTGAAGCTATATTGAAGGGTAATTGCTCTCATAAAGACTGAGTGGTGAACAGAAAACGTATATTGGTAGAATGACGAGCGGAGCTGTGTTTATTGGAGCGATTAACGCAACGCTGCTGCGATACTGTCATTTGAATGCCCCCGCATCTTTTTTCCGTAAATCTTCACTTCTGCAAAACATGAAGAATATGTTCGGTAGCAGTTTTGAAATTGGCAATCACCGGACACTGATGCTGGTGTTGCGTTTTTGTCGACTCCCGTAGCTCGTTATTGACTCCGGAAGACAGTTATTAGTAGACGCCGCGCGGCGGGCAACACTTCATCCGCCCATACGGCCAAAGTTGCTGTTGGTCTATGTGTGCATGGTCTGTCTGCCAGCATGGTCTGTCTGCCAACATGGTCTGTCTGCCAGCATGTATGCCCCCTCTCAGCCTGCCCTGTGCCAGCTTGTCCAAACCGGCCTCCTCTGTCAACCTGCCCTCTAGCCAGTGCCGGGTTAACCATGGTTCAAATTGTCAACTCGTTCCAGCCACCCACCCATAAAAGGGGCCCACAAATCAATAATAATCTATTCTCGCAAACCATTGGTAGCTAATTAGGTGGAAGGTATTTGGATGTTACTCTTTGTTTGGCAAGGAGAACTTGTACGATCTCTACTTTATGCTTTGTTTTTTTTATACTATTTTCTCTAATATAATGTAATGCTGTAATTCTCGCGTGTCATCGTGCGCTGTATTTTCTTGTATGTATGTTTATATACCGTCGTCGATAACAATCTGTGAATGCTTCTGCTGAAACATTGTTGAATAAACGTCAAGTTGGTCATTACCACGCGTCTCGATCTTCGTCTTTTACGGGCCCGTATGATCCGTGCCACCACACTGGTAATATGGTAATGATCCGTGCCACCACACTGGTAATATGGTAATGATCCGTGCCACCACACTGGTAATATGGTAATGATCCGTGCCACCACACTGGTAATATGGTAATGATCCGTGCCACCACACTGGTAATATGGTAATGATCCGTGCCACCACACTGGTAATATGGTAATGCTTCTAGCAAGCCGATCTGACCGTTGTCAGCTTGCATTCTACCATGCAGCTGTCCCCTGCCCACCTGACCGTTGTCAGCCTGCATTCTACCATGCAGCCGTCCCCTGCCCACCTGACCGTTGTCAGCCTGCATTCTACCATGCAGCCGTCCCCTGCCCACCTGACCGTTGTCAGCCTGCATTCTACCATGCAGCTGTCCCCTGCCCACCTGACACTTGTCAGCCTGCATTCTACCATGCAGCTGTCCCCTGCCCACCTGACCGTTGTCAGCCTGCATTCTACCATGCAGCTGTCCCCTGCCAACCTGACCGTTGTCAGCCTGCATTCTACCATGCAGCTGTCCCCTGCCCACCTGACCGTTGTCAGCCTGCATTCTACCATGCAGCTGTCCCCTGCCAACCTGACCGTTGTCAGCCTGCATTCTACCATGCAGCTGTCCCCTGCCCACCTGACCGTTGTCAGCCTGCATTCTACCATGCAGCTGTCCCCTGCCAACCTGACCGTTGTCAGCCTGCATTCTACCATGCAGGTGTCCCCTGCCCACCTGACACTTGTCAGCCTGCATTCTACCATGCAGCTGTCCCCTGTCCACCTGACACTTGTCAGCCTGCATTCTACCATGCAGCTGTCCCCTGCCCACCTGACACTTGTCAGCTTGCATTCTACCATGCAGCTGTCCCCTGCCCACCTGACACTTGTCAGCTTGCATTCTACCATGCAGTTGTCCCCTGCCCACCTGACATTTGCCAGCCTGCATTCTACCATGCAGCTGTCCCCTGCCCACCTGACCGTTGTCAGCCTGCATTCTACCATGCAGTTGTCCCCTGCCCACCTGACCGTTGTCAGCCTGCATTCTACCATGCAGCTGTCCCCTGCCCACCTGACCGTTGTCAGCCTGCATTCTACCATGCAGTTGTCCCCTGCCCACCTGACCGTTGTCAGCCTGCATTCTACCATGCAGCTGTCCCCTGTCCACCTGACCGTTGTCAGCCTGCATTCTGTCATGCAGCTGTCTCCTGCCCGCGTACCCGCGTGCCCGCGTGCCCGCGTGCCCGCCTGCCCGCCTGCCCGCCTGTCCGCCTGCAAGTGCGCATGCGTGTGTGACTGCAATATTGAACAAGTTTGCCATCCGGCAAAACAACAATTTCCTGATAGCAAGTGGACAGAGAAGACTTTCGCTGCAAATAGTGGATAACACAATGTCCACCACTTTCTCTCACAGTACGCATTGCTGTTAATTTTACAAGAGTGTGCGTCTGTTAATTAAACAGCTGTGTTTGGGATATGGCCCCCAAGGTGAAATAAATATGCAGTATAGTCTCATAGGCCAGACATAGGTGTGCTGACGCATATCGTTTGGATTGCCACGTTTGATAAATGGGCTGACAGACACTAGGTTATAATCAACACTTGCGTCTAACTACATGCTATGTTGGTTGTTTGTTTATTTGGTACTGTAACAACTATATCTAGCGAGTGCAGCCGACACCATTCCAACGAGGCGGCGAGGGGAACAACCAGGAAGGTTGTTTGTTGAAAGCGTACTGTGTTTGTGTGTGTGTTTGTGTGTTGTGTGTGTGTGTGTGTGTGTGTGTGTGTGTGTGTGTGTGTGTGTGTGTGTGTGTGTGTGTGTGTGAGTGTGTGTGTGTGTGTGTGTGTGTGTGCGCGCGCGCGCGCGTGCGTGCGTATGTGCGTGCGTTTGCGTGTGTCAGTGCGCGAGTAGCTTTCGCCCAGTATACTAACTGCAGCGTGGCTGAATGTTTCCAAGACAATTCGAGTTGATGCTCGAACAGGTTTGCTGGGGGGTAAAATGTAATACTCTTTGTTTGGTTTAGAGTATCTGGTACAGCACTGTATAAACATATACCTGTACAGTTAACCTTTCTAGAGAACTAGAAGTCAGGTGTTCAAATGACATGCAGAGAAATCGAAGCAATATGTTAAAAAGGCATGTAGAGAAACAGAAGTCATGTATAAAAAGACATGTAGAGAAATAGAAGCCATATGGTAAAAAGACATCTAATGAAATATACGTCATGTTTTAGCACATGGCTTATATTTCTATATATTTTATTTCTATATATTGCTTAGCTAACAGCTAAGCAATATATTTGCTATTTGGACCAGTAGCATGGACACTAAGCCGCCAAATCAATGCCTTTGATTTGAAGGTCGTGATCAACACGCTACAAATCGTACTCCACATAGCAATAGCGAGCGAGTGATAAAACCCAAAGAGCAGTGTGGTATTGCAGCGTAATAAAAAATTTGGGTTGATTAGGAGAAATATAACATACAAGGATAAAAGTTAATTATACCTCTAGTTAGGCTCATTTAGAATACTGTACACAAGCTTGGAGACCATACCGTAAGAAGGATATAGAAATGCTTGAACGAATACAGAGGAGAACAACTAAAGTGATTACAGAACTGAGAGACCTTAGTTATGAATAACAACTGAAATAATGTGGTTTAACAATCCTAGAGACTAGTGGGTTAAGAGGAGATCAAATTGAGGCTTTTAAGATATTGAAAGGATATACAAATATTGATAGAAATATTTTCTCTCACTCTAGAAAGATAGTAGAACTAGAGGACATGATAGGTAGGTAGTCATAAACAGGATGGCTCCTACGATAGCGACCAAGTTTGGTCTTAATAGGAGTCTCCCTGAAACATAATTGTTCGTTTTTGGGTTATATTACCTACGTTATATTACATACGTTATATTACCTACATTATATTACATACGTTATATTACCTACGTTATATTACCTACGTTATATTACATACCTACGTTATATTTCCTACGTTATATTACCTACTTTATATTACGTACGCTATATTACATACGTTATATTACATACGTTATATTATATACGAATATACAAAAAATATTGGTTTTTTTTTAAAGTTGAAATTATCATTGTATGTAAGTATGTATGTATGTATGTATGTATGTATGTATGTATGTATGTATGTATGTATGTATGTATGTATGTATGTATGTATATATGTATGTATGATAGTATGTATGTATGTATGTATGTATGTATGTATGTATGTATGTATGTATGTATGTATGATAGTATGTATGTATGTATATATGTATGTATGTATGTATGTATGTATGTATGTATGTATGTATGTACGTATGTATGTATGTATGTATGTATGTATGTATGTGTGTGTATGTATGTATGTATGTATGTATGTATTTATGTATGATGGTATATAATATATACTATTATACATAAATACATACATACATACATACATACATACATACATACATACATACATACATACATACATACACACACATACATACATATATACTATCATACATAAATACATACATACATACATACATACATACATACATACATACATACACACACACACACATACATACATACATACATACATACATACATACATACATACATACATACATACATACATATATACTATCATACATAAATACATACATACATACATACATACATATATACTATCATACATAAATACATACATACATACATACATACATACATACATACATACATACATACATACATACATACATACATACATACATACACACACATACATACATATATACTATCATACATAAATACATACATACATACATACATACATACATACATACATACACACACACACATACATACATACATACATACATACATACATACATACATACATACACACACACATACATACATACATACATACATACATACATACATACATACATACATACATACATACATACATATATACTATCATACATAAATACATACATACATACATACATACATACATACATACATACATACATACATACATACATACATACATACATACATACATACATACATACTATCATACATACATACATACATACACACACATATATACATGCATATTATGTATGTATGTATGTATGTATATATGTGTGTGTATGTATGTATGTATGTATGTATGTATGTATGTATGTATGTATGTATGTATGTATGTATGTATGTATGTATGTATGCATGTATGCATGTATGTATGCATGCATGGATATATCGATTCTATGTATGTATATGACTGTAATTTATGTTACTGTTTTGCTGTTGGTCAAAATAAAGCACAACAATCAATCAATCAATAATCAGGCAACATTAGTAAAGATTGTAGATTGGACATCAGGAAGTACTCGTTCTCACAGAGGACAATAAATGAATGGAGCAAATTATCTACATATTGTGTAATTGTTAGCAGCGTGAATATGTTTAAAAACAAGGTTCACACATATCTCAGGAGGACGGATTACACACAGATGAAAAATGTTGGACTCTCGATAAGCCAATGGCTTCATTGTCCACTTGCCATCTGGGCCTTTGCGTTAGATGGCAATCTTGTTAGATATTGTCACGACGATTCGTACGATGTGTACACGAGACAATTCCTCCTCAGGGCGGTTTGTATTCAACCATTCAAGTATTGCATGTTAATAGTTACCAACACAGCCTGTCTTAACGTGTCAGTCACGGGCGAATCTTTAATCAATGACCCAAGGTACAATACTTTTTTCAATACAACGGGCATTTTTAAAAGTCACGTTCTTTTTGCATAATGTTTTAGGAACGAAGCTATCAGCTACTCTTAACACGTCATCCACCAGGCCGCTGGGAAACCAAAAAAAAGAAGTTGCCTGTAGGTCTGTCTAGAACGAGGGTCGGCTGGTGAGAACATCGCTAATTAAAACTGTCTGAATGTTGCTTTACGACCTGGCTGATCGAGTCCTCTCGTGACGAGAGGACTTTTATATCGGGATCATAGCTTTGAGCACCAATTGTTCCTGTCGATTTATTATTTAATATTACCATATAGCTAGATCGAATAACTAAAAACACCAAACCTGTATGTATGTATGTATGTATGTATGTATGTATGTATGTATGTATGTATGTATGTATGTATGTATGTATGTATGAATGTATGTATGTATGTATGTATGTGTATGTATGTACCTGAATCCAAAATAGAAATTAGTCAAAATGGATTGTTCTGACAAAATGTGCATACCTTTTCATGAACTGTCCTTTCATAGAATTGCAACGATATATTTCCTTCTTTAGAAACTGGCACGACTCTTGTTTTCGTGTGTTTTCCAATTGTCTGTTTCTTATGCCAAATTGATGACGCGAGCGAGTGAACATGACATTTCCTTGGCAACCAGCTTTAGTAATTTGGCACCGATGTCATCCGTTTTATTTGCACTCGAGTGAGTCCGCCCTTTAGTACATACCTCGACACAACAGCCGACATGACCTCCTCAGGGTGCCTGGGTACACGAGTGACACCGTCAGCCAACATGACCTCCTCAGGGTGCCTGGGTACACGAGTGACACCGTCAGCCGACATGACCTCCTCGGGTGCCTGGGTATACGAGTGACACCGTCAGTCGACATGACCTCCTCGGGTGCCTGGGTATACGAGTGACACCGTCAGTCGACAGATCGAAACCTATGTTATGCTCTTCCCGATTAAAGAGAAACAAAAAAAATGTATATCTATGTTGTCATTAATTTGCACAGAATGAGTCAGGAGAATGACCAACAACGTGGACCCAAGCACTGGTAATTACACCACAAAAAGGGCAACCTACAACTGTGCGGACATTATTGGACCGCCAGCCTCATCAGCCTATACCCAACAGCGGAGAACATCATCGGTGAAGAACAGGCTGGCTTTGAGGCAGGAAGAACAGGCTGGCTTTGAGGCAGGAAGAACAGGCTGGCTTTGAGGCAGGAAGAACAGGCTGGCTTTGAGGCAGGAAGAACAGGCTGGCTTTGAGGCAGGAAGAACAGGCTGGCTTTGAGGCAGGAAGAACAGGCTGGCTTTCGGGCAGGAAGAACAGGCTGGCTTTCGGGCAGGAAGAACAGGCTGGCTTTCGGGCAGGAAGAACAGGCTGACTTTCAGGCAGGAAGAACAGGCTGACTTTCAGGCAGGAAGAACAGGCTGGCTTTCAGGCAGGAAGAACAGGCTGACTTTCAGGCAGGAAGAACAGGCTGACTTTCAGGCAGGAAGAACAGGCTGGCTTTGAGGCAGGAAGAACAGGCTGGCTTTGAGGCAGGAAGAACAGGCTGGCTTTGAGGCAGGAAGAACAGGCTGGCTTTCAGGCAGGAAGAACAGGCTGACTTTCAGGCAGGAAGAACAGGCTGGCTTTCGGGCAGGAAGAACAGGCTGGCTTTCGGGCAGGAAGAAGCACAGCAGATTTTTAATCGAGAGGTATACCTGCATCATCAACTAGACATCTACATGCCTTCAGCGATTCAAAGAAGGCTTTCTACAGAGCATGGCACGGGATGGAATTTAATGCAGAGGAAACAAAGTTCACGTCTAACAACTGAAATGGCGTGTATGCGTGCGTGCGTGCGCGCGTGCGTGCGTGCGTGCGTGCGTGCGTGCGTGCGTGCGTGCGTGTGAAACGCTCTCACAAGAAGTAGCAAAACCAGAAGTTCTTTCAAACCATTATACAGAGAGAACAACATCACCATGGAAACAAAGCAAAAACTCCTGCGGGATCTGGTCATAACGAATATTCTGTATGTCTACATCGTGCGCATCCCATACACGGGCCATGTCACCAACGAGACGCTGAATGGTATACGGGCATGACACGAGGTCCATTGGCCTAGCATATATCAGAGGCTAGAGAAAGAGAGGCATGCGGAGGACGAATTGAACAGATAATATCAAAGGAATGAACAGGACTCGACTTCGGTAAGACACAG
Organism: Lamellibrachia columna; assembly: GCA_963662155.1. Taxonomy (NCBI): domain Eukaryota; kingdom Metazoa; phylum Annelida; class Polychaeta; order Sabellida; family Siboglinidae; genus Lamellibrachia; species Lamellibrachia columna. The sequence goes on from OY759262.1 coordinate 58,429,974, forward strand.
GTGGCAGCGAGGGCCTGTCAAAGGTGAAGTCAGGTTGCCAGAAGATCGCAAGATAAGCGCCCCAACGATCATGCACGGTTGGTGGAGGAAGATATTTAGATGTTTTATTATTGACGCGGAAATCCGGCGTGAGTGTTACGGTCGGTATCGTCTGGGACGTCAGTTTGTTTATTTGCCTGTACGTTTGTCCGCGACATACATCGCGAACGAGAGGGCTTCTGACCAAACAAGTTTTATCTAAGGTTGCGCATACATACCCACGGGGACATATCGTACCCACGGGGGACATATCATACCCATGGGGGACATATCATTAATTTACTTCCGGGTTTCTGTCATACCAATAAAATGCCAGTCATACCACCTTTTGGCAACGTTTCCATAAAATTATTTCCCATAACGAAGGGTCATAAGCAAATTTTATTGAAAGTGTCTTGTCATTTTCTATTACTATCTGGTTTGGTCGCGCCAGTCAAGATGAAATTAATCAAATTGAACCAGTCGTCAAGAACGCTTCTAAACTAATCGGGTTTTAAATATGCCGTCCATCAGGTCTCTTTATCGATCTCGCAGTTTGCGCAAATCCAAGCGTATTGTACAAGACGCATATCATCCAGCCAACCAACTCCTTCCCTCCGGTAAGCGCTACCGTTGCATAAAAACTAAAACGACGCGATTCAACAATAGTTTCTATCCTCAAGCGCTGAGATTTTTAAACGGAGAGCCAGCATAAATGTCTTGCCTCTAGCTGGTAGTTGCAATGTCGCGTTTTTATTTATTTTTTATCTTTTGCAATCTATTATATTACTCTCGTTTGTTTTTAGTATTACGATTGTGATATGTAATGTTTAGTTCCGTGTGTTATTGGGTGCATGCGTGTATGTTTGTGCTAACGCCACAACACTACGAATTCCTTGTACTTGCTACTTGGTAATAAAATGTATCTTTATCCTTATAACGGCACGAGCAGAACGGTGGCGCCACGCGGTGTGTCGTAAACACCGCACGATCCAGTGTGCTAAACTGAGCACTGCAGTTGATATTGCGCCAGTGGCGCCACCTTGCGACCAGTATTGTTGATAACAAGATTGCCATCCAAAACAACAAGTTCCAGATGGCAAGTGGACAAGGAAGCCATTGGCTTATCGAGAGTCCAACAATTTTCTCGTCTATGTGTAGCCCGCCCTTATCAAATATCTGTCAATTCTATTTTTAAACATATTCACACTACTAGCATTAACACAATCGTTTCGCAGTTTGTTCCATTAATTTATCACCCTCTGCGAGAAAGAGTACTTTCTCATGTCCAACCTACACTGCTCCTTAACTAATGCTGCTTTATGTCCTCTGGTTCTACTGTCTTCTTTAAGTTTGAAGAACATATTCCTATCATCATCCTCATAACCATTCACTATTTTCAACACTTCTGTTTGGTCTCCTCTTAGTCTCCTGGTCTCTAGTGTTGTCAAACCACATTGTAATAAGCGACTTTCGTAACCAAGGTCTCTCAGTTCTGGAATCATTTTAGTTGCTCTTCGTTGTATTCTTTCTAGCTTGTCTATGTCCTTTTTACGATATGGTCTCCATGCTTGAATACAATATTCCAAATGTGGCCTAACTATTGCTTTGCACAGGGGTACAATTAGCTGTTTCTCCTTATACATGATAGTTCTCCTAATTAGCCCTAGAATTTGATTTCCTTTTGAAGCAGCAATCCCACATTGCTCTGAAACTTTCATGTTAGCACTAAATGTTACTCCTAAGTCCTTTTCTTGTGTGGTTCTACCTAGTACAGCATCCCCCATTTTATATTCTTCGTCCACGTTTCCATGTCCTGTGTGTATACATTTAAACTTCCCAAAAGTGAATAACATTTGCCATTTTTCTGACGATTTAACTAATTTATCTAGATCGTCCTGTAAACTTTGTTTAGTAACGTTTCTGAATACTTTTGTGTCATCTGCAAATTTGAGTACTTTGCTAAATATGTCATCTTCCAAATCATTTATATATATTAAAAACAGTATAGGGCCTAATACTGATTCCTGTGGTACCCCACTCATAAGTTATTCTAATTCATAATAACATTATTACATTTCAACACCACCCTTTACAATGATAAACCCCATTCAGAGGCATTTTTAAAGTCAACCCGTTTAAATGGCAACGATATTTCTCTTCTTTCTTTCAATTATCAATATTTGCAACATCAGTGGCAGGCAACTTTCTTTAGAACATCGTCAAATCAAAATCATGCATATTGTTACAGTATTTACGCAACAGTATCGTATTGTAATACACTGTATATGCATTATGTATATTGCAATCAACATTGTTTACAGGCAGAAAATAGGTCGGTTTATGTGTGCCAAAAAACACTATTATTTTGTTTGTATTGTAGTTAGGCATTATGTATTGTGTATCAATTTAGAAATAAAGATACATTGTTTTTAGAGGTTTGTTTAGTATTAGTTCAGACCATTTGTGTAGCCAAAAATGCTAGGGGGTGTAATAGTACTTGTGGCATGTACTTATCATTAACATTACAACACGGTATTATTGGGATTGATATTCATGAGGTGTATTTCAATAACTCAAATACATGGTCTGTGTCTCCGTACCCCAGAGCCCGAGGTACTTCTATAGACTAGGGTAACCGACTAAGGTGTATCTGTAGTCGCCAGATGGCGTCACTATATGCAGCCGTGACAGGGGGAAGGTTCACATAACTTTTAGCTTTTGCTTTCCCTGTTCTATCATGTTCAAAGAACTAAACATGAATGGATATAGGAAACTGTATTGATGCTGGAAATAAATTTTATTATTACAGGATATACCATAATTATAAATCGTCATAATGTCATTATGGTAAAAGTGAAAGAAAACACAAAATCATTTATTTTCTTATATTCAACTTCTCTTCTCATAAGCACCAGTCATATTATAATACGTACATGCAGCGATTAATCAACGCAGGATACCTGAATTATTAGATACAGTGGTTCTCTCTCCGGACGCTTGCACAGAAAGCAGCGAGTAGATAGCAGCTGTATATTTAGAACGACGCTCCTGGCAATGCAGAATACTTGTCAACAGTGGCGTACGTAGGATCTCACAAAGGGGGCGGCCAAAGGGGGCTTAATCACCCATTAGTTTACCATGCTACCACATAGTGACACAAAAGGTTATAAAAAATCACAAATTAAGCGAAAGGGGGAGGGCATGGCCCCCTAAATACACCACTGCTTGTCAATATCAACAATAGTAAACATCACCGCAAACAAGTGTCAACCTCGTCAACCTCATCAACCGTTACCTGGTTGGACGTGTCACAATGTCACCAGGTGACTTAGTCGTTGTTTAGTTTGCCATGCTACCATGTAGTGGTACAAATTACTCATGAAAAATGTCTTACTCCAAAGCCAGAAGGCAGACCATGGCTCAACGGCCCTTTAGATACGCCACGGATATGGACACAGACATGTTTAGACAACCATCTTCCCCGGCTTGTACTGTCAAATACAAGCATATCACATCATGTCGAAGATACTCTAAAGAATGTCTATAGATGAACAGTGCTTTGACACCGCAAACTGCTTTGGCACAAATTTAATTCTAAGCAAATTTATAGCATTTATATTTCCCCTCCGAGCAATCCCAAAAGACGGGGAATCAAGCTACTATCTGTGGAAAAAAGTCTCGTCTCTTCGACAAAACGTTATCACATATTACGCATGCATTCCGGGAGATAACCAACTTTTGTTTAGCTTTTTACATCACATCAGCAGCACCGTGCGACAAACTTGGTTCAAGATACAGACTTGAAACCTGTGATTACAATCAATACTCGGATACCATGACGACGCATGACGCGTACATTTGATCAAGAGCCTGACCCAAGTCAATCAACCAAATCTCTAACAACAACAACAGATACATTTGAAAAATACCTATAAAAAGCTTTCAACACGTATGAAATGACAGCCAAGCTCAACGCTTACTGTGAATATGACAACAAATTGTTTATAATTTACATACACTACAACTAAAAAGGTATTACGTAAAAGATTCCAGCTACATATCATAACTTTCTTCAATTCCAGCTACAATTTGAAGTGTCATCAAATAGCTGCACAACTATCCACGGGAATTGATTGGCCACTGTAAGGATGGCATTCTGCAAGCAAAATATCCAGCGATGCTGGATAAATAATGATCTCAGTACTTGAACTCGGATGCAAATAAAGCCAGACCAACATGCCACGTGGAATTTTATGTAAGCACCTGAGGTAAATACAAGTTTAGCAAATGCAGAACTTTTTTTGTGGATAATTGTTTCATAACAATTAACTGAAAGATGTTCTGCCACTAGCCCATTCCTCATAGACAACTCCACATTGCAATGCATTAATTCTGGTCATGAAGTGAATACGCAAAATACAAATATATACTGCTGAAGCTGGCTTTCCTTTTGCCGAAGGTAGTTAACAAAATTACACGTTAACACTCTAAACATGAAAGGTCCTTCAGAGCTGAAATGTAAAACCATTGACATAATAATATTTACTGTGGGAATCAGAATATACAGTTATTAGAACATAGACTGGTTGGCTTTAAGTTAGATATAGCAGCATAATCCCATACGATAGACAGGTAATGCCAACAGTCTCATGTCCAAGCAGATTTAAAGTTAGTATCAACTGCAGTGATTGTGATATTCAGTCATTCACGGAAAAAGAATCAACTGTAATGACAGTGACATACAATCATTCTAGGTGACAATGACATCCAACCATGAGGACACTTGCTTCAACTAGTAACAATGACTTCGACATCCAACCATGAGGACACTTGCTTCAACCAGTGACAATGACTTTGACACCCAACCATGAGGACACTTGCTTCAATCAGTGATAATGACTTTGACACCCAACCATGAGGACACTTGCTTCAACTAGTAACAATGACTTTGACACCCAACCATAAGGACACTTGCTTCAACCAGTGACAATGACTTGACATCCAACCATGAGGACACTTGCTTCAACTAGTAACAATGACTTTGACACCCAACCATGAGGACACTTGCTTCAACCAGTGACAATGACTTTGACAGCCAACCATGAGGACACTTGCTTCAACCAGTGACAATGACTTGACATCCAACCATGAGGACACTTGCTTCAACCAGTGAGAATGACTTTGACACCCAACCATAAGGACACTTGCTTCAACCAGTGACAATGACTTGACATCCAACCATGAGGACACTTGCTTCAACTAGTAACAATGACTTTGACACCCAACCATGAGGACACTTGCTTCAACCAGTGACAATGACTTTGACAGCCAACCATGAGGACACTTGCTTCAACCAGTGACAATGACTTGACATCCAACCATGAGGACACTTGCTTCAACCAGTGAGAATGACTTTGAAAACCATCCATGAGGACACTTGCTTCAAATAGTGACAATGACTTTGACATCCAACCATGAGGACACTTGCTTCAACCGCAGTGACAATGACTTTGACATCCAACCATGGGGACATCTGCGTCAACTGCTTTGATAACGTTCAATCTTTTCAGGACAACACCACTGCAATGGCAATGACTCATATTCAAGGACTACATATGCATCAATTAAAATGACATTCAATTACTAAGTGCCAATTTCACAGTCTATCCTAAATGACTGTAATGTCCAGTTACTCCAGCTGGCTTTGACCATCAGCAATGACCACAATGTTCCAATCCCTGCTAACTTATCATAGTCTATGTGTGTGGCTACCACATGCACACACGATGTTAGATAATTGATCGATACACATTTACTGCTATTTACAGACTTAAGCCCACTTAAAACTGCCTCAGAAATGAGGCAGTCAACTATAGCAGATGTAGTAGACATATAAGTATTGGAATCGTCCACGTTGTTCCATCTGACCCGGCCACCAGCGTGTGAGGGGGACCCTCTCTCAGTGGTTCCTCCTACTCAAATGGCTGCCAGCGTGTGAGGGGGACCCTCTCTCAGTGGTTCCTCCTACTCAAGAGGCCGCCAGCGTGTGAGGGGACCCTCTCTCAGTGGTTCCTCCTACTCAAGAGGCCGCCAGCGTGTGAGGGGGACCCTCTCTCAGTGGTTCCTCCTACTCAAGAGGCCGCCAGCGTGTGAGGGGGACCCTCTCTCAGTGGTTCCTCCTACTCAAGAGGCTGCCAGCGTGTGAGGGGGACCCTCTCCCAGTGGTTCCTCCTACTCAAGAGGCCGCCAGCGTGTGAGGGGGACCCTCTCTCAGTGGTTCCTCCTACTCAAATGGCCGCCAGCGTGTGAGGGGGACCCTCTCTTAGTGGTTCCTCCTACTCAAATGGCTGCCAGCGTGTGAGGGGGACCCTCTCTCAGTGGTTCCTCCTACTCAAGAGGCCGCCAGCGTGTGAGGGGGACCCTCTCTCTTAGTGGTTCCTCCTACTCAAATGGCAGCCAGCGTATGAGGGGGACCCTCTCTCAGTGGACCCTCTCTCAGTGGGACCCTCTCTCTCTTAGTGGTTCCTCCTACTCAAATGGCTGCCAGCGTGTGAGGGGGACCCTCTCTCAGTGGACCCTCTCTCAGTGGGACCCTCTCTCTCTTTTAGTGGTTCCTCCTACTCAAATGGCTGCCAGCGTGTGAGGGGGACCCTCTCTCAGTGGACCCTCTCTCAGTGGGACCCTCTCTCTCTTAGTGGTTCCTCCTACTCAAATGGCTGCCAGAGTGTGAGGGGGACCCTCTCTCAGTGGACCCTCTCTCAGTGGGACCCTCTCTCTCTTTTAGTGGTTCCTCCTACTCAAATGGCTGCCAGCGTGTGAGGGGGACCCTCTCTCAGTGGACCCTCTCTCAGTGGGACCCTCTCTCTTAGTGGTTCCTCCTACTCAAATGGCTGCCAGCGTGTGAGGGGGACCCTCTCTCAGTGGGACCCTCTCTCTCTCTCAGTGGTTCCTCCTACTCATGCCATCGGCAAACTTGCAGTCGTCTGAAAACACAAATACACTGTCAATTTACCATTTCTCTATTTCTTCATTATATGTAGTACATATCCCACTCTTGGCTACTTTTGTACTGTGCTAGAGATGGTGAATCCATGACATGTTACATATTAACATAGTCCCTCTAAAAAATTACAACACTTAAAAAGTAATGGATATTTTATTATAATAATTTCACAATCATCACTGGCTTCGTAAACTCTAGAACTCCTCTAAAAATGTCAAACATTATATTTTTTTGATTATTTTTTTATGGTATTCTAAATGTAACATCTGTCGACCCATTTTTATTAACTACCCCCAAGATATTGCACCCAAAAAATTTTTTTTTATGAAAATGTTTGGAGAATATGCAGGTGAACACAATGCAAGCTTTATTCATGAATAAAATCAGTTCAGAGTTATGTCATTGTTATAAAAGTGACTTTTATTGATAGTAAACATACAGAGAAAACACATTTTGACTTTTATTGATAGTAAACATACAGAGAAAACACATTTTGAGTATTTTTTCAAAAAACATCATTCCAGCTGCCATATCTCCCCTTAACATGTCAACCGGAGAAATAACCGGAATCTCCCACTCATATTTTGAGTAAGCCACTGGCGTTATATTCTTGATTTTAGTTGCACATGGTTAGTTTTTAAGATCTCTTTTAGGTGCATAGCCCCAAAACCATGACTTTTGTTTCATTTTAAGTGATAGCCAACAATCAACTATAAATAAATCTTTCATATACTAAACATCTACTCACATTACAAAACATGTGAAAAAGGGCAAAATATTACCATCATGCAATACCTCCGACCAGCCCAACTTGTTCACCCGTCGCCATGTTCCGTTCACCTGCTGCCATCTTGAGGGCAGTTGCAGAAAGACTGTGGGTTGTCATGGCAATATTTGTGGAGGTTGTCGTTTCCATGGAAATATTCGTTGGGGCTGCCGCTGTCATGGCAACTTGCGAAGCTGCCGCAGAGCTCGGCAGGGTCTCGGTCCTCTCCTGGAAACACCATCATGCATCATTAGCTTCCTGTTCGTTATCGTTATTTTAAAGATTTGTACTGTTACCTATCAGGGACTTTCATCTAAGCAACCAGCATATTTATATTCACTGCTCACTCATGCAAGAAAGCCCAGGCAGCTTCGGTCGTCTAGCTTTAATCTACTTTTTGTTCCCAGAGTTGAAACAAACATTAGAACTATCTATGGCTTTCTCAGTTGCCGCACCAACTCTTTAGAATTCACTCTCTATTAGTGTCTTGTCTGCAGCAAATATAATAACAATTTGCCATCATCCGAATACTTACCTTTTTAACCCTGTTTACCCTCCTTTCCCCCCTAGCGTATCAATCTATCTGTAGATAACTTTAACATTGTACACTGATTTTGAGATTGTGTAATCTTTTTTGTTTTTGATGTGCCTCTGAGCTTGGATTTCCGATGATTTAGGCATGACAGAAGTTGTAATTATTATCATTAGTGCCAAGACAGACCAATCAGTGAATCACACAATGACTGACCATTTCTGCTGGCTTTGCCCGAAGCAAAGCTGTGGCTTCCGTCTTACTCCGGGCTTGATCTACAATAGTAGCACAGTCGTAACTCCATACATCTGTTTTCATGCAGTCAATGGTTCATTTCACATGGTGGGGCTAACTTATACACATTATGAAAACTTACAATTAGCAGTATTGTGTACATAGGACCAATATACAGACTTTATGAAAATCTTTCAAAATTTTGCAAATACAGTGTACATAGGGCCAATATACACATTATGAAAATCTATAGTGTACATATTAAAAATTCCCTTATAAAGAGGTGAGGTTGATTAGTTCTTGTACTGGTGCAATGTTTTGGTTGTTATCATCATCCACTGCTTCATATTGGCAGCACAAAATTAACAAGTACAGTACACATATTTTATACGCCATCTGGTGAGAATGGGACAACACTGCTACAGTATAACATTAAGGCATGTTAGTATTGTGTCATATGACGAATATAAAAGATACACTGGGCAATGAAAGTGTCAAATGAAGAGCTGTACAACCATGCTTGTATGTCACCAATATCAGAAGACATCAAAGTCAGTCACACAATTAAATGAGATTGGAATAACAGAAAAATACCATTAACCTGGGAGAAAAGAAAGGCCAAAATCAACACGGAGAAGGATTGTGGAAGTAGAGATAAATCAACTGGGATGGAGTTCTTGGAAGACGGCAGAGAATACAGCTAGATATCGGACGAAATGACGGAAGTTACTAAGTGGCCTAATACACCAACTAGGGTGTGAAGAGGAGAGGTAAGTATTGTGTTAGCTGCACTAGTACGTGAAGGACTCTGACCTTGAATGGCCCCCTTCTGTCTTGCACGTAGTCTCTCATCTCGGTCAAAGTACCACAGTGTCACTGCGTATCTGCAACCACAATCTCTGTGTCAACATACTTTCATCTTCAGGAATGTCACCAATAAACAACTTCTACCGATAAACAAATCTCCTGTTCGTCAGGTAAAGTAAACATATACAGAAACAATGAAGGCACATGAAAATATTTACTCATTTCTGCAAACCAGCGCTGTCTTAGTAAAAATAAAAAACAAATACGCTACATTTTGACATTTTAAATACAAATACGCTCCATTTTAAAAACACTATCAAATACAAATATACTCTATGGAAATTTCAAATACATAGGGTTAAATTCAAATATGCTATATCAGAAGTGCCAAATAAGCAATGCAACATATTGCACTTATTCTATTATCTAAACAGTTAATGTTTTATAGTATTAGAGTATTAGTATAAATAGAGTATTATCAGTGAATACAATAATGAAGATGTGGGCTTGTTTAAAAGTGTGTATTCCCAAATATTTAAGATAATAAAATGTTCACATACCAGGCTCATGCAGGTGAAATACACCAACTACAAGTTGCTCTACTTGGTATGTATTTGATCAAAAATAACAAATATTTAACAAGACTTAACAAGACTGCCATGCAAGGCCCAGATGGCAAGTGGACAAGGAAGCCATTGGCTTATCGAGAGTCCAAAAATGTTTCATCTATGTTTAATCCAACCTCCTGAGATGTGTCAACTTTGTTTTTAAACATATTCACACTGCAAGCATTTACACAATCTGTAGTGTAAAATTTTTTTTTTACATTCATTTATTGACCTCTGTGAGAACGAGTACTTCCTGATATCCAATCTACACTGATCTTTTACTAATGTTACCTTATGTCCTTTAGCTATATCTTTTTTGAGAAAAAATATTTTTATCAATATTTTCATACCCATTCAATATCTTAAAAACTTCAAACATGAACACAATACAAATATGGGCTTCTGAAAAAGCCAAATGCAAAGTCAGCATATTTAAATTCACATACCTATTTGACACCAACTAACAAGTAATGGAAAATGTAATATTCAAACTGTACAAAATACTTGTAATTTATTATTGACACAAGAGAATTTAACAAGATTGCCATCCCAAACAACAAGTTCCAGATGGCAAGTGGACAAGGAAGCCATTGGCTTATCGAGAGTCCAACAATTTTATCATCTATGTGTAGCCTGCCCTTATCAGATATCTGTCAATTCTATTTCTAAACATATTCACACTACTAGCATTAACACAATCATTTGGCAGTTTGTTCCATTCATTTAACACCCTCTGTGAGAAAGAGTACTTTCTCATGTCCAACCTACACTGTTCCTTAACTAAAGCTGCTTTGTGTCCTCTGGTTCTACTGCCTTCTTTAAGTTTGAGGAACATATTCCTATCAACATCCTTATAACTATTCACTATTTTAAACACTTCTATTTGGTCTCCTCTTAGTTTCAAGAGAAGACCAAATAGAAGTATTTGGTCTCCTCTTGGTATTTGAACATATCCATTCATATATATCGAAAAAAAGTACTGTTTATTCAAGTTCATTTATTTAAATAATATATAATAATAAATATTTTCTGGGGTATCTACCAGGGGTCAATGTATACCGAAAACCACTGGTCATACAAGTATGAATACAAATAATGTTAACACATTCCAGGCCTCTCATCAAGCTATAGTATTATTGTGATTCACCAGGTGTCAGCACCATTTCAAGATTTTCCATAATGAAATACCTGTTGACATTTGCTAAGTTTATAATTATTCATTTTAAGTGATGTCTGACAATTAAGACATATTTTATCCTCCATAAACAGCTGAAGAAACAAAAGAATGGGTTAAAAAGGAACTAGAATGTGTTGTTCCTCTGAGCTTAGGTCCTGATGATTTAGGCCCAACAGAAAAATTACACAATTGTTATTATTATTACTATATTACACTGCCACATTGAAGGGGACACTCTGGGTACACCCTCCAATCCACACCTGTATGCATACACCCTGGGTACACCCTCCAATCCACACCTGTACGCATACACCCTCCAATCCACACCTGTATGCATACACCCTGGGTACACCCTCCAATCCACACCTGTACGCATACAACCTGGGTACACCCTCCAATCCACACCTGTATGCATACACCCTAGGTAAACCCTCCAATCCACATCTGTATGCATACACCCTGGGTACACCCTCCAATCCACACCTGTACGCATACACCATGGGTACACCCTCCAATCCACACCTGTATGCATACACCCTGGGTACACCCTCCAATCCAAACCTGTACGCATACACCCTGGGTACACCCTCCAATCCACATCTGTACGCATACACCCTGGGTACACCCTCCAATCCACACCTGTACGCATCTATACGGTTCAGAGCCCGTATTCTCAAGACATGAATTTCATTCGCAACTCACGTTTTCCATGAATACAGTGACACAGCTGCCTCCGAAGGAGGGTCACTCACAGAATATTTAATACTAAAATAACATGGCAAATTTAAGAGTATACTGCAAGCTGAGATACAGCATGGTTTACAGATACAACATGGTTTACAGATATAGCATGGTTTACAGATACAGCATATAATATAATATTTAATATAATACTTCAGTAGGCATATTCAGTATTTAGCACATTGCATAATATTTGCCCAGATATTGCGAGTGAACCCTCAGTACAGCTTTGTCACTATATTTATAGATAACTTGAGTTACAAATTTGTAAGTCTTTTGAGAACACGGCTGAGAGGTTGTACTTTCCTACCTGTTGTCGAATGATGGCTGCACCTCGTGAGGGTTCCTTGAGTCTGACCAGAACAGTAACATCCTATTCATTATTGGGGCGATGTCAATGTAATCGCCCGGCCGTGACGATGGGAACAGTCGAAGTAACCCTCCTTGTGTCTACAACAGCAATGATAACGTCACGACAAGAGGGCCTAAAACCCATGGTTTATAATGAAATAATTATTAATTAATAATAATTAGAAGTATCAGGAAGTGCCACATATCAGGACAAAACCCATTCAGAGGTACCTACAACAATGTATGTACATGCAGGAACATTTAATTTAATAAATCTGAACAATTATTAAAAAATGTTGGCTTTGTTTCTTTCAGAATAATTGTTCTAGTAGGACAAAAATAATAAACATGGCTATCTTTGCTTCACTCGATTGCATATAGGTGGTAATGGAACTCGGTTTATAGCATGGTTAAGTTGACCTTTATTTTACTTCAATATTCCCATTAAAGATCATACGCAAATATTTCAGAAATTGTGATATATGATAACAAACAGTTGTAATAGTAGTTTGTTAAATAGATTAACAAATAATGTCAAATGCTACTCGTCAATAAAAGCTAATTAAATTAGTAGAAAAGAAGCCCCAAGCGATTTGACATTTTGCTCGGCAATGTCCGTACCAATTTGAAATCACTGGCCCTACAGCAGGCTTTACTATGACCAAGGTTTCTGCCCAGTAAACAGCTAAATGCATGTAGCCTTCTGACCTAAAATCTTATATCAGTAGACAACAAACAGTTTTCTGACTTGGGTCTGAAGTGTCCCATAACTGTAATCTGTCACCAAAGTCATTACTTGTCACCAACAGCATTACCTGCCGCACCAGACTGTCAAAACTATATGGCCCTTTTATGATTTCCAAGTGCACAGTTTCTGCTCACTGGACCATAATAATAATTCCGGACTATGTAGGACACTGAAGGTCCGTAATCCAGGTTATTTACATATAAACGTAGCACTATCTCCACCTAAATGACCACACACTGTGCAGTCACACATAAATGAATGCACGCTCAAGCATAAACAGGTCAATGCAGTCTAATAGGGTCTAATGTTTGTCCATTAAAACCAAAAACTTCACTGCATGGCTTAACACTGAAATGTTTACTTCCCAATCATGGTAGTCCGTAGGGGGGAAAGGGCCCCGGATCTGGATATTAATTTTTTAACTTAGGTCTTTTAGAGCGAGTATATTGTTAACTAGTTGTGTTAAATATATTATGTAATTATATACAATGATATCATAACTGTCTATTGAAAGTGGACATTTTGGTAAATGTAAAGATCTCTGGTTGAAAATAGATGCCAGATGTGGTAACAACAAATGGTTTATCCCCGTTGAAAAAATCCTGCCAATGCCACTGTTTTCAATGTTTAGATGCAACTTGATTTGACTTCTCCAAGGTTATTACCTCATTGCTCAAGCTAGGACTTGAAGGCCAAACAAAACAATTATATATTATATGTTCATGTGACATGCTTGTAATGAACCAGTCTGCCGAAAAAGGCCGTGCCAAAATATTTGGAGAGAGCAAATTTCTTGAGAGGTAAACAATGTTGAATATATACTTCTACTGGTTTCACATTATATGTCTCACATATCACATACTCATAACTAACATTATATATCTCAGATTCACATACCCATAACTATACACAGTGGAAGGTCTACATACCAATAATACCATGTTTAGTTCAAGAGCACCTTACAGCCCTGTAGTGACAAAACAAAAAAGTATTCCAAAGGCATTGCCACAGTGAAGGCCAAAATTATGAAAAATGTGCTGCTTTTATGCAGCATGGACTTCTTTATGATCATTCATATTACCATACAATTGACCAAACACCATATTCCACATAGAAACGACAGCCTGCTTTGCAACACAATCTAAGGATAGAATGTGCAAAGTTCTGTATTGAAAACAAAATGCATTGTTGCAACATGGAAATAAATGCATTGTGCATTGTTCATGTCAATAGAGAGTGGCTCCTGTACCGAGGTGCTCCTGGGCAGTGCTGCAAGGTTCACCCAGAGAGTGGCTCCTGTACCGAGGTGCTCATGGGCAGTGCTGCAAGGTTCACCCAGAGAGTGGCTCCTGTACCGAGGTGCTCATGGGCAGTGCTGCAAGGTTCACCCAGAGAGTGGCTCCTGGTTGCACTCAGATGGTCCAAAGTCAGGCAATTAGTCAGCTGACCTATCTCCTTAGCTGAACTCCAGTCTAGAATCAGTTCACTAGGAGCTGTCTTAATCATTGCCTCAGTTAACCCTACGTTGCATGTAACGACTGGATGAATCTGTGTACACTGCACAGCTGACATCACCAGACCAGTTGAATCATCTTCATTTCTGCTACATTAAAGATTATCTCGATCTACATTCTTTGGATTTATTTTTCATGTCTAATGAGGTGGGTAATTTTAGCCGTCCAGCAAGTCTGTCATTTCCAGTTGTCAGCAGCTGAATGTCATTGGCTGGTCTTTCAAGTCATTTGTTTACACTATTAATGGACTTTATTCTTTGCCTGGCTCTAGCTCCACGTCCTTTCTTTTTTCTTCACTTACATATTTTGTTGTTTCTCAATATATTATATATATATATATAATTATCGTAAATATTGTAACTGTCTTCTTCTTATCATCTTTGTTGTCCTCTTCATTTGTCATGTGCTGTGTCCAAGAAATAGTTCAAACAAACAAACAATAGCCTTCCTTACAAGAATTCTGCCTCTTCTCTCAGCAACCAATGGGGCGGGACAACAATCAAGGTTTTTGTTTTGTTTCTGGGACCCGGGTAATTTACCCGGCTATCGTCGACGTAGTCGTAGAGGAAGACCGATTTTTATTATCCCTCGTGTCGGCTAATGACCGACCCGCTTTTGCGTTAAATATTGCAGCATCGATGTCCCACAGACACATCAGCAATCGTTGATGATCACGACATGTGGCTGCAGAACAGCACCAGTCAACGAATGTCATTTTGTGTTAATAAACGGCAGTTTTAAATCATTTGCACAGACATTTTATGCATCGCCAAAGCATATTTACTTCCCACAATTTGTAGCGTTACTTGTGGTTCATAGTTAGTAGACAGACCGCCAAGTGCCTAGCGGACAGATCGGCAACCATGCCGTAGCGGCGCTAGTCCAGCAAAATAAGATGTCTAAAAGACAGCCGTCCATAGGGCATTTTTTTAAAGCAAACTTATAAGAAAATGTAACATTTGTTAGATATCCCGAAATGTTAGTCACTGAACTTAGCCAACACTATCCTTAAATAGCATCTGAATATTCCATTATTGCCAGTTTTACGGAACTGGTTAGCATATGCTGCTGGCTCGTGGCTAACCCCTAGTCCTACTAGTGTAGTAGTGACCTAGGATCAAGTGATGATGAGGTGTTTTTGAGATATCGCACAAAACATAGTATTGCTTTGCTCTCTTGTGCATATTACGGCACAGTAATTATCCACAATTCTACGGACTATTTGACTATGTTTATTTATAAAAATGACTTGTATACTGGTTGCTGCACCATTTGTTATAGCCTAGGCTAGTTTATAGACTAGTGCATAATATAATTTGTCGTTCAATAATTTTTTCATTAAAAAGAACTTTTCTAACAATTTGTTTGCACTGCAACGATGAAATAATTGTTTGTGAGTGATTATTTGGTGACTTAGTGTCACTCGTTCCTTTTGAAAAAATGTGTGACAAAGAAGCAAGTGCTATCAAATCAACCTTGAATAACCCACTTAACAAACACTAAAGCAGGACAATTATGTGACCAATTGTGGCAAACGATGTACATTTTAACAATTATATAATGCATTAAGTTTTTTGCTTTTTTCAATTTGGAAATGCATGATGTTCGGACACACGACCATTTCCAATGTTCATGTCAACAAGGTACTATTAGTAACCTTTGCTAGTTGTTGCTGTGCGATAATTCGTAATACTTTCGTTAACTTGTTACACGGTCATGAACATGTGTACAGGTATTATTGGCCTATTTGGGAGAAAAAGGCGATTAGGCAAAACAGTAATTTCCTATTACTATATAAACTATACTCTTGAAATGTTAAGGTACAATTACATTATATCAGTTCCTGGTGTATCCACAGTGGTCTGTGATACGTAGTGACTCGGCCACAGGCTGAGCATGATAAGTGGTCCCTGTTTTGGGTTTCATGGTCCCTTAACAAAAACCCTGACAATGATTGATGGCTGACTGTTCCAGCAGTCTTGTCTAGTCACTCCCACGACTCCACCACATCAAGAAGTCAACTGTACTGTCAACCAGTAAAAGCTGTCCTTGGTGTGACAATGTGATCAACTCCACCTTCCACTCAAGTGTCTCGTGTTACTAAATGCTTCACTTCAATTTTGTTAACTGGAATGTACAATGATTTTGTTAACCGGAATGTACAATGATTTTGTCAACCGGAATGTACAATGATTTTGTTAACAGGAATGTACAATGGTTATGTTACCAGGAATGCAAAATGATTTTCATGGATTAACTGAAGACGGCTTTACGGGACATAATGACATTGATAACAAAGTGTGTTACTGTTACTTTCATCTCCTAATGTTTCCATAAAATACACAATTTGGCGATGAAAAAAATATGCCAGTTTTACAACATTAACAGAAATTGCTCTACCGGAATTATTGATAGAGCAATAAATCTTCACCTTTGAAGGTGAAACCTAACGTTTTTTTACTGGATGATTCATTGATCTGTAAAATTTACATTTTAATACAATTTCTGACGATAAATATACAACAGCAATAACGATTAAAACATTAAATATAACATTTGTGTTAATTTAGACAAACCTTGAGATAAAAAATTCAGATTATTAACGCAGTTTAATTAGACAAAACCCCCAGCTAGCTCTGTATATAAGTTAACCATTGAAAATAGTTGTATATTCACAGTTTAAGGACACAACATAAATTCACGATACCCGCATGCCAGCAAATTCGTCACCGATGATTAAGTCTGGTTCTTATACCAGTGTTCTGTTGTATTTCTCCCATTTCACTAATTACTGTAATTACGGGAACAGCCAACAGGGGGATTTGATTGAATGTAACCGTTTACGGCTACTATCTCAGTTTAATTATAAGCATGACCACGCAGCGATTCCAATTTGCACACCGATTTATTATAACAAATACAAACTCAACATCAACAACAGTCACAGCTAAGTAAATTTTTTTTGGAAATTTACTTAGCTGTGACTATTTTATAAGCCAGGTATTTTATCAGACGTTGAGTTTGTATTTGTTATAATAAATCGGTGTGTAAATTGGAATAGCTGCATGGTCATGCTTACAATTACACTGAGATAGTGTATTTTAGTGTATCTTAAGGCAACCAAAAGAGAGCGCTACCCGAGCATGTACCCTGACCAAGAGCCTTCCACACAACCACCGACCTAAAACCCACCTGGAAGAAGACCTTGATCCCCTGTGTCACCTCTTTTTATACAGAGTGCACCCCCTTACATCATGTGATTATTGTTTTAATTTATGCAATACTCCTGGCCCTCTAGTGGGTAATTAAATATTGTGTGGTTGCTCAAAACGATAATTTCCCACATCCAAACTTTGTGAAATATCTCAATACCAATACATCTTTGAAATAAAGCATTATCACAAAGCACCAAGTAAACATTCCAATGTCCGCAGTTAATCAAACTCTTTTGTCTGATAATAAAAAAATAAACAAAACAAACAGGACATACATCATGACATGAGTTATTCTGACCACAATTAGGTCAAGTGACCTCTGACCAGTGGTGTGTTTTCCTGAGATCAGCCAGCCCAGGAAACTGGCCAGCCAAAACAAACATGATTGTAGGGTAGGTCCTGACTTATCTCAGTCTTCTGTTAATGGTTCTCTCTGTTGTATGCCTGGCTTTTGTCTGATCCAGTCCAAGTTCTACTATAGCGCATTTACTGTACAACTAATTATACACTACAGAGTACAAACCTCCCTGGTTTTCTCAAAACCTGTTCCCCAACACAATACTCTTTTGAGGTGACACTACGTGGATATGATCTATATGCTGAATATGAAAAAGGCTGCAAATGAACTATTTTTTTTAATGTTCTCAGCAATTTTAACTTAATAACTGTTTCACTTAAAATTATTTCTATAAAATATTAGCCTTACAACTGCCAGTGTTTTGGAACAAAGGTGATACACATAAATCAATGTATATAATTATATCCCCAATATTTAGATATTGTGAGTACATACATGGGAAAGTTGCAGGAATATATGACAATGGGAGGGCTGTGTGAAGGGAGTTGGCATATTTGGTGGAGAGTTGAGAAAGAGAGTGTGAGATGGGGAGTGGAGAGAGCGTGAGATGAGTGGAGAAAGAGAGCAAGAGATGGGGAGTGGAAAAAGAGAGCGTGAGATGGGGAGTGGAGAAAGAGAGCGTGATATGGGGAGTGGAGAGAGCGAGAGGTGGGGTAGTGGAGAAGTAGAGCGAGAGATGAGGTAGTGGAGAAGTAGAGCGAGAGATGAGGTAGTGGAGAAGGGTGGTAGAGATTGCAATGAAATAGGACAATTGATGTAAAGAGGAACACAAACATTGAGGACCAGTATCGATGCCAGCTTCACCCCAGACTTTAGTGACAAAGAGGAGACAGCAACAAGAAAATGATAACAACAATGTTACCTTCACATCCCAATTCTTGTTCAGATACATAATGCACGTGATGATGCATTGAGGACCAGTATCGATGCCAGCTTCACCCCAGACTTTAGTGACAAAGAGGAGACAGCAACAAGAAAATGATAACAATAATGTTACCTTCACATCCCAATTCTTGTTCAGATACATAATACACGTGATGATGCGGCCGTCGTGACTGGGGTTATCAATGTGTTTCATATATGCCGTGCCGTCGCCAGGGTAGCATGTGATCATGGCCTGTAACAATAGAAAATGGTTATTTATCATCGTGCTACAGCAAACTGTTTTGTCTGCTGACAATTACAAGGGCTGTCCACCTTACTGAACATGAAAGGAATAGTTTATGAAGTAACTGACAACAAACAAAGTCACATGCAGTGCTAAACAAGCATGCACATATGCGAACACACGTTATAGTAATAGGTGTGATTATATCAACGTCTGTTTTATTTAGTGTAAAACAAAAAAATTTACATTTTGCTTAGAATGTCGAAGCACAAAAAAGTCAGGTAAGCCAAAAAGAAATGCCACTATTATAACAATACTCTTACATTCTATTTCTGTTAGGTGATAGATAATACTTGTAAGACATGCTAATGATTCATGGACCAGCCCAGTCCTAAAATATAACCATGTAGGTAATGCTAGATTAGCACTACTGACAGGTCTGTTATTAACTCTTCCCCTTCCATGGCCCAAGTAAGCATTAACGCCATATCACAGCAGCAAATCCCTGAACTGAAGCATGAGCCAGTCAAAACTATGAAGTAAACCAACAGGCACAGAATATTATGTCCTAGTTTCTGGACAAGTAAGGAGCATGCATCTTTTTATTATTAAGATGGAAGTGACTTGTTTTGATGTGGGAGTTTTTAAGAGGCTAAATCTCTTTAGAAAATTGATACATGCAGACTTCCTGTTGCACATATGTGAAGCAAAAAAGCAAAGTAAAAAATGTCTGTTTATATAGATCAAAGTCTGGCCTAAAACAACTGGACACTTTTTGCACAGTTGGACACAGTAGAAGAATGTTTGTCATTGCATCCTGCTGATGGACAAGATTTAAAAGTAATTTTTCTTGTAAAATCATGTTATACAGTAAATAAACTAATCATCAATGTATTTATTCTAACTGCACAACCTGACTTGCTTATAGTATTGGTTTCAATGGAATAAACAACAGTCTGACACCCGCAGGCTTGTCTGGACAGTTGTCTGCCGAGATCAACTGTAAACATCACTTGAGAATGCGGCTAAAACATCCGCTCACACAACAACAAAAACAGTACAGGAAAACCTACCATCCTGCTGTCTATGCCAGGACATGGAAATAAGTAACCATCGCTAGAATGTAATTTCTAACCCTTACTACACTTGGTAGGGTCATGACCCCAGCTCCGGTTGTCATTCTTACAGATGCAGGTTTGTTTCTAAACCAGTGGGCGGAATTACATTCTTGACTTGCCTGCTGCAAGGTTTGTAAACCAAATATCTCAGCTTCTAATTAATGATCAGTCATTTTTTATTTCAACAAAAGTATTCACTTTTTTATTAAACCAACTGCACATATTGGTGAAACTAGTGACATGCTACAGATTTGAACATCAACAAACCTGATTCGCGATGGGCTAAAGGAATGGTGCAGGAATATCTAATATGACTGACACACAGTCGAGCCTCATTATTACATGCCCTGTTACAACACGGATTCAGGTATAATGCGGTCGGTCGTGGACCCCATTTTTTTGCCGCCGGGGGAAATGGGATAGCCGTCTTTTGGAGGGTGTCTTGCCCGTGTTTGTGTGCCAACACTATGTTCACTGCGCCGATCTATATCCTAATGCTTGTTTTGTGTGATGTACTCCTTGTGTTTGTCAAACCTACAAAGAATAGCTTTGACAGTCCTCAATGTGAACAATGAATGAGTGGCGATGTGTTGTTTCAATGTTCATTCTGCGCTAGCATCAATCATATTACGCTGCTGGCTTCACCCTTGCCTCGTAAATTGCAATCGAGATTCACAAATAAGCCTTATGTAAAAATCAGTCAAATAGTCTCAAATGTTGTTTAGTAGCCAACACCAGTACAAAACAGGTGAAATGGAATACTTTGTTGCATCGTAAATTAAATTTTTCACAGTGCCAAACCAAACTCAAAGCTATGTTATGGATGCACAAAAATACAAATTTGTCATCTGCATATGAAACAGTGAACCATTGGTATGGGAGATGTGCATCGTGATTTTATTCTTCGAGATCAGTTAAAAGATGAAGTGAAATAATTATTGATGCATCATATTGTTTTCAATGTTTAATCAGCTTTCCCACTGTGTGTCAATTCATATAAGTGTTTGGTTACTCAGATCCAGGTTATTATTTTCAAATCGCATTAGTCGATCATCTATTCCATAACTGTACATACATATATTTTGTTCAGTTCAAAATTCAAGTGTGATATTTAAAAAATAATACACATTAACGCTAGTTGACTGGTTTAACAAGTTATATTAACCACGTACAGTCTGCGCAGCTAGCGCACAGTGGCATTGACAGCATTCTTGGTAAGGGGATGGAGATCGCTGTTGTTTAGTAGTTCCCTGGTGGCAGATATGGGAACTTACAATGTGTTCCGAAATCATGGACGCCGACCATCGCGTTATGAGGCTCAACTGTACTTTATTACAGACAAGTTTGACAACATGCCTACAAGGCCAGGATTGCTAGAGTAATCACGCAGCTCTCACACTGACCTCGTAAACAATTAATGTAATAAAATTTTACAACAATGTAAAGCCATCACCATAAACTACCGTGGTATAAATCAGCAGCAAAGCAGTGCAAACTACTACAATATATTGCCATCCACGTGATAGGAATGTCACATTACAGTATATCTATCTCTACAGAAGAATAACTTGGTTTTCACACGTGCTATACATTGGCCTGCTACTTCGATTAAATTAAAGTTCAGGGATCGATCTGGAAAAATACATACATGTGCCCGGCACATCAGAGGCAAAACTGTGCCTTTTTGAAATTTATGTGCCCCAAATTAATTTAATAAAAGTGCAATTAATTTGCATAACATGGTCGCTTTGCAAAACTTGGTAATTGTGAACATTACAGTTAATTTCATATTAGGCCAGTAATCATATTTGCAGTTTTTTTTATTACATTCAGTACATTCTATTTTGCTTGCTTGAAAAATTGTTATACGCAAAATATGAGGTGTAGGCTATCTAAATACAAGATAGTTTTTACTTTTGCTAAAAAACTAAACACTTGATGTTTTGTGTTTGTATGACTGCCCACATCTCTGGGTATATTTAATATATTACCAATACAATCAACAACATGAACAGAGATCACTAGCTTATTTTAAAATCTGTAATGTAACAAAACAAGGTACTGAGTCTGTCCCATGTTTCATGGTCATGCCACTACTGTTTGAAATGACTTAACAAAAACAGGCTGTGTCTCGTCAACGACAACGGCGCTTCAGTTGTTGGCATCGCGGACGACGTCCCCAATGTCACTGGTCTAGTTTTCGTAATTGTTTCAGCAACAACAGTTTCAGCTACTGTTTATCTCTTTTTAGCCCATCTGACTAGGGTACCTTGTGAAGGTAGGGGAATGGGTCTTTTTTGGACAGCATTATACAGCATGTGGCTCGACGTGGCAAATTAAGGGAGGACTATATGTTCACCCTAGCGGACAAATGACGTACCACCCTAGCGGATAAATGACGTACCATCGAAGCGACAAAATTATAAAAATCACAGAGCAATACAATTCTCCACTGCGACTCTGGATAAAATATTAATCGTGTGGTACCGAAATCGCAACGTGCGTGTTTGCGGTCGAACACCAATGCACTTTAATTTTCTTAGATAAAAACGTCGGTATTATATATCGCTCTTATATAGATATGCGTCACTAGGGCACACACTAAAAAAAACAATGTGGCATTAAAAAATATGATGCGTCTATGGCTCAAGGCCACAGCTCAGATCGATCCCTGAAAGTTGATCTGGTGAAATAATCTATCAAACATTTGTCAGTTTAACTAGGAAGGAACAGGTCAGTTGTATTAGAAAAAATGACTCACTGACTAAACATACCAAATTTGACTAAAATGTAATCTATATTAGATGTACATTTTGTCTAACTTGAACCCATAAATATATATTTATGTATTTTCTACACATTCTCAAATAATCATAGCACAGGTAAATAATACACACAAGAATGTTATGCTAAACTAGTGTAAGAGTAAAACCTGCTGAATCAAGGTAAAAAAGAAACATACACAAGCCATCACAGGTAGGATAAGATATACCTGTGATCACACACTGGCTACCTCTATTACTTGTGTGCTGTGTGCCCAATGTGCCGACATGCACAGATGCATGCATGTGAAATACAAATGTGTGGTTTGTCACGTTAGCCTTCAGTGCAGTACACAGGGGACACCATCTATGGCTACAAATCACCACCCACTGAAAGTCCAACATAATGAATGACATTCCCAGTATGCTCTTGGCCAGACAGCAACAGCAATGAATGACCAGTGCAAATATAGCATCACCTCATTGAACTTGAAAAAATTCAACAATTTCTTAAGGTCAGTAAGACTAGATTCGCCCTCGGTCAACCAAATGTGAGTCTAAAAATACCAGTACCTTGTCGACTACAAAGCGTCACTGGAACGATAGGATCGTAACTAGCTCTAATAATGTGCTGTGATTGGAGACGGGACTTATAAAAAGGCTTGTCACACACAGACATAATGCGCTGATACATAGAACAATCAGATAGGCTTCAAGGTTCTCACTGGGTGCCTTGAATCAAGATATAGAGGGGTCAACGCTGTCATGGGTGGGGTAAATGTAGGCCAAAGTACATGCCACTGATGCTATATTAATGTCAAGATGGTGACTTACAATAATCCTGCAGAACGTTGATATGTCAACATAAGTTGATATATTGATCAACATCACAAATGCAAGACTGGCAGAACTGGCCAATGAAAGGACGTCATTTCAAATGTAGGCTACACTCTTAGAGGACGGTCTTTGCCCAGGTGGGGTGACATAGTTATCTCACCCTGTTTACAGACGATGTGGTGTTGGCAGCCAGAGTATTTACCAGTAGATGCTCTCCATAGGTCTGGAGTCTATCCACATCCGGTGTGAAATCTGCTGTCATTGTTGGCCCAAGTATTGCCTGGCAAGATGTAACACTAAGTGGCAACTTGAGAGGCTATGATGAGTGAAGTAAAAAGTAAACGAAGCCACAATTGTTTTCTGAGCTTGCTTCAACAGTCGTTTCTGTCTAACTTGGCACTTAGGAGGATTCAATGCACTTTTAGTTTTTCATCGGATAACAATGTTTTGCCAACATGCACAACTTGTAGTCTGACATGAATGTGTCCAAAGTGTCAAGGTTATGAAATAGTGAGTCAATAAATTATAGATTATTGACACAGTTATTCATCATTTCAAACTGAAGTAAATCAGCCTGAAAAAAAAGGATTTTTTTTACAAAAACAAAAGGTACTTAAAGGGTATTTTAAGTACTTTAAAAGGAATGTTGGATCCAATGGGACTAGTTTCTACCCAAATTAGTCTTAGAAATATACCGGATAGTAAGCAGACTCAACTTTTCAGCTGGTTAAATTGGGACAAAACATGTTCACACAAAGTCAGAAGCAATAGATCATTCAACCCAAAACTATGTGCAAGATTCACGATTGAAATGTTGCAATCTGCTGGGTGGAAATAATGGAATTCTGTGCATTTCTGGATATTTTTTATTTTTATTTTTTATTGTCATTAAAAATATGAAGGAATTTAAAGGAATATTTTGCAAAAATAAAGGAATGTAAAGGAATTATAAGGGATTGGGGGAAATAACAGACTAATAAGGGATGGGAAAACATGAAGGAGTTTCCTTTAAAGTGAAACCAAAGGCATAGTTTTGGGCCTCTGCACCTAACTAAACTAACCATTTGCAACTATAATGAAGAATATCATGCAGGTGGTTTACTGGGAATCTTTTCTAGAATTGCAAAATTCTGGTCTAATGTCAGTTTTCATGGAGGCTGACATAATCATCAGTGTTTGCAATTTTGACCAATCAACAACAAGCAGCCCTTTACCCCCGACATGGCTGTGACGTAGGCTGTGTGGATCGCATGTATTTTTCATGGTGGAGATGTGCAGTTTATATTGGATTTACAATGCAATGGATTCACAATTGCGGGTGGGCTTATTGGAAGCCCACGCAATATGCTAGACTTTGTTAAGCCCATTTTGAAGAGTTGTATTTTGAAGTTGATATATTTTCATCAACTAATGGGTCAAGATCCTTCAAAACGTCGGTGACAGAAAACGTTAAAGCCTGAAGCAGTGTCGACAATCTTCCAGCATGTACCTCAGCCAAAGGCTTCGACACAACGCAAACACTCGATCAAGAGAACTGTCAAATCGGAACGCGAGGAGGTTAGTAAACAATGAATAAATGAACTATCTTGCCAAATAAGTTGATTTTAGACGCAAACAGCATGTCCAAACTTATTGGCAAGTATGTGACTAAAATCGTCTACGTCTACAACTCTACACTCTCAACGTAGGTTTCTGAACAAATATGGCGCTACCCATGCAAAAAAGATTTTTGGTGTTCAACAAGGTATATTTAGTTAACCACTTGCGTTATGTATTCTTGACTATAGTTGCAAATGGTTAGTTTTCAAGTACTCTTATAGGTGCAAAGGCCCCAAAAATGCCTTTGGTTTTACTTTAAAATAAAGTAATGTTATAACCCAAGTAGTTCTCTGCCACAAATAGCTGGCAAGTCTACATGGCCTCTGGTGTTAGACCCTATACGTACTCAGCCATGACAGAAAACTGTAACGAAACCTAGCAGAAATGTAGCAAACGTTTTTTCTAAGCACACCAAATGAAGGCAAGTATGACACCCCAACGTAACCCATGAAACCCTACCCCTTCTGTGTCACTGGAGGGGGAAGCGTTGTCCAGGAACAGGAGCCATTACCCCTGCCTTATGAGTAAGCAAACAGGAATGGGGTTAATATATGTGGTCTATGCCCCTTGTCACAGCTGTATGGCTCCCATAGGCTGTGGGGACAGAAGTTGTATAAATATAGGAGACCTGTCTTCATTAATCATAATAATGTTAACTGGAAGACCGTCCAAAGATCAGGACACAAGCGGTCTAAGGATCATGTTTTTACAACCACATTGTCTATTAATTTTGTAAATGTCCAAAAGAACTTTGTTACCAGTTTCTAAAATTCATCAACAAAAATAAAATAGCTGAATTAAAGTGACCCTTGAAACAACATTGTTTTAGGTTTCTGAAATTCATACCTGCTCATCTGTGGTACGGCATATTAATTCTTGCCTATACCATAATGAATGATAATGCATTTCAGACACGTACCAGCAACTGGGACACTGATCAAATATACTTCAACAACATACCAGAGACACTATAATCAAAAAAGATGCAGCCACAGACAGTTGCATCTATAACTGATGGAATGCTCAAGGGTCGCGTGTGAACTTCACGTCAGACCCCTAATAGCTTGAGACTTGGTCTTAATTGGCAAAAAGTACTGCATCTTAGAAGAAACAGCAACACTTTCATGGAATGCCTGTTACAGAACACAAAGGGTTGAATATCTGAATACCTGCAGGGTCCAATGTCGGCCCCATCAATTTTAACCACTTAGAATGAATTTTTTTTACACGACACTGACACTCTCATCTTGCAGTTTGCAATATGCATTATGTCCAAAAACTGGTGCAGAGATCTAAGGAGTAAACGGAAAGATAAGATTTCAGAGAGAGTCAGGCGGTAATGAATTGTGATGAAGCGACTGTAAGGCCCATATTTTTTTAATTTTATGTTTTACGGTCAGATTTTTCCAGAAAGCAGTGTTGGGAATGGGACTAAAAATAAAATACCAGGAAATCATAGTGTCACATGATAGAAGGGTTTACACTACACTCATCTAACAAAAACATGGTGTCCCAAGAAGGCAAACTTGTTAAACATTCATTTGGTTGGTCATCCTACTAAAACAAGAACCATCTTCAAAAAGACTGCTTTGAAAATGTAATTTTTTTTATTTAATTCAGTACAAAATCAGTACAATTCAAGATTCCTTCCTTCCTTTTTTCTAGCCTTTCTGTTCTATCTGATATCTAACATGACATTTCTGAGGCATTATAAAATGAGGGAAAGGGGTTGTTTTTCAAAGGATGAAAAAGGGGTCTCGAGATCCAGAAGGGTGTTTTGTGGAAAAGGGGTGTAGAAATTAATTCTCATATTGCTGTTTGGTTTAAACCCAGTACACAGAATAGAGCCACCGGGAGTTTTTCTTTCATCAACAGTAAAAACATTTTATTTTTGGTTTAACATGAGCAGTTGATTAAATCATGGCATCGGTGGCAATAAAAGACACATTTTCAATTTTAATTTTATTCTATATCGAGGAATGTCGGCAGGCCCATAAAACATTAAATAAAAAAACCTGGCCTAATGGTGGGTTAGGTACATACTAGGTGTCAAACTGCTCGAACAGTGGGAGGCTTTAATTTAAGCATATTTCATGGCCAACAGACTAAACTGCTGAAGATGGAAAATTTAAGGCAACAAAAAAACCAAGACCAAACAGAAAAAATATTATTGGTTTTCCTCGTTTCTGAAAAATCACACAAAAATGACATCTCCTTTACCAACAAAGTAAATTACAGAATAATAATTTTTTTTTACAAATCAGTCAAAAATACTGATTTGTACAAAGTAGGTGGTGTGTCCGTGTAATAGAATCTTTCGAAGTAATGAGCTCATGAAAAGATGTGAATTTAAACTTAAATTAAACTTAAATTCAACGAGTTAGTCCACTTTTTTGATGGCAGAAAACATTACGTAGTAGGTTCAAATAACAACATGATACTGATCATACAGTATGTCTTTCTAAAAAGTTATCGAGTTTGTCTGCAACGTTCATGTCAGAATACATGTTTTCACACTTCTGAAGTGGAAAAGAAAAAACTGCTTGTGATGCAGCACACAATCCAGTCTGTTTGTGAGGTTCTAACACTGACGAGCCAAGGAGTAGTGTTTGTTTGTGAGGTTCTAACACTGACGAGCCAAGGAGTAGTGTTTGTTTGTGAGGTTCTAACACTGATGAGCCAAGTAGTGTTTGTTTATGAGGTTCTAACACTGACGAGCCAAGAGTACTGTTTGTTTGTGAGGTTCTAACACTGACGAGCCAAGTAGTGTTTGTTTGTGAGGTTCTAACACTGACGAGCCAAGTAGTGTTTGTTTATGAGGTTCTAACACTGACGAGCCAAGAGTACTGTTTGTTTGTGAGGTTCTAACACTGACGAGCCAAGTAGTGTTTGTTTGTGAGGTTCTAACACTGACGAGCCAAGTAGTGTTTGTTTATGAGGTTCTAACACTGACGAGCCAAGAGTACTGTTTGTTTATGAGGTTCTAACACTGATGAGCCAAGAGTACTGTTTGTTTGTGAGGTTCTAACACTGACGAGCCAAGTAGTGTTTGTTTATGAGGTTCTAACACTGACGAGCCAAGTAGTGTTTGTTTATGAGGTTCTAACACTGACGAGCCAAGTAGTGTTTGTTTGTGAGGTTCTAACACTGACGAGCCAAGTAGTGTTTGTTTGTGAGGTTCTAACACTGACGAGCCAAGTAGTGTTTGTTTACGAGGTTCTAACACTGACGAGCCAAGTAGTGTTTGTTTGTGAGGTTCTAACACTGACGAGCCAAGTAGTGTTTGTTTGTGAGGTTCTAACACTGACGAGCCAAGTAGTGTTTGTTTGTGAGGTTCTAACACTGACGAGCCAAGTAGTGTTTGTTTGTGAGGTTCTAACACTGACGAGCCAAGTAGTAGTGTTTCATGTTACTGTCCTCCGCTTTCTCTTTCAGTCACACAGATTCAGTGACAGTGGTCACAAGACAAAGACAATTACCTTTCAGAAAATGTTCATACTTCATTTTAGACACAGTCGCGCCTCTTTATTACGCGGATTCGGGTATAACCCGATTTTCTGCCGCCAGGGGAGAATGCCAAATGGGCCTGCTTAAACCTACTTAGAATTGCTTTGATAATTCTCAAGAAACATTAGGCGAACAATGTCAATGAATAAGTATCAACATGTTTGTTTTGCGCTGTCGCCGACATCAATCACTGTCGCTGATGCTGGTTTGTAAATTGCAATAGAGATTCACAAATACGCCTCGCGTAAGAATCAGATATGCATTTAGTATGAAATACCAACATAACACTTGGGTGAAAGGTGATGCTAGTATAATAAGTTTAATAAGTTCCGCGCAGGGCTTCGACAGCGTTCATGGACTTGGTGCAGTGGGCGGTGATCGCTGTTGTTTAGTTGCTCCCTGGTGGCAGATATGAGAACACCTAACACGCCTCGCGTACAGCATGGTCCGAAGTCGTGGACCCCGACCACCGCGTTATAACGAGGCTCGACTGTACATACAAAATCAATCAGCTATTAAAAATAACAAACAAAAACACACATTCACATTTAACAATCCGGAGTACATTTTATGAAAATGTAGAAACCCTTCTATATGATGTCTTATTTTTGCAGTTCATTCTCAATAATCTGACTTCCTGGCCTCAGCATCCAACAGTTACGCTTCACTGGCATCAGTTTTACACCTAACACCATTTTGACAACATCCCTAATGACAATTGAGACAGCAATACAGATAGCTGCATTAGCAATAATCAAACTAACTGGCTTTATAATGAATGGGGCATTGCTGGCCTGTGGTATACTATATAAACCACTATTTTACAACAAACAACAAAACAAAACATTCTCTGTGATATTTATCAAGACCTGCGCCTGCACTCAATATCCTATACACTGGCCAACATATTATTGAATTGGACATTCTCTTGTCTGTCTGGGGCTATACATATTAGACTGTACATATCTCCTTCATTCAGGGTCACTTCTAATCACACCAGAGACTAACCAGTTTGACATTATTTGATCTGTATCCATAATAACTAAAATATATACCAAGAAAGCACATGGTGGCACTAATACTCTCTACATAGTGGCACTAATACTATCAGAGCAGACCACTTAAATTAAAGGGAAACAGAAGTCATGGTTTTGAGTCTATGACCTATAAGAGTTACAAAAACATAACCATTTCCAACTACAATTAAGAATATCACGCTAATGGTTTGCTAGGAAAACCTTGTTGAACACACAGCATCTTAATTCTATGGGTTGCGTCATACTGTTAGACATTAGATAACCTACGTCATGAGTGTCATGCTCGCCAAATGAAAGTAGACTTGTATACACCTATTCCTATACTTGCCAATTTGACATGACCATGCTGTTTGGGTCCAAACTCAACTTATCTAACATATTTTGGCCTTTGTTTACTAAACCAGACCTCTTTCTGACAAAATAACATGCTTATTTGAGACTTTGCATTGGTTCTGTTAATACATCATGTCACACATAGTCTACGTTACCCAATTTTCATAGAACTGCACATGCATCTATTAGTTGCACTGGTTAACATGTCAGGCCTCAGACAACTGGAGAAATGACCGGAATGGAGTGTTTTTGGGGCTACTCAGACTAGGAAAGGACAGTCTCCTGTCAAACTTCTTGACATATTTTCACTGCATGTTTGAGATAGCAACTGTTGCTAATTGGTGTTTATTGGAACCTTAAATCAAGCACAGGCCCTCAAACATTTGGGTGGGGTGTGCCTAGGATGACCTTGACGATAACTGTCCACAAAGATACCCAAACTTCTGCATGTGTTCAGTTGTCTTTACCAAGTTTTCTGGGGTCATCAATTAGCCCATTGCAGGCACATGGGTATGTACAAGTTGGGATACAGCAGGACCTAAGGTCAGACCCCAAAATACATGGGGTTATTCACCGTTACTGACCCCATACCCACAGCTGTGGGATGATAAAAGCTTGGAAACTAGGTCATGAGATGGAGGATTCCCCATAATTCACCCCTGTGGTCTCACTGGTCAGACCTCAAGTATCTTCAAGGCCTACACCCAAGTTGGGCTACTGCCCAACCTAAGATCAGGCCTCAAAATATATGGGAATATTGACCCCATACCCACAGCTGTGGGAGATAAAAGCTTGGTAACTGGGTTACTAAATGGAGGATTCCCAATAATTCACCCCAAGGCCTAGATACCCAAGTCCATTATCAACAAATCGCAAACAAGTGTGTGCCAACATTTAAAGATCTGCTTCCTCTGTAATATCTAGCTTTATAACTAATTCCAAACTGAACTACACATGTTTACGTCAGCTCTGAAGGTAATCTGTACAACAGGTTCCAACCGGTATGAATCTATGCCTAACATATTGTAGGTCAATCCAGGTATGCGGACCAATATATATAGCGGGACTCTGTTACTAATACAAGACACAGCAAAGTAGGTGTTTGATGAGTGACTCGGTAACTAGCAGGATAGAATTATGGTCCTTGGGCAAGTGCCCATTTTTATAAAATTACAAAAATGTTGAAGAATCAAACACATTCATACCAAACAGAAATACTAGCTACCAGACAACCACCATTGACGGCTAGCTACCAGACAATCACCACTGATGGCTAGCTACCAGACAACCACCACTGACGGCTAGCTACCAGACAACCACCACTGACGGCTAGCTACCAGACAACCACCACTGACGGCTAGCTACCAGACAACCACCATTGACGGCTAGCTACCAGACAACCACCACTGACGGCTAGCTACCAGACAACCACCACTGACGGCTAGTTACCAGACAACCACCACTGACGGCTAGCTACCAGACAACCACCACTGACGGCTAGCTACCAGACAACCACAACTGACGGCTAGTTACCAGACAACCACCACTGATAGCTAGCTACCAGACAACCACCACTGACGGCTAGCTACCAGACAACCACCACTGACGGCTAGCTACCAGACAACCACCACTGATGGCTAGCTACCAGAAAACCACCACTGACGGCTAGCTACCTGACAACCACCACTGACGGCTAGCTATGACAACCACCACTGACGGCTAGCTACCAGACAACCACCACTGACGGCTAGCTACCAGACAACCACCACTGACGGCTAGCTACCAGACAACCACCACTGACGGCTAGCTACCAGACAACCACCAATGACGGCTAGCTACCAGACAAAAAAACTGACGGCTAGCTACCAGACAACCACCACTGACAGCTAGCTACCAGACAACCACCACTGACGGCTAGCTACCAGACAACCACCACTGACGGCTAGCTACCAGACAACCACCACTGACGGCTAGCTACCAGACAACCACCACTGATGGCTAGCTACCAGACAATCACCACTGACGGCTAGCTACCAGACAACCCATCTGTGGCTTTGGGACAATTTATGTCCACAGTTCAACTAACACCTCAAGTTGAAACACTGACCAATGAAACGTCTTAACCTTTGTCCATGGCTGGCCTACAGGATGAACAAACAATGCCAACTAACAGTAACACATGATCAACACTTCCTCATCGATTGAAGTGCAAACAGCCTAATAAATGCTACAATGGACATATACAACTTTTGTAATTTAAAAAAAATTCTGAATGGATCCGGTCAAAAACAATTTAACAGTACGTTGGATGATTTCAACAGAACTAAATAACACATTTGTACAAACGAGCCAGCACGTTGTAGTCGAAAGTTTCGATGCTAGATAGGTTAAATTTTTCACAAAATGAGACAAGCGAAAAAATCTAAATGAAGATGGACCTTTAAGGCTAGGGTCAGATCAGGGTTCAAATAAAAAAAATATTTTATCACTGACAAACAATATTTTAACATTTAGACATGCTTAGTTGACATGCTTAGGTGACAAATGAATGTAAAGGTACAAAGTGTAATGTGTTTATTTATAGCAATGATGTTATGTAGCATAAACACATTTGGGTCGTCAAGGCACTAGAACAGATACAATTTATACTACATAATGTGATTTTATGATTTTACCATCAGATGTTGGTCCTTTAGTGTAGACTTTTGATGGTGCAGCAATTGAGATGTGTATCCATGTTTGACCACAAAGGCATCAAGAGGTTGTCGATCATTTCACATGGTAAGATTTATTTGAAAAATGAAAACAATTATTGTAATTTGTGGATGATTATACTTAAAACGGGGGGGGGGGGGGCAACGCCAGTATTCTGGGTCAAGACAAATATTAAATTGAAAAACATGCAGTGGTTTTCGCCGAACAGTCCTAAAAAAAGAAGTGCCAAAACAAAGAAGAAAAAGGATAGAATTCCTACTGAAATAATACCGCCAAAGCTATTAATTCAGGTCTTGCTGTAACACAAGTTGCCATCAGCTCACCCAGGAAGCAACTTAGATGAAATAAGTATGATTTATCAATCAAATGTACAGGTGCTATCAATAACAGACTAGCCAAAATACAAACAACATATAAACTTCATGGACATCTGCAGGTGGCTGGGATAGTCATAGGATTTAGATAATCTGTCAAAACAATTGGTGTACAAATTCTACTATACATCAAGCATATAATTTTATGGCTGTACATCTGCACCAACAAAATGGCTCAACATGTTTTTTTCATGCTATTTATCATGTGCACCCACCCAAATTTTCACTGAAAACTTATGCTGAGGTAGGTATATGTATACACATGTATACACAGGTACACATGTATACACACAGTAATTTATCATAATAACATTACCAGTAATTTTAATCTTTGAAGTGATTACCAAATTGCTGCTAACTTCAGATGAACGTAAAAACTTCTGTACAAATCCACTAAAAAATCAGCAAGTGTATAGCAAGATCATAGAAACAAACATGTTTGTAGAATTGCATGTTGTTAATAAACAAGTGTACAAATAAACAGGATAATTTGACACTAGGCTGCAAAAGACCTAACCTGGGTACATTCCGGGAATTTAATATAGAGTTAATGATGATTGGTTTGTTTTCAATGCATATGCACCGGGATAAAACAGTTACTAAAGAGCAGTGAGTTACTGAAAACACTTCGACATGATTTAATGCAGAACTATAGCCTACTTCACCATCACAAACATTGGTATTTTATTACATTCGCCTGCATAACTACATGTTACCAAGAACAATACAAGTGACATTAGTTTTTTGTCAAGTAAATAACTTTTACTGATAAACAACAGTTGCAGTTCAAAGTATCTGTGATACGAAATATCGTGTTAAAAACAACAGAAATAAACCAAAAAACATCAAGAAATAAATGCGAGCTACATTTGCCTTTAGAATATTTCTTGCCCTAACGCAGACAAGTGACAGTGATTCAGAGTGACATTCCCCTATTTTAACACTGTTTTTTCACATTCATTCAATGTTGTTGATTTCCAGGGCAACTGTCATGCACCTGTTCGTGTTTTCATCAATAAATTATGGTTTTGTGGATAGCTCATTCAATCACTTTTCACACTGTCTAATTTTATGGAACACTTTCTCTTATTTTTATACTGAATATTATTATGCAATATCTTATTATTAAATCCGTGTAAAACAAGTGTTAGCCACTTGAAAGCCAATTTTTATTATCGACAATTTGGGTCTGAAAAGGCCAAGACTAATTCACCATAGCAATTACAAATAAACATTTTGGGTAGCCTCTCATCCAACAAATAAACATTTTGGGTAGCCTCTCATCCAACAAATAAACATTTTGGGTAGCCTCTCATCCAACAAATAAACATTTTGGGTAGCCTCTCATCCAACAAATAAACATTTTGGGTAGCCTCTCATCCAACAAATAAACATTTTGGGTAGCCTCTCATCCAACAAATAAACATTTTGGGTAGCCTCTCATCCAACAAATAAACATTTTGGGTAGCCTCTCATCCAACAAATAAACATTTTGGGTAGCCTCTCATCCAACAAATAAACATTTTGGGTAGCCTCTCATCCAACAAATGTAATATTATTAGAACTACAGAGATTTCAAAAGCTACTTGTGTCAACGTTACCAGTTTGGCAATCTACAAGTCACGAACTGCAAACTATCAATGAATTCTGTCTGAACGGTTTCGTAAGTCCTGACTAGGTTTACTGAAATTCCTCACAATGTTCAATGCCTTGTACTCAATGTTCAGTATTTAACACATTTTATTATGGGTTGGTTTCATTTCTTTCTTTCGGTCAAGGGAACTAGGGTTCAAAATCACTTGCTACCGTTTCGAAACTTGGGCAATTTCGTTCACCCCACTTTGTCTGTGTTTTCCGGAGGCATCAATCTCATCAATCTCATCAAGCATTAAGAAATAAAATTTCAGAAAGCACAGCAAACTTCTAGCGGTAAAATATGTCTTAGTAACAGAAAATATGGACGGATGCCCATCCAGAGACAAAAAAAATAATGGAAAACACCAAAAAAGTTTAGATTAAAATATATGAATACAGCTGTAGCGGGCACTGTAGGTGTGGTAAAAACATGTTATAACAACACTAGATCATAAATGTTAAAATTTGTTTAAAATGAATCTAAATTTTTTTTTCAAATACATCATCACATTACAAATCGAAGGATACAAGTTGGGCCAAGTTTTGTCGTTGGTGATTTATTTTTATGCTTTCTATCAGATTTCCGAATGGCAGACACTACAGGTGATGCCACCACATGCGTACTGTCGGCATTTTTTTACAATCTGTATCGCGTCACAGCTAGTTATGCTCAAAATATACGATGGACAAACCAGGCCTGACACTATATTTAACAATGACTGTTACAATTGGGTTTTATTGCTGTTGTGACACCTAGCGGACAGTCCGTGAACCAGTCATTTTATATGAAATCGGTTTGTTGAAGGCGTATCATGATAGCCAGTATGTATCGTGCAGAAGAAAATGCGGCTATATGCTGAAATACTGGTAACACTGCGCAACCATAGTAAAATATAGGCGTCCGCAATGCATGATCTTCACGAAATGTCTGCATATCATTGCTAGTAGCAATGCAATGCACACTATTTTGTGAAGCTCGCACATATCAATACAAGATGACAACCATACAAACAACATGAAGTCAGAGGTGATGAAGATTGTGTTTAATTGTAGTGGATGGCAAGGACAAGCGATTGAAACGATTACCTGTGGCTGTGACTAATTGGATAACAAATTTCTTAAACTACGAAAACTTGTGGCCGGACAGCCAAAAAAGGTGACGGGCCAGCGTTAATGTCAAGGCCTGACTTGTATGCTAGTTATGGACTTAATGAACACCAGCCTTTCAACTTCGGCACCCACCAACTTCTTATTTATCAACTTCCGCCAGTGAGATTAACATGACTGGACAACGTGTTCACAACTGCATACATATGAATTAGCAATGCAGTGGAGTGATTATTGCCTGACCAGACATAATCAAGTCACAACCAAGAAATCGTCTCTTTGTCACACATCATAATGGTACAATTTTATTTGACAAGTTTGTGAAATATAATACCCATTTTTATCAGGACTGATTTTATCTTAACATGTATCACAATATGAATTTTTAAAAACTGGCAAAAGATGTTTCTGGCATGTAAATAAATTCTTCAGTTAGAACTGAATGACTCGTTATTATCAAGTATTAAAAATATGTAATTGATATTATTGCACAGCCTCCTATGATCATGTAACTAGGCTAATATAGAGACACTACCAGCAGGTTAAGAGTCCTGTTGTGCAACTGTACAATAAATGTAAACAAGCCACACACTCATTTACAGCAAATACTTCAAAGTTATTGAACACTACACGTCAATGTATTGTCCATTTGTGACACCTTATTAGGACATTCAATTATTGCATCTAAACAGCTTGTCAGTGCAAGGCGTGGAAGTTCAGCAACAAAATGCATATGTATTAAAGTTTAAATCTACGGTACTTGGTTATCACATAATATCAATTAGAGGGCAGTTCCACGGTGTCGGACATACATTTTGGACACTTTAGTCATGCAGTGCATGCTGGGTTAGAAAGTACCATAACTTTTTACTGCCATATACTACAGGAACCAACTATGACATCACTGTCATATATAAACTTCCTTCTATCATATAGACATACAATCAAAAACATGCGTGGTGTCGGACGTACTCACACGAACCTGAATTTTCCACCTGAGTGAGGCCATGTCCAAATCTCTGTGATGTGTGAGGGCATATTGGGAACGTTGTGTTATGTGCTGATAGTAGGGCAGGAGTTAATCTCTTGACTAGATCCAATAAAATGTTGTGTCTGTTGTACACTGAAGAAATAGATAAGTAGAATAATAGATAGTAGATAAATACAACATAACAAGTAGATAAAATTATGCTTATATTTTCTAAATAAGGCAGTTACAATGACAAAACACACTTTTGAGCTTCTACGAATCTTCTACATAAATGCCGACACTTAAAAGCCAAAATATTGATGCTGTCTACTGTCCAAACAATGTGTTAGACCTTAAATAAAATGCATCAGAACAAACTGCCATGAATCAACATTTACCTTGATTTCTCCACTTGTCACGCAAAAAAAAATCTGTGACCTCACCATGGAAATCTGCCCCTTCAAGCTTCACAACCACCCTGTCACCTATGACTTTGATTTCCTGATGCACTTCTGTCGTGCTTCAAAAATTTCTGAAGTAATGGTATCAGTACTATCATCCAGAGTCATCACTAATTGTTACTTCTGTTAAGTCTTGTGAATCAGATGTATCAGCAATCAGAAAATGTTTATTGCCTCTTGCTTAAGTTATATGCAGTACAACTGGTGATTATTGGCTACTGGGAGACAAACTTGACATTCACTTGACATTCATTTCATAGTACAGCCAGATCCAAAAAGGCTACTACTGTTGTAGTTGCACTGCCTTTTCCACTTCGAACGTAGCACTAAACTGCTCACATGACCATTCCACTATTTCCATTTACAATGCTTTTGTCATGTGATGTTGCTGAAAAATTCCAGCTCAATATCATGGCATTCTCTCCTTCCCAAAAGTGGAGGTTTGAGTATAGGAATCTCTGTTTAAGAACTCCTTCTGGGAATACCAAAATCATGGTCTTGATATAAATTTGGATACTTAGCCTTCAAACACTGTACTAGGATTTTAATGTCTAGTTTTTGTTGTGCCCCAATTGAATTTTGGTTTAGTCGGTGTAATTAGTTCCAATGTTGTGCTAATCCAATTATATGGATTAAGAATGGCTATGGCATTGATAATGTTTATTAACATCACACAGAAATTACACACTAATGTTCTGAAAAAAAAGAAGAATCCAATCAGCATGGCGTATGGTGTCGGATGTATGGGGTGTCGGACGTACATTTTTTTTATGTACGTCCGATACCACAACTGCTGGTTAATTATTGCATAATCAATAATTTTTTTTATTTGTTTGTTCAAACAAACAAAATTAACATTATATGTCAGTAAAATCTTGCAACCATCCAACATCAGTGGAGATTAAAAAATGTAACTTTTTTGGTGTCAGACGTACATGAGTAAAATATTCATAACAAATTTAATTAAAAGTCAGTTTAAAATCCATATAAAATTTTATATCATGTAAATTAACTAAATATATATATTTTTCATAAAATATTTTCGTCATCATCGTCATGTCATTATAAATGATTACATAACATCTGCTGAAAATGGATTAATGTGACATCTGAAACTATGAAATATTACCTTTCAAATGACACCACACTTGCTCCATTTTAACCAGTTTCTAAAAATGATGATGGTTTACCTGAACGTGGAACTGCCCTAGAATAAAATATAACCCCACACAAAAATATAACCCCACACAAAATAATAATGGCAATCATAAAACTCAAGTCGGTTATTTGTGTATGGTAACTAAAGAGAACAGTCCACGCTACAGTAGCATCAGTCGTACCTTTGTGAAGCCAACAATTAAGCTCGGGTTTTGAGTTTATAAAAAACGTACCTCGCTAAAATCATCTGTCAAAGCAATCACAGAAAAGAAATTGAATCTACGCCATCGAAATATATAATTTACGAGTCCTGAATGAATCTATGCCATCGAAATATATTATTTACGAGTCTTGGGAGTAAGAGTACTATTGGCAGCAAGTGGAATAACAGGCTGACAATGTGGCTGATGCAGCTATAGATAGACCTATCCCCCTCCCCCCAGTCCAACTACATCTGCCAAGAAATGCCTCGTCCCAGAATGAAACCAACAGCCTACATGTACATAGACATGTGCCTTAACATAGGTAAAATGCATGGATACGTCCATTTCTACAGTAACTGCCTATACATTATTACAACTATATAGTAAAGGACAATTCCAAATATGCATACATGATTGATACGCCACAGCTGACAACTACGCCTGCACCATTAATATAATCAACGCCCTTATTTTGAATACTTTTATGGACGCACAAAACCAAGCAAAATCATAGATATGCTCGTCAGTCACTGTAAAGTCAGATTTGGTATTTATGGTAGAGTGGCTACTCAGATCACATGCAGGACATTGTGAGTCATGGGAGGCCTGACTGTGTGTGCGCATGCATTCACGCCTGGCGTACGTGTTGGTGTACATGACAAGTAGCACATACACACACAGACTCAAGTGCTGTCTCACAATAGGTGGTGCTTCAGTGACTGGTGTGTCTTTGTGCCTGGTAAACGTTTAGCTTCAAGCATTGCCATGCCGTGATCAGTTGCTTACGATGCTGAATGTGGACACCAATCAGAAATATATCATCATCTTAGCAGTAGCGGATCGCACAAAGTCCTTGACTCACTATTTTTAGCACACAGTAGAACCCCACCAAGAGGACACTCCTCAGAATCGGCCACCGCTTCAAAACGGCCACTTAATCAGTCTGCTTTTTGCCATATCTGCACATCTGTATATCTGATTAGATTCCTTAATCAGGCCATCTTTTAATCAAACCACTTTATCTTGGTTACCTGGGTGGCCGCTTTAGAGGGGTACTACTGTATATGAAAATAATAATTTAAGCGGTATAATTCTTATAAAAAGGTAGCAGTCCAAAAGGAGCGAAGCCATGGTGAGAATACTGTTTGCTTAATTACAAGTCTGTGTTCGCTGTCAGTGCAATTAACTAATGCTCCCACCAAATGCTTTGAACAAGACTACTGGCTGTGTTTAATCATTTTTGTCGTACATGCACCTACGTTACTTGCAAGGCCCACTTCTTCGGCTTGGCACCACGTGCTTAATACTGCTTACGTGTGACTAAACATGGAGACACCATAGAGATAATGTGCTAATGTGACTAAACATGGAGACACCATAGAGATAATGTGCTAGTGTGACTAAACATGGAGACACCACAGAGATAATGTGCTAGTGTGACTAAACATGGAGACACTATAGAGATAATGTGCTAATGTGACTAAACATGGAGACACTATAGAGATAATGTGCTAGTGTGACTAAACATGGAGACACTATAGAGATAATGTGCTAGTGTGACTAAACATGGAGACACTATAGAGATAATGTGCTAGTGTGACTAAACATGGAGACACCATAGAGATAATGTGCTAGTGTGACTAAACATGGAGACACTATAGAGATAATGTGCTAGTGTGACTAAACATGGAGACACTATAGAGATAATGTGCTAGTGTGACTAAACATGGAGACACTATAGAGATAATGTGCTAGTGTGACTAAACATGGAGACACTATAGAGATAATGTGCTAGTGTGACTAAACATGGAGACACTATAGAGATAATGTGCTAGTGTGACTAAACATGGAGACACCACAGAGATAATGTGCTAATGTGACTAAACATGGAGACACTATAGAGATAATGTGCTAGTGTGACTAAACATGGAGACACCACAGAGATAATGTGCTAGTGTGACTAAACATGGAGACACTATAGAGATAATGTGCTAATGTGACTAAACATGGAGACACCACAGAGATAATGTGCTAGTGTGACTAAACATGGAGACACTATAGAGATAATGTGCTAGTGTGACTAAACATGGAGACACCACAGAGATAATGTGCTAGTGTGACTAAACATGGAGACACTATAGAGATAATGTGCTAGTGTGACTAAACATGGAGACACCACAGAGATAATGTGCTAATGTGACTAAACATGGAGACACTATAGAGATAATGTGCTAGTGTGACTAAACATGGAGACACCACAGAGATAATGTGCTAGTGTGACTAAACATGGAGACACTATAGAGATAATGTGCTAGTGTGACTAAACATGGAGACACCACAGAGATAATGTGCTAATGTGACTAAACATGGAGACACTATAGAGATAATGTGCTAGTGTGACTAAACATGGAGACACCACAGAGATAATGTGCTAGTGTGACTAAACATGGAGACACTATAGAGATAATGTGCTAATGTGACTAAACATGGGGACACCACAGAGATAATGTGCTAGTGCGACTAAACATGGAGACACCACAGAGATAATGTGCTAATGTGACTAAACATGGAGACACCATAGAGATAATGTGCTAGTGTGACTAAACATGGAGACACCATAGAGATCATGTGCTAGTGTGACTAAACATGGAGACACCATAGAGATAATGTGCTAATGTGACTAAACATGGAGACACCACAGAGATAATGTGCTAGTGTGACTAAACATGGAGACACCATAGAGATAATGTGCTAGTGTGACTAAACATGGAGACACCACAGAGATCATGTGCTAGTGTGACTAAACATGGAGACACCATAGAGATAATGTGCTAATGTGACTAAACATGGAGACACCACAGAGATAATGTGCTAATGTGACTAAACATGGAGACACTATAGAGATAATGTGCTAATATGACTAAACATGGAGACACCACAGAGATCATGTGCTAGTGTGACTAAACATGGAGACACTATAGAGATAATGTGCTAATGTGACTAAACATGGAGACACCACATAGATAATGTGCTAATGTAACTAAACTTGGAGACACTATAGAGATAATGTGCTAGTGTGACTAAACATGGAAACACCACAGAGATAATGTGCTTGTGTGACTAAACATGGAGACACTATAGAGATAATGTGCTAATGTGACTAAACATGGAAACACCACAGAGATAATGTGCTAGTGTGACTAAACATGGAGACACCATAGAGATAATGTGCTAGTGTGACTAAACATGGAAACACCACAGAGATAATGTGCTAGTGCGACTAAACATGGAAACACCACAGAGATAATGTGCTTGTGTGACTAAACATGGAAACACCACAGAGATAATGTGCTAGTGTGACTAAACATGGAAACACCACAGAGATAATGTGCTAGTGTGACTAAACATGGAAACACCACAGAGATAATGTGCTAGTGTGACTAAACATGGAAACACCACAGAGATAATGTGCTTGTGTGACTAAACATGGAGACACTATAGAGATAATGTGCTAATGTGACTAAACATGGAGACACCACATAGATAATGTGCTAGTGCGACTAAACATGGAAACACCACAGAGATAATGTGCTTGTGTGACTAAACATGGAAACACCACAGAGATAATGTGCTTGTGTGACTAAACATGGAAACACCACAGAGATAATGTGCTAGTGCGACTAAACATGGAGACACCATAGAGATAATGTGCTAGTGTGACTAAACATGGAGACACTATAGAGATAATGTGCTTGTGTGACTAAACATGGAGACACTATAGAGATAACGTGCCATACTAAGCACATTATTGAGGAGTTCTCTGTCCGTGCTACGTTTACTGCACTAACTAACATACCTCAGAACTACAATTTTGAAAAAAATATTGGCACTAGGGCATTTTCGGTTGCTGTACCAACTGTTCAGTCAATAGGAAACGTAATAAAATGTTATCTCGATTTTCCGAGAATTAAGGCATGATAACAGTTTTTTTATTTTTATTATATGGTTCCAGTGAAACAACAAGAAAAAGCCTGTACCAGTAATCTTGTATTTAATCCAAAATGACACAACATTGTCCTATTATCCATTTAATGTTATTAAACAAAGCTAAAGAAATCTGAAAAATAAAATT
Organism: Lamellibrachia columna; assembly: GCA_963662155.1. NCBI lineage: Eukaryota > Metazoa > Annelida > Polychaeta > Sabellida > Siboglinidae > Lamellibrachia > Lamellibrachia columna. The sequence goes on from OY759262.1 coordinate 58,473,105, forward strand.
CCTAAAAGTGAAATAAAAGCTCTTGACATTTCTTTAGAGAAACGAGTCTAAAGCAGTAAAAAATAGACAAAACTACAAAAAGGGCATGTTAAGAAAAATCAATACACTGACATGACATGAAAGCGAGTTTCATACATGGTGGGTTCATTTACCCAAGGCAGTCTGAGAAGATTGACTAAAAATCCATTGTTAGCTGCCAAAATGAACTCCTACAGTCACCAAAGTCAAGCCGTGGTGCTTAGGCTTCCATGAATCGATTTCAGATTACCTAAATCAAAACACGATTACCAAAACATAAGCAAAACCATAAAAATTGGCATCCATGGAAGGTCTTGAAATTCCTGGAGAAAAACAGTCTAGGGCACCAGGGAAAATCTAGCATTGCAAATGCAGACAAAACTGCATCCTAATGGTAAACAGAAACAGTGATACGTTTCAGAAAAATCATGACATTGACACAACAGTAGGTTCCATAGAGTTGGTGGTTTAAATTACGAATGCCTGAGGGGCTCAGATGAGACTTCCTGATAGGAATTGCATAAAGCAATGATGATTCGCGCCTCCCAGGTAGCGAACAAGAGAAAATGTTTTGCCCATATCCAACCTAAGTGAGTCGTTTATCAGTGTCATACACAGTTACACTTGCAGTTATCTGATGGCTAAGACAACAAAAAACTGACCACTGTCAGCACTGTTCACTCAGCATATAATTACGCTGCCAAATTATAGTTTCCACATTGTAAGCAATGACTACAAATCAGTTCTTTCTATTCTAGTATCTGGAGCTTAAACGTTTAAAGAGTCACGCACGCAAGCACATACACACTCGTGTGCATACACTGCATCATAAGGGACGGCTACGACAAACATCACTTATGAGCTTATACTGTACACACCCCTGTCAGTGTGAAGTCAGTGGTTTATTTTCAGAAATTTCCTTGGACTGTAGAGTTAGTGAGAGCACAACAGGTTACAGAGTTACCACCTGACTGGGATATTTTACTTCCCCTGACAGACATTAAATGCCAAGTAGAAAGGATCAACAGCTTTTATCGTCACTTCCAAAAAAAACAGGCAAAATGGGCTGAATGAAATTCTTTCAAAATGACAGTAGGTGGAACCCTGGAACGCTCGGTTGACAGTCAGTCCAGTGCTCTAGCTGCAGACCTTCCGTGTCCCACCACTGCTATCGTTCTGCAATAAATCTACACAGCTGCAACCAGCACTGTCTCGTAATGTTTCAATGACTAAGAAAACTGCAAAGTCACGGGTGGTTTTGCTGTCAGCACATTTTTGAAGGGCAGTGTCGGCATAACACTGTCGCAATAAATTAAACGCATGAGATTTTTGCATTGGGTAGGCGCTTGAGCAGTCTAGAGCCATTCTGTGCAGGTGCTGGGATATTAATGGACACTGTATGTGAGTTATCCTGCTATTCTGCATACACATGTGACAAATGCAAGTAGCTACAGATGATATCATTTTGGATGATAAATTTACCATTTCTTATTAAAATATTATATTAATCTGCTTTGCCTCGAAACTTATAAGACACATGGGCTATGGCCACACCTACCTGCTTACCAAGGGGCTTTGTAAATTAAAAAAAATTCCAATTATCCAAAAATAATTTGGATGTGGATGGGTAAATCAACTGGTATCCTAAATACATCAGCAGTTTCGGCACAAATGTCCATCCAATGAGGTATGATTACATTGAAATAAACATTTAGTTTGCAACTGAGCATATTTTATGAATAAACAGTCGTACAAATGACACAAACCAGTACATTAAGGTGAATGCCTGAAATCATAAGTAAAAAATTTACATTATTACATACTTAAAAATCCATCCTCAATTGATTTAGCCTATCACAAATCTGGTTCATTGATGTCCAAATAAGTAGTGTGTGAATAGTTTATATAACATCCGCACTTTTCCGCAGTCAATTTAATAAATAATTCTACTTTTGTTCAAATCATCAATAGAATTGATTGCAGTCATTGGATCTGGTCAGGTTCAAAATAGTGGATATCCAATATGGCAAAGACTGTGTGGGTCAATGCAGATCATGGGCGTGACTTCCATCTTGTCGCCGATCACAACAAAGTTAAAAAAATTTCACCAAGGGTTTTCAGCATTTCCATTTTCAAACATTAAGTAATTTACTAGACCTTTAAATAGACATATTTATGTATAAATAGTTAGATGATTAAAATATGCATAAAGAATAGTATAGAAAAGCATAGTACTTCCAGAAAAAGTGGTATTGCATGACCATTTTGTGTTGACTGTTAAATCAAGCATGACTTGGCAATTTATTAATAATTGTTTTAATTGAAAGAAAAAAAATTGCAGTGTCACAACTAGCTTAACTATGCATATCTTTTTTGAAGCTGATGTTTTGCAGATCATAGCATTTTGGTTACATGCAAATTGTATTTAAATGAATTTTTATACTGCCCTTCTAGATGCAACTAACAAGCAATAATTAACATTGGTTTTGACAACAAATGTTCAAATATGGGGACATTGAAGTAATTCTTTGAAGTGATGTATAGTTGAAGTTTTAACATGTAGGCACATTCTACATCATAGAACATGGAGATGCAGATGAGATGTTTACTTGGCTGTGTTTGTTCACAAGATGCTGGGCTCAGTTCAAAAATAAGCTGTTAATCTGTTTTATGCAGTACATTTACTACACCATTTGCTGCCAAAATGTTGATCTTTGCATCTATTTGAGAGACTGTATAGACCTAAAATGGCACAAGCCACACCATGTTCAGGTTTTAATTTCCAAATTGGTATGCCACGGTAAATAAGGCCAGTTATACATAACACAATGATATGTCAGTGAAGAGCTGTCTGGCAAGCTGTAATTCCATCCCAGTTAGAAACTTAGAACCTTGAACACAGATATTTGTCACACGGTGGAATCTGGAGTTGTCATCTCACTTCTGATGTCACACCAAAAGATTATAGCCGACCTTCTCAGAAATATTTTCCTTATTGAAGTTAAAATTCAATATAACTTCCTAGATCATAGAAATTCTCTAGAATATATTTACTGAATTTTGCAATATAAATAAGAACTTCCAATTTTAATAAGTACTGATTATAATTATGTACTGAGAATGTCCGGTTGCTAACAAGATACATTTCTGTACCAGATCTGTTAATTTTTTGCAAAAAAATCTAAATATGTCCAACTGCTACTAAACCAAGAATGTCACAATGATAAAATAAACTGTGAATGCAGATACATGTACGAGTACTTCAATCCTTTGTAACCCTCAAGTGCACTATAACTGGTTGTCTAATCTTTGAATATGAACATTTTGCACACATCATAATGTTGAGATTCCTATCTTCAGTCATTTCAAAGTCCTTTCTCAGTATGTTTTTTTACAGATCCTAAGTTTTATGTTCTTAATGAAAATATGAAACTCCTTCTTTAACCCTGGGAGTGACCACTGGGCCGAATTCGGCTCGCACGATCAGTGCGAAAAGCATTCTGGCTGATTTTTGTATCACTCTGAAGGAAATTTTTTTTTCCGTCACCCGTACCTCACACGGGAACAAATGGTATCATTGGAAACTGAATCACTCTTCGTTCTGATCCATATTTACTCATGAGCCTAGTCAATGATAGCTAATGACGATCTAGCTTACAAAACGCGTCACATAGTTGGTGCCCATATTTGGCTGCTTTTACTACGTCCCACAGAATACATTTACGTTTCCATGCATAGTATCTAAATATGTAACATGGAAAGCTCTATGATTGGCTTATTCAAATACATGTGAATGAGCAAGCGGGCTATATGCAGTCTGAGCTTTTTATTTACTAATCCGCCATTTTGTTTTCTCACTTCGTTCTGTGTCCGTTCACTTTTGGCCGGATTATTTCATAGGTAAATATAATCCAAGTTGTCATCGTGATTTCCACCGGCTTCGACAGCCCGGACTGCCACGGGAAATGATGCGGGACTGACGGGTTTGTCTGAATTGGCATAGTCCGGTGTTGGAAAAAATCATAAAAATAAAAGTTCTCAACATATTTGATTCATTTTTGTTTTATTTTGTAGCTAATATATATGGCTACTCTCGAGTGCCAAATAAACATATAGGCCAAATAAAAGTATAGGGTGGCAAATCAGTCAAATTTAATAATAGTATATTGCCTAATAACAGTATAAGGTGGCAAATTGTTCAAAACAAATAATAGTACAGTGCGAAAAAGTAACTCGTTTATTTCTTTTTTAGTGCCGAAGCAATTTTTTGTACTTGACGTGAAGTCCCTAGAAAACTACGCGGATCGCGTGTTATTTTGTTTTTTTTCTGCCGAATATGCATAAACTTTGTGCATATTCGCATCACCGCAGATATAGTATCCACATTTTATATCTGCGGAAAACGGGAAAATTTTCTGTTTTTAAATGGACATTAAAGTTTTATTAATTGAATATACAAGCCCGTTTCTGGGGAAACCGCCGCCAGCCGGTTACGACCGTTTTGAGGCGCTGCACACAGCGGCCATTTATGGTCGATTTATGCAGTGATAATGGCGTTTTAACTAATAATGTGCCATGTCGAGCTCCAGAGAACTAAGGATTCTGACCGATTCATCTAATCATGGAAATTTAACGGTCTAATGCTTCAGGATAAACATCTAGAATCCTCAGGACTGGATACCGCTAAATTCACAACTGTCGTTCGAAAGGATGAGAACTTAGCTGTCAGAGGGAGCCACGTGCAGCTCCAGTTGGGAGCAAGATATTTTATCGCGAGCGGTAAACCGCTCCTTGGATGATTGATTAGCGCTAGCAATAGGGAGTCAGAACGATTGCTCTCCTAAAATTATACCCTGCATAATTTACCACGATTATCGGAGAATATAGGTTGGCACAAATGTAAAAATAATATAGTGCCAAATAAGGTGCGTGTAGTGTGGCATTTTTCATCAAATAAATACGCGTATAGGGACAGGGACATACAGCCACTCAGTAATTATCTGGTAGCAGGGTAGATATAAAAATTTGCTTTCTTTTTTTGATGGAATTCAAAAAGTAATATCCCATGATAAGATTATGCGCTGTATTGTTGTAGCTTTTATAATTTTATTACAATAAAGAGTCTTTTTAGCAAAAAAATTATACCTCAATCACATTTGTACAATAATTATTAGCGATGTTATGATTTTTTTTAAAGCACCCTTATGAATAACTCTGATTAGTGTACACAGTGGAAATTTATCATTTGTAACTCCTAGGATTAAAGTTAATTCTTTTTATTGTAGTTGCACTAGTTTGCTTTGTGTCCATAAGTTGGGTTAAAATATTGCGTTAAACTTAATTTTTTGATTAATGACTCATAATGGAAAAAAATGTGTACACAAAGATATTCATTTAGGAAATGTTTGTTAAGTAATCCTCTGAAAACCAGTTTCTCTGCCTAAAAAAAAGTGGAATTGCAAAATACATGCAAAATGGACTTCAGGATGAACATACCTGAGCTGTTAATGCAGAAATAAGTATCGGGTACATATATCTTAGTTGCCTGTTACATATACATGTAGCAATAAACATATTTATTGTTGACTTTAAACTGTTTACAAACATTTATACTTGAGTTTTAAGATGGATGTCTTGGTGACTCTGAAAAGGGCATTTCATGGTTAACTAGCATGTAGTATTTCAAGGTTCTAAATATTACGTATTTAGGGATGAGTTTCAGGATGAAAACCTTGCCCAAACAGACAAAGCATATTTACATAAAATGGCTATAAATATTTCTGTCTCACAAATTTCCCGAACTATGTAGTTTAGATTTTAGATCTATTAATTTGTATAGATGGCAGACATGGGGTAACTTCATCAACACAATCCGAGGTCTAAGCAGCCCATTAAATATTTTGCACATCCATGTTCACAGCATATCATGCTTAACGAATCTGGTTTGTTGCGCCTCTGAGCTTCCCGAGGACTAATGCTACAAGTAGAGGTTTTATTACTATTATTATATATTTGTGTAAAATAACTAAAATGTTGATATATAAAATAACCAACACTAATTTATTAACTTCATGCAAACAATTGTTGGAAGTTGTTTTTGTACTATAAACAAGCGCAACATTAAAAAAAAAGCCGTCTCTGAATTCTACCAAAAAAAAGCATTTGTTTGCTGTGAATATGTGATTCTTTGTGAAAGCTTATTTTATGGCAAGTTACATTAGTTATTATCCATGGAATGGAACCTAACTATCAACTGTCTTTCGAGGTGCGTATAAGAAATATCTACCTGCATAATATATTGTCTAGCCTGCCAAATTAACGATTAAAATGGAAACTATGACAAAATACAATATGTGAGCTCAGAAGTGTGTCAAAACGAAAGGGTTAGGTAATCTAAAAAATTGTATACAATGTTAAAGTTGTCAACAGATGGAGGAATATGCTAAGGAGCAGGCCTGGGTCAATTACATCACAGTGTAATCTATTACTTTGTTTCCTTTCTATTACTGAAGGCAAAGTAATATATTTCTATTACATATGAATCTATTACTATTACATTTTCCCATTGCTACTATTTGCTTTCAATTAAACATTTTGGAGTGCGTGCAGGAGTATCATGCAGTATATATATTCTAACTTACCATTCAGTAGTACAGTAGTTCTCAACAACAACTCATTATTCAAGCAATCATCAATAAATCTACAGTGACTGTATATTTCATCTGAATATACACCACAACATGCCAGCCATTATTATAGGGACACAAGAACTCATTTCAGATTTGCTCAAACCAGATTATAAGTTACTTGTTTGAAGTGCATCCTTTCATCAGGTGATGCCAAGATATTATCCTATGCTGTTACTCACACACATTCATGGCTTTGTTTGGAGTTTATACAAAGAACCAATACAGTTATTTGTGTAAACTGGCTTCATAGCCTTGGTTGTCTTACCCGTTATCTTTGCAGGCTGTTGGAAATAACACAAAATAAGCCAGCATTAATCCAAATTGTAACAGAAATATAATAGCTCAATTACTATTACATTGCCTTACATCAGGGCATCATTTTTGAGGCGAGCGATCGCTCTCGCTCCCTATCGCTCACGCAAATCAATAATCTAGGGAGCGATTTATCGCTCGAGTCAATTGCTAAAATCGCTCGCTGCCTACAAGTGTTTGTCTTGACAAGTAGTTTCTTGAGCATTAGATTCACTAGGAAAGTCTACTCTCTTTATAACGAAGTGTTCAGACTCCAATAGTCAGAGTTCATGTATCATCCGTCACCGGGGATGGTGATCGCAGCTCGCTGCACCAAGATTGCAAAAACGCCATTGAAGCCACGATGTGCTGGCCGCGTGGTTTATAAAGAAGTTATCAAATGAGTGGACCAGCGTCAATGTGTACTATTTTTAAATGTCACATACTGTTGTATGTCGAACTGAATAAAATACATGTATACATGTACAGTTATGGAATAGATAAGGAATCAACAATATTTCATTACAATCTGATTGACCAACTAGGCTGTAATGGCAAGCAAAAATAATAACCTGGATCCGAGCTACCGAACACGCATATGAGTTGACAAGGAGTGTAAAAGTTTATTAAACATTGAAAACGACAATTTTAATAATTGTTCCACTTCGTCTTTCAACCACTCAGAACACATAAATTCACGATGCACATCTCCGGTACCACTTAACATCGATTCACTGCTTCATGTGCGGATGACGAATTCATATTTTTGCGCACCGAGTTTGAGTTGTGCGTTTGGCATTATGATGCAATGGAAGTTTGCCATTTCACCCCAGTTTATATTGGTGTTCCATACTAAGCTGCATTTATGACTATACATTTGATTCTTATACGTGGCATATTTGTGAATCTCAATTGCAATTTTCAAACCACCTAAGCGAAGTCGCACACCAGTGGCAGTGCCGCATCGTGGTCACTGCCACGGACACAGCACACTGCTAGTGCTACTGCACTGGCCTTGCCTAGGCTACACCTATGGTGATCGATGACATGTTGCAATTCAAAACCGTTTCACCAATTGCAACGAATGGGGTTTACTAAAGCAAGCATTTATTTCATTGTACAAAAGTCATAGCGCCAGCAAGTACCAATTAAAATTTCATGGCGTCGACAGAATCCAAATGGGAAATGGTGGCGCCACCACACGGTAAGAAAAAACAACTAACAAATCGCTCGCCTAAATTAATATGGCATATTTAGGAGAGCGAATTATAGCTCGCCTGTTGTTTTCAAACGTGAAGCCCTGCTTACATTACTATTATATTGTGTTCTGTTCCATCTATTATTATTACTTGAAAAAGTTGAATCATTAGGCCTACTATTACAATGCAATTGACCCCAGGCCTGCAAAGGAATTAAGGAGTGTAAGCAAGTGTATACTAGTTGACTAACACTGATTTTGGGTCTGCAATTGTCAATATCGCTGACTAGTCGGTAGTAGGGCTAGAACGATACACTGGTGTATCAACGATATTACTAAACAACTGTTGTGTTTTACTGTTGTTGTATCATTCTAGTCAGTGTAATCTGTATCGCGATATGTATCGTATTGTAACCTCTGTATTACGATACATATCGTAACGTGAAATAGTGTATCGTTCCGGCCCTAAGTCGGTAGGTGTGTGCTTAGAAAAGGAGAGTAAACAAGATTAAAAAATAAGTCTTCAGCTGATAGCAAATTGTTAGTATGTTTCCTGTAGACCTGTACAGAGTTGTACATTGTACACACACTGAGAGAATACTCGGACATAGATGGACCAACTGAAAATGGTATAATTAATTAATGTACGTGTATGTGTGTGGTATGCATATTATGTACAGGCAGTGACCGAGGCATGGCGGCTCAATGATTTGGTGTCTGTCTCTTGACCAGGAGGTGGTTTGAACGCCCAGCCCGGCCAGCAGCCCACCAGTCACGTAATAAAAAACTTACTAACTTCCCTGGCACCAGGCATACATGGGTATAGGAAGTTGGAAATATGTTTCCTTTCGGATTAAGCACTAAAAGGGGCATTCTGTCTCAAATTAACCAAAATAAGAATTTTTGTTACACTCATAAGGAAAATTCCAGTTTTTCGCAGATATCTGTGGTGACACGATGCAAATATGCACACAGTTTATGCATGTATATACCGAAGCCAGAACATATTGAAAGTGCCTAGTAATGGAAGTATTTCAAGCACACCACCTGGTGGATAGTGACCGTACTAATGAAGCACCCCCTGCTGAACAGTTTTGGCGCTAGCAGTGCCTCTAGCGGCTAGTGAATAAAAAATCCGTAAAACAACGCCCCGAATGCTTAGTAACCAAAGTACTTTGCGTTTTAAAAATGTCTATTATTGTTGAAGTGGCCAGAAATAGACGACGCATTAGCATGAATTGCCGACGCAGCCAAATACTGAGAAGCCAAAATAGCGAACAAACTGCGGAGTTTAGTAAAAGTTGTTCTCAGTATCCGCAGTGATAAAAAGATAGGACACATGACCTGATCAAGGCCACATCGATAGGACATTTTCAAGTTTAATCGGTTTATGTCCGATGTCCGAGCCCAATGTGCATCACTGGATTTCAAACTTGGTGCATTACATAGGCATTGCACCTGCCTTTCATATACAAAAATAAATTGAAATTTTAATTATGCACCGACTTTGGAGATCACTATCTCATAAATTAATCAAGTTAGAAACTTCAAACTTCTCATATACGACTTAGATATGTAGGTGTACTATTGGTCAAAATAAGATTCATTTGGGTTCTAAGATGTTTTATTGTTGAAATATGGGTCTAAAATCACTTGGATCAATTTTACACATAAAAACACAAATTCAATGACAGATTGTGAGAAAACTAATAAATAGATGTGGAACTATAGTATGTATGTTACTATCTACATATAATATAGACTAAACAGGCTAAATCTCAGAGTTCTACCACAAATAGTTTTTGATTTATTGGTGTTTTAAGTAAACAAGAAATCTTCATGATTTCCAAAAATTAACAAAAATGCTACAATCCGCCAAATTTGAAATGGTCATAACTCAGAAGCTGTTCCTGCTACAGCCCTATGGCTTGACATGTGTGGTTATATTGACCTGTTGATTAATTAGTGATTGTTTGGTTGAATTCAAAAATATGAGTGCAACATGCCTTGGTTGATCCAAGACGGAATGCACCAAAATAAGTCTCTTATGCTGCTGTCTATATCATGGGAAGTAAAAGAACCCATAGAGAGTTAATGTGTAACCAGCTGTGGACTCAAAGGTGGTGGTTGCTATTTAGAAACCCACTAACATAACAAAAAGCACTGATGTGATAGCCATGGGAAAGGGCTGTTTCTGTGTTTTGAGTGCATCTCATAAGACATGACACATATTCTGGGTGGGTGTGGTAGTGCTGTGCATTTGTTTATATATTATATGCATGCCTGCACTGAATGTGTGCACGTCTTGGGTGACATGCATATACACACGTACATCTATTCGCATAGACAATTATGTTAATATCACAGAGTCAGAGATGCAGGAAAATGTTGAACTTTATGAAGCATGCCACACTAACCATATACACAAAATAACTTACCTTTGTCTTTCCTTTGATCGTGTGTTCTCCTCCAAGATGGGCATTCAAACCCCCTACAATGCTGTCCATATACTGAGTCAAGAGCGTACATATGGCAGGGTTACCTAGCTCCGTACCTTCAAACCACATTATTTTATCACTGCGTATCGATCGGTTCACTACATTGTCGCCGGCCAGTTGCCCGGGTTTCAGGGCACCGGCCCTCTCTAGGGTCAGCACTTCCCGGAGGACTTTATCACAGAGGGGATCGCTCACAATGCCGTCGAGCACGCAGTATCCGTCACACTTCAGCGCCTTCGAAACGTACTTTGACAGCTGCAGCGTTTTCGTCGAATTTGGCCGCGGAAAATTGACAAGTCTCAAGGCTCTGTGGTCGAACGCCCGCATTAGTTCGTCCGAATCTGGCGGCGGTGAGTTGTTCTGGTTGACATTCGGCGAGCCGCTTTCGGCGCCGCTATCCAGAGCAGACGACATATCTATTGCCGCCGAGTCGCCGTCTCCTACCGCCGTCCGACCGTTCGTTGTACGTGCCACTTTGTGACACGTCCGCCTATGGATCGGCCAATGTTCTACTTGGTGTTCCCGGCTACAGTAAAAAACATTCCGGCACCTTGAACAGAGTTTGAGGTTATTCTTTCCATTACACGCGGCACACATATTTCCTTCCTTACTGTTTGAGGCGTCATCCGCCATGTTTTCGTTTCGTAGCACCTTTGCCTTTCTAACCTTCCTCGCCAAGAGAGCAAGGGATCGGCCCCCCAACCGCACGTCGACGCTATACACTTTCTAAACAATGTATGTCCGACAGACAGTCTCGGCTAGAGCGCTGTATATAAGCGCGGTCGTGAACAGCTCTGACACAGCGGCAACTGTTCTTATATTCCCCGACTCACAAATGTTACGTACTAATCTGATATGCCTATTATTTCAGAGTTGTTATATTTATAGCACACAGTGTCTTGGGCTAATTTCCAAAAGGATTTAAGCTAATTTTGAGACGGGTTGATGACTAGCTGCCAAACGAACTTTTGAAAAAATCCCTGCACGCTCAATTGCCCTCAATAACAATTAAGAGCTTGCACGATTGCACCTGCATAATAGCACACACGACGGTTACCTTGAAATGGACGAGTATCAATTGTGGTACGGCAGGAGAATATAAAACATAAACAACTGAAGTTTTATTCCAAATAAACGCAAACACACGCTTTATCTTTGTAAAAAACTCAAAGTATGCATTAATCATCAGTATTTAATGTATGTTTCGTCGGACAAAACATTATCAAACCATCAGCTCACCGCCGATTGCGTCGTGACATCGGTAAATAATGTAAACGGCATATGAGGGGCACTAACTTTTAAACACACATATTTTGCAAAGGACTGTTGTCGCAGCGGGACGCCGCCACTATCGATAAACGTTGCCATCGCTTGGTCAAGTCAGTACCCGCCTCAATCGTAGCTCAGAACCTATATATCTATGCTCAGAACGCGTAACACATCTTGAATGTTTTGCTAGAATGTTTATACGCTTCTTAGAAAATATTTTAAAGACGGTAATTAGTTCATTTACAGTCATAGACACTTTGGAAATGTCACATTTCATGCACTTCGAAATAAATTATAAATATAACCCCTTATTATAATTTATGTATTTACTGCATTAGCAATTTCATTGACGATTGCGGGATAATTTTGTGCATCATTTACAAAGTCATAGAAATTTTCTTGTAACAAATTGCAATTACCGTACGTTGTTATAAATAGCGTCCGCAAGACGCCACCGGACAAACTTTCGTGGCAATAAATATATTTTGTGGCATGTCGAGAAAACTTGTTTTATCGCAAGCAGCAGCCAGCACTAATTATTACCTATGGCTATGCATAGCGATAGCCTACGGAACTGAATCTTGTTATTTAATACCATATGATACTTCGTGAATCGTGTTTATAAGACATTCTTGCGCGAGGCGGTTGTAATAAATAGTTCTGACTTGTCATATATTGCCAAGTTCAGTTAAAATAAGATCGAATTCAAAGTTTATATATATATATATATATATATATATATATATATATATATATATATATATATATATATATATATATATATATATATAGTGACTGCCAATAGTTGGCAATACGTATTTTACGAATTCGTCCGAAATACGGCAACATTTAGTAATAATATTCTAAGTTTAGTTAAGCGTATACGTTCATGCACATGGGTTCAGCCTACTGATACGTTTCCCATTGGTGACCATGACCCCATGTTAACGTTTGCACGATTATAAGAAAACGGGACCATCAGAAATTCTTAAACTACTTTCCTGCCGTTGTCATCATCTCATTGACATGGTCGAAGTTTTTCAAAATCACATATTTCCAACTCTTTTAAAATGGTTGAATGTGCCATACCTGTCAATGTTTACCAATTTCTGCATAAAATTGTGGCGAACAAATTGCCAAAAAATCCTTCCACCTATTGAAATCATCTAAAAATCCAGTTACACTGCTAACATGTTCTACCAGCAAACTTGACAATGTGTCTGCTCAAATGCAGGAAGTCTAACTGAGGCATGAACCCACATATTACTAACAAACAGACAGGAAGGCAGTTCAATTATAGCGAAAACTAATTCCACAATTGCGTCTCAAAAATAATAATTTTAGTTACTATTACTTCTTGACTTAAAGGCAAATGTTTTTGAAGTAAGACAATTAACGGGTAGAAGACACGTATTCCGGTGTCATGCTAAAATTTATCTACCGTCAAATATTATCCGCTTGGTGTATCTGCGCATGTGCGAGCTGGTAGTTGACATCAATTTATTAATAGTATAAACATATAGCTACAATAATAGGTACTTTACATAATAACAATGAATTATAACAGAGAATGTCAAACACGGGAAATAATGGATGAATTTCCCCTTTCTTTTTTTATTTTAAATATAAAGCAGCATTTTCTGTCATGAACTATTTTCCCCATGCACACACATTGGTGCAGCTAATATATATATATATATATATATATATATATATATATATATATACGTTCTATAACTAGCAACACTTATGTTTCAAGGTACGCACATGCAAAGATACACCAAGCGGATAAATTTTAGCACGACACCGATATGTACATGCAAACTTATAATAATTATGTTAGAGAACATTATCATAATTTGTGTGTACACTTAGAGTGAATAAATCCACCATAAACATGACTATGATTTTACTGCACTACTTTTGGCATTTGCCTATCTTTTGTTTTAGTCTTATTGTATTCTGATCTTTGGATCCACCCTGTACAAGCTATCTTCTCCCGTGGAATGTCCTTTAGTCAAAGTACCCGGCTAATTTTATCACAGGCACGTGAGGGAAGTTTCAACCTTTAACATCTGACCGCCATGCTCTTAATAAAGGTCAATAACGATGTATTTGTAAACATAACCACAGGCAGTCAGTACATTCTCCAATATAGTCACTGATTAAGGTGACCGACTACCCTAAAATCAAGCAGGAATGAACAGGTCTGCCAAGGGAGAAGTGCAATGTTCCGGCAAGTTTTATATTTGAATAGTAGGCAAATCTTGTGTTATTACTGATTATGATCAGAGTACAGTATTTTGCTTAATTTGCTGGTGATGCAGCTGTTACTATGTCAGATATTTAAAATATTTGCACAGGATCCCACAAATGTTTTGGACTTTTGGAGAATTTGTTTAAAAGAAACTTTAAAGTTTTATTACTTTATATCACGGTAACCATCCACTTTAAAACTTACTAATGGAATACTCTTTCTTGCCGTTTTGGTCCATGGCTTCAAACACAGTTAAGCACTTTAAAACATCAATGCATTAATTATCGAGGGTATAGTACAGTATCAGCGCCTCTAAATTAGTAAAAAAAATTCTTTGTAAACATCACTTGAGGGATGAATGTGGTCCGTGGCGGTAAGTTGGTCCTAGCAATGGTGGGAGGATGGTCCCTAAAACAGGTGGAAGGTTGGTGGTTGAAACCCCTGCTTCAACAACATAAGTGGAAGATGGGAGGTTAATTATCCCCAAAAATTGAGGTTGAAATCCCTTTAGGAATTATATTAGTATACACACCGATGAGCAGTATTATAGGCTAGCGAACTACATTTATATCGGTATGCCTACCCAAAGTAATTACCAGATTTCACAACATTAAAATTTTTTTATGTGAAACAAAAGTCGGAGTTTTGGAGCTATGCACCTAAAAGATATAAAAACTAACCATGTGCAACTAAAATCAAGAATGTCATGCCACTGGTTTACTCAGAATGTGTTCTAAAAAGTGGGAGATTCCGGTCATTTCTCCAGTTGTCTGAGCGCTGACATATTAACTAGCAAGACCGATAAGCGAATGTTCAAGTTCTATGAAAATCGGGTAACCTAGTCTATTGTGACGTATTAAGGGAGGCCGGCATACACAGAACCAATGCAGTCTCAAACAAATGTGTTATTTTGTCAGAAAGAGGACTAGTTCAGTAAACAAAGGCCATAATATGTTACATAAGTTGAGTTTGGATGCAAACAGCATAGCGATATCATATTGGCAAATATAGGAATAGGTGTATACAAATATATTTTCATTTGGTGAGCAATTTTGCTAGATTTTGACACTGGTTATCTAACAGTATGGCGCAGCCCATGAAATTAATATGATGTGTTCACCAAGGTTTTCCTAGTAAACCACTGGCGTGATATTCTTAGTTGTAGTTACAAATGGTTATGTTTTAGTAACTCTTATAGGTGCATAGGCCCAACACCATGACTTATGTTTCCCTTTAACACAGCCAAACTACACTGAGTGTCTAATATCCCCAGAGTAACACATCATCACTTGTTCAATGACCGTGGTCTGTAAAAAGTGGTTCCCTTGAATGTACCATTGTCATATTTATGTAAACGTCCCATGCTTGCTAGACATATTTGTGGCTGGAAAAACAGGCAGACCAACTTATCATACACCAGCAATAAATCTGCAGTGAGAAAGGTTTGCTCTGACTTTGTAGGATGCCTTTTGTGTTTGTTGCAGCTGTTTGTTGGTTTTCTTATCTACACACAAACACAAAATACATCACGTTGGCAGATGTTTCCATATTTCTCTGCTGTTACTCAGAAGGGACACAAGGACAATGAGAACGTTCCGAGTACAGAGCAGCCACGTTCCGCCTTAAAGGGCATGTACTGAACAACAATTGTCAATGGTTAACTAAACAATTGTGGGACATTGTGACACTGAATGTATTAGTATTTACATTTGTCTTGATTGGTTAAAAATAATATACATACAAAACATGTCTTATTATGGGACATTGTGACACTGAATGTATTAGTATTTACATTTGTCTTGGTTGGTTAAAAATAATATACATACAAAACATGTCTTCTTATGGGACATTGTGACACTGAATGTATTTGTATTTACATTTGTCTTGGTTGGTTAAAAATAATATACATACAAAACGTGTTACTATCGTGATCTTTCATCTCTTAATATTAAAAAATACAAGATTTGACAATTAAATATAATATGCTAGTTTTACGATACATATATAGAAACCACTTACCCCACGTAACTGCAATTAATGACAGAGCAATAAATCTTCACATATGAAGGTGAAATATAGTTTTTCATCACATGATTAATTGGTCTGTCAAATTCCCATTTTATTTATTTCTGATAATACCCTTAGCAAAAAAATCTGTAGAATTCTAAAAAAAATCTATGGAAATCTATAGATTATATAGAAATAGTTTGTCTACTTAAATTTTCTATATATTTGTTTAGAATTTCATAGAATTCTACAGAGCATAGCAGAATGTTGTATTGGAAACTATAGAAACTACACGTCCACAAAAATCCTATGAAATATTCTAAAAATCTACACGTCCACAAAAATCCTATAGAAAATTCCTAAAACATTACTTAGAATGTTTTGCTTAGGGTATACTACAAAAAAAGAATAAAACACAAACTATAACAATGTTAACTTAGAGGTACTTTGATGTTGAAAAATTGAGAGAATTTTGACATTTTAATTATATGAAACCACCAACTAATTCCATATCAGTTAACCAATCTAAATCATTGTTTTGATATTGGAGTAGTCTATGCTACACAATCTGCATGTTTTGACTCCTTCCAGAAAATGTCACATGAAAATGTCACATTTTCAATTCCCATTTTCCAAATTCGACCTATTAAGCATACATGCTATAATTAGCGTACACCCCTTTATTAATCAGCAGGATCCATAATTATTGTAACTTGACTAGTGTGGAACAACTGAAAAGTGTCACCATCTGGTGTTAAACAGTTGGCACCACTTTTCAGTTGTTCTACACCAGTCACCAAATGACACCACTAGTGTTACAGTTACCTTATTTTCTAGAGAAATAACATTGGTGTACGCTTGTAAAAACAGATTCCTTGACATTTTTCCATGGCTCAATTTTTTTCAAGCTGCTGTACTCTTATTAGGGTGAATAGATTTTGACAGTATTCTCTATTCCGTAGAGGGGTACATGTTTGCCATCTTATTTCACGTTTTTGTTATGCACAAAATGACCCTGGTGGTCAGTAGGCAGGCAGAGAAACAACCATAAGAAGATACTGGTACATCTTTTATTGTTTTTCATTTTGACGAACATTATACCTTGGCTGTCTTCATGTAAAAATAAATAAAATTTTCATTGCAGAAACGGCTAGTTAAGTATCAAAATCCACTTGTCCAACCTCAAGCTAATGGTCACAGATGACAGTATATCTGAACAACAGTAGACTGTGACTCAAGACTATGTTTTTAGAGACACCCCTTGGTACCACTAACACTTAATGTCACTTTCGTTATTAGATATAATCAGTTAAAATATGTCAGTCCACATTGTTGTTTTTACAGTGCTCTAATTTAAGTGAGTGTGTGTCTGGCAGACATCAGGTTTCATAAACTTGTCAAAAGCTAAAACTGGTGGTGACACTGCAGCATTACTAATTTATAGACAGGACAGAAATAGTAAAAAAAAATTTTTTCGGAATTCACTTGGTCCAAGTTAGCTTGAATGCTAAGATTTCATGTCATTTGAAATTCCAAAAAGATTTGACAACTTTACAAACAAACTTCATAAAGTAATAAATGCATACATTCATTACATGCATAATGGTGTGTATGCTACTAATATTCACCTAAGTTGACCCTAAAGGTGAGGTGACAATTCTATATCCATGTATGTTCTATATTCATGGTACAAAGCTGTGTAGCATGCCATATTGCTGGATTCCAAATTCATGTTTTTTTCATGAACTTGCCAGCAGGTCTGGTATGTTCTATAAAAGCGAAACCAGGTTATTTACAAAACATGCGAAAATAGCAAACACGGAAGACCCAAATTAAACCAGTAAGTAGTAAAGGACAGGTTCAAGAAACATAAAGTGATAAGGAAACTTCCAAAATGTGATTAATTACCAAGGTTTATTAAACAAAAACACATTAATACTGTGCCCGTCTGTAACTGCCTACGTGTTTTCTAGGCAAGCATGGCCTTTGGACAAATGTCTTCATGATCACCAGATGGCAGCACTTGCCTGACCATTATGCCTGATGCAAATGGCAATGATCACATAACACATTGTTTTAAAATTATATATCATGTTGCACGTGAGTCATAGGAGCAAATTAGTAAATTGAGCAAAAATTACGTCTACAAAGGATATTTTTGTAAATCACTCAACTATCAGATATACTAAACATGCAAATATCACAGTATTGAATAGTTTCAAAATCCTGATCCTTAATACATTAGTAATCTGATGATTAGCATTAATTAATGCATATTTTATATTCACTTGTGCGTCAGAACAATATGAATCACATTCATATTGATAAACAATTACATAATAGTTAAATTTGTAATTAACTGATAATTTCAACAAGCTAGTAATACAAATGACAAGTAGATATTATTACATACATTTACCAATCATCTATACATCGGATGAACACATATAAGGATATTGGTACAGCATGCAAACATGTGCATTCAACATGACAAACATTTTAAGTACATGTATGTCAAATATGACTAACATAAGGAGTTAAACCTGTGAAAGGTCAATAAGGTGATTATAACAGCAGCCAACAAACTGTTCCCAATATTTAAATAAAACTAGTATGAATAATATGTCTTAAAAGTTATGGCTCTTAATGTTATACTAAACAGACTATGCTGCTACATTATTATTACAGATTACATAAACTGAAAGTTACAACTTTTATAATATCATAACAAACATGCCCTACAGAGCCATAAAATAGTGGCTACAAATGAACCTGTGGGCGTACTTTGATCAAACTTATATGCAGGTTCACAGCTAAATTGAGGCACATAAAGGTAGCTGCACATACAGGTAGCTGCCTACATTTTTAACTTCAGGAAAAACTATTTGGGTAGAGAGAAAATCAATGTGTCACACAAGAACAACCACAAGTCTTAGACGTCACTACATACTAGAAAATATCACATAAGGAAGGGAGGAATGTTACGCTTGTAAGTTGGAAGTGGGTATTACTAAGATTATGTGAAAAGCTACATAACATTAATGCAAATTAATATCTTACCCTTAAAACAAAGTGGACTTAATTATATGCCATATAAGTAATGCTTTGGTATAACCTGGACACTGCAGTGTCGATACAACAACAGTAGCATAACTTAAATAACAGAAATTTAAATGACATCATCAACTTAAATGACATTATCAATTACTCTCAAAACAAAGTTCTGAATCAAACATCAATATAACTGCAATATATGAATAGTAATTCACAATTTTTGGTATAAATGAAAGACCATATTGCTACTAGAAACAAACCAGTTTTTGCAATGACAACATAACTAAAATGTCATATAAAAAACTTTAAAACATGCCAACTCAAACTTTTAAGACATTAGCAAAACTTTGTTTGTGCTGAAACCTGAACATGTATTTCCTGCCTCCAAACGTACCTGATGTTTTGTCAGACATATATATTACATCTATTAAGTACTTATATTAATTGCATAAAATCTCATCACCATAACCGGATATGTAAAGGAATATTTTAACAATAAAATAAACTCTATGTTAGTATTTGTTTAAGCAGACCCTGTTTTTTTATGAACACAAACAATGATGTCGTGCCTTACCGTAACAACACACTTTACAAAGTGTTGCTTCATTGAGCAAGAATATTTCTCATAGCACTTACTGACATTATAAACAATTCTTTTCTACCAATAACAGTAAGCAAACACATTTTTATGAATAAAAGTAGCAACGTAACTGATGTAGCCTTTCAGGCCATAAGCAACCTTTAGTGGTATGTGTGTATGTTAGACAACTTAACATTATTTGTATGCATTTCAAAGGCCCTAATTTTGCCAAAAACAGATCATGTACAATATTTAGCATTTTTATAAAACAACAATTTATTGGTTTAGTTTGCAGTTTGTTTACAATCCCAGATTGTCAGTCTGACATCGTAACGAATATATTGTTTGAAATGCTGAACACTAAAATGTTAATTTCTAACAACAGCACTGACATACATTTTTTTTTATATAAAATTCATTATTGTAGTGTTTAAGTTATTAATACTGTAACAAATTAATTACACAAAGCAGTGTTGGCATTTCAACAGCTTTCATTTTGATTACATTTTGTTACCTTTGTAGTCATACATGGCAAGGTACTTGACACAACAATCACTTCCAACATTACAAGTCCATCCAGTGTACCACACAGCACCAAATGCTCAGACACATGCAACAGCCATTGCATACATTAACTGTGCTTCTTAGTAGTAAAGTTACTTTCTTATATTAAAGTCAATTACGCATGTTTTCCTCACACCAAAATTATGCATGCTAGGAAAAGCAAAAATATTTTGCAGTAGATGTAGATAGTAGGCAAGCGAAATGAGTAGCAATTGGAATGTGCAAACATACTCACCAGGTGAGTATTGTTACAGCAAATCACAGTGATGTTTGGCACATCTCTCATTCTCTCGATGAACATAAATGTGCAAGCACCAGATGGCTTCAGTGAATGAACACTCAGTATGCCGCTGGGTCAAGCAGCGACCTTCTGCACGACGGTGTAGCTTCGTACCCACAGATACCACTCATATAACTTCACCTGGAAGAGCGTCCAGTGAGCAATAACATCGAGTCGAAGTTTACAAACTAATGACTTGCATTTTGCACGTTCCTCTTCGTATACAGCGCGCACGCAGCATTGGGACATCGTAATGAAGGAGTGTGCATGTGCGCGTGTATCGAGCATTGTTTCAATGCCACGGAGCAGGTCGTTGGTCTTGAAGATGAGTAACATCTGACGCGGTACACGGTTCAGGATGTCTGTGATCTCTGGGATGTAGTTAGACGCCTCTTCCTGGATGGCAGTCTCCTGCACAGTGAAGACAGAACACGGTTCAAACAGTAACTACTGTGACTCAGCTTAAAGTTACAGTATCAAATCTTTTAACATGTCTTCTATTGGTAATTAAATACAATTATTTAGATTAATTCCTGACCAAAATGCGATGTTTTCAGGTAGCTGAAATACGAAAAATAACTATGGACAATTCCCAGATAAAATGTAAAATGGTGCTAAAAACAACACACAAAAAAGGCTTTATTAGCAGTACATTACATTACATTCAAAACTTTGTTGAATGTGCTACTAAAAAAAATTGTTTGGTTGTCATATGTCACAAACCCAGAAGTAAAACAATCATCTGTCTCTGTCATACTTGAGTAAGGGACAGGCCAGCACGGACAGGCCAGCACGGACAGGCCAGCACGGACAGGCCAGAACGGACAGGCCAGCACAGACAGACTAGCACAGACAGGCCAGCACAGACAGACTAGCACAGACAGGCCAGCACAGACAGACTAGCACAGACAGGCCAGCACAGACAGACTAGCACAGACAGGCCAGCACATCACGTTTTGCCTTCAGCACATGCAGTGGCATAAACATTTAATTTAAAACTCATCAATTCCTATGAACATTTGATAACACTTGCTAATCCTTGTAACAAGATAAGACCCTGACCTCCTCCTGTGTGATGGAAGTCTTATCAATGCCGTTCTCCACAGCCCTCCATGACCGCGAGGTGACCATGCAGGCAAACAAGTGATACAGGTCACCTGTGCCCATCTTGTCTGCATACATCCTGATGGCGTCTACGTCCGCCTTGAGTAGGGACAGCCATAGACGGCAGTAGTTCATGCGGAAGTCATCTGTCAGTGTCTGCATGGAGGTAAAGTAGCAAAAAGATTGCATAGTGTCAGACCAAATAACAAGTTAAGGTAAAAGTTCTTACAGTGCAGTATCCAGTGGTTATGACTGTTCAAAGTGCTTTACACTTGGCAGATCTGTTATTCCAAATCATCTTCTCTGGAAAGCTTTCAGCCATGTTCCAGTTACTGCATAAAGACTATTCATTCACATATCCACTACTTTCTTTTAATGTGGAATGAATGATAATAATAATAATAATAATTGACTTCTATGGCGCCTATATCCTCAGGAACCTGAGCTCAGAGGCGCAACAAAACAGAATCAGTAGGCGTAATTGTAAACAAGGACGCGCAAAAGTCAGTATCAGAACGTGGGACAACCGAACATTTATGGTGGGAATGCAATTTGGAATAGATGTCTTGAGTTTTTTACGGAAAATAGCAATAGTTTCGGATGTTTTTGCACTAGCTTTGAAATGACAGCAAATAAGAGCCCGATGTTTTAACCATTGTGCCAATGTTCTAACCATTGTGCCAAAGTGCCCCACATTGTAAAACAAACCATCTAAATAATTCCTCTCTGTAAAGGCAGTTTTAGGGCAATGATTGCTGCACCACAAAAGTTGGGTTAATTTGGATTAACTTTTGGAGAAAATTTAAGCAAGTTTAAAAAAAGTTATTGGTACGAAACTGTTCACGAAATCATCAGGGCTTTGTTGGCTTTTTGGAACAAACCAATTTCTAAGGCAGTATCAGAGCCACATGACCACAGTGTGTTCGTAATAATTGATTGTTTGCAGTGTGAATATTAAAAAAATTAAGATATATGATAAGGGCAGGCTATATGTAGATGAAGAAATGTTGGACTCACGATAAAGTAATGGCATCCTTATCAACTTGCCATCTGGAGCTTATGGCTTTGGATGGCAAGCTTGTTAAATCTCGAGTGTGGTCCATACCTGATACAGGCCGTGGTCCAGGAGGACAATCTGTGTGCCGGTCTCTGTCTTGTTGACCAGTACATTGCCTGGATGGGGGTCACAGTGGATGTAGCCGTGCACAAATATCATCTCACTATACAGCTGGGTCAAGTTCTTCATCACCTGAAACATGAAGTAATAATAGGGTCCAGACCACTATTTTATTTCCTGGTTCATGACATATGAATAAAGTGCCAGTGATGTTGACACAGTACAGTAGTACCTGCCTTCAACGGACCCTCCGATGAGTGGACACCTGCTATGTCGGGACACTTTATCAATGTACGGACTGTTTTACCATGTTAATGTCCCTCTGATGAGGGGACACCTGGTGAACGCGGACAGCGGACATGATATTTTGGTTTTCTGTCCCTGCTAAGGCGGACAGTAATCATTATTTTCGTATTTTTTTCCTAAAATATTTTATTTCCAAAATGGCGACGGACAAACAGCACGGTGTGTAGTAGGAAAAACAACTTTATATCGCGAATTCGGATATAAGGCCGTTGGTCATGGACCCAGATTTTCTGCCGCCGGGGGAAATGCCAAATGGGCTTGCTAAAACCTACTTAGAATTGCTTTGACAATTCTCAAGAAACAGGTGACAACGACAATGTTTGGCGCTGCCGCCGACATCAATCGCTGATGTTGGCTTCGCTTAGGTGGTTTGAAATTGCAATCGAGATTCACAAATACGCCTCGCATAAGAATCAGATAAACAGTCTTAAATGCAATTTAGTATGCAGTACTAATATGACACTGGGGTGAAATGGCATGCCTCCAATCAAAAAGACGCGAAACCAACATGCCAAATGCCAAAGGTGCTACCGGTGCGTGAAAATACAAATTCATCATCTGCATATGAAACGACGAATCGATGCCAAGTCGTACATCATAAATTTATGCTTCGATCGAGATCAGTTGAAAATCGAGGCGAAACGATTATTAATTCTGCCTATTGTCGTTTTCTATGTTTAATCAGCTTACTTAAACAGTACATCGTCATCATAGTTCCATAACGGTATACGTACGTGTATTTTATTCAGTTAACGATTAAACAGGGTGTGACATTTAAAAATAATACACGTTGATGGTAGATGACACGTTTAATAAGCTCTATAAACTGGATATTGCAGTATAAGACAGTGCTGCAAGCACACTGTGGCTTCGACAGCGTTCTTGGACTTGGTGCAGCGATCGTTGTTGGTTAGTAGTAGCACTCTGGTGGGAGACACAGGAACACCTAACGCGCCTTATTTTAGCCCTCCACTCCAGCATGTCTGTCCCTCCAATGAGGGGACACTGCCATGTAGGGACACTTTTGCTTGGATACAGAAGTGTCCGTTGAAGGCAGGTACTACTGTACACCCTTACAAGGATGTTTGCACCCTCAAGAAATAGTTATGAACACGGAAAAGGGCACATCTGCAGAATATGACATTTGTTGTGTATGCAACACAGGTTTTAATTTCTAGTTGCTGGTTGGTAGCATATGCCAAAAAAAAATTACGTTTTAATGAATGAATAGAAATTTTTATAATAGAGCACATAAAAATTGGGCGTTTGTTTTCTGCACTGAATTAGTTGGTTGAGTTTTTTAAATAATGGGGTGATTTTTCCAATTTTCCACCGTGACCACTCAAGTTTAATACAATTTTAAAATGAAATAACGTGGAAACATAGCTGGTCCCACCCTACCTCATTGACCGAGATGTCATTGTTGAGTATGTAGTCACGGTCATTCACCTGACCCCCTGGACAGTACTCCATGGTCATCACGCGGTCAGTGGTCATATCCCAGTGGACACCGGGCACCTAAACATATGACTGCTTGCTAACAGAACAGCAAATCAACTTATTAAAACTCTTCCTCAATTGATTTAGCCCATCGCAGATCAGGTTCATTGTTTTTCAGATATGTAGTGTGTGAACAGGTTTACAATGCGCAGTCGGTTTAATAAAAGGTGCTGTAGTATGTGTCACATTGCACTGTATAGTGTCTCGGCACAGATTCAGTAGTATGTGTCACATTGCACTGTATAGTATCTCGGCACAGATTCAGTAGCATGTGTCATATTGCACTGTATAGTGTCTCGGCACAGATTCAGTAGTATGTGTCACATTGCACTGTATAGTGTCTCGGCACAGATTCAGTAGTATGTGTCACATTGCACTGTATAGTGTCTCGGCACAGATTCAGTAGTATGTGTCACATTGCACTGTATAGTGTCTCGGCACAGATTCAGTAGCATGTGTCATATTGCACTGCATAGTGACTCTGCACAGATTCAGTAGCATGTGTCATATTGCACTGTATAGTGTCTCGGCACAGATTCAGTAGCATGTGTCATATTGCACTGTATAGTGTCTCGGCACAGATTCAGTAGCATGTGTCATATTGCACTGTATAGTGTCTCGGCACAGATTCAGTAGTATGTGTCATATTGCACTGTATAGTGTCTCGGCACAGATTCAGTAGTATGTGTCATATTGCACTGTATAGTGTCTCGGCACAGATTCAGTAGCATGTGTCATATTGCACTGTATAGTGTCTCGGCACAGATTCAGTAGTATGTGTCATATTGCACTGCATAGTGTCTCGGCACAGATTCAGTAGCATGTGTCATATTGCACTGCATAGTGACTCTGCACAGATTCAGTAGTATGTGTCATATTGCACTGCATAGTGTTTCGGCTCAGATTCAGTGGTATGTGTCATATTGCACTGCATAGTGTATCGGCACAGATTCAGTAGTATGTGTCATATTGCACTGTATAGTGTTTCGGCTCAGATTCAGTAGTATGTGTCATATTGCACTGTATAGTGTATCGGCACAGATTCAGTAGTATGTGTCATATTGCATTGCAGTGTCTCAGCACAGATTCAGTAGTATGTGTCATATTGCACTGCATAGTGTCTCAGCACAGATTCAGTAGTATGTGTCATATTGCACTGCATAGTGTCTCAGCACAGATTCAGTAGCATGTGTCACATTGCACTGTATAGTGTCTCGGCACAGATTCAGTAGTATGTGTCACATTGCACTGTATAGTGTCTCGGCACAGATTCAGTAGCATGTCATATTGCACTGTATAGTGTCTCGGCACAGATTCAGTAGTATGTGTCATATTGCACTGCATAGTGTCTCGGCACAGATTCAGTAGCATGTGTCATATTGCACTGCATAGTGACTCTGCACAGATTCAGTAGTATGTGTCATATTGCACTGCATAGTGTTTCGGCTCAGATTCAGTGGTATGTGTCATATTGCACTGCATAGTGTATCGGCACAGATTCAGTAGTATGTGTCATATTGCACTGTATAGTGTTTCGGCTCAGATTCAGTAGTATGTGTCATATTGCACTGTATAGTGTATCGGCACAGATTCAGTAGTATGTGTCATATTGCATTGCAGTGTCTCAGCACAGATTCAGTAGTATGTGTCATATTGCACTGCATAGTGTCTCAGCACAGATTCAGTAGTATGTGTCATATTGCACTGCATAGTGTCTCAGCACAGATTCAGTAGCATGTGTCACATTGCACTGTATAGTGTCTCGGCACAGATTCAGTAGTATGTGTCACATTGCACTGTATAGTGTCTCGGCACAGATTCAGTAGCATGTGTCATATTGCACTGCATAGCGACTCTGCACAGATTCAGTAGCATGTGTCATATTGCACTGTATAGTGTCTCGGCAGATTCAGTAGCATGTGTCATATTGCACTGTATAGTGTCTCGGCACAGATTCAGTAGCATGTGTCATATTGCACTGCATAGTGACTCTGCAGATTCAGTAGTATGTGTCATATTGCACTGCATAGTGTTTCGGCTCAGATTCAGTGGTATGTGTCATATTGCACTGCATAGTGTATCGGCACAGATTCAGTAGTATGTGTCATATTGCACTGTATAGTGTTTCGGCTCAGATTCAGTAGTATGTGTCATATTGCACTGTATAGTGTATTGGCACAGATTCAGTAGTATGTGTCATATTGCATTGAAGTGTCTCAGCACAGATTCAGTAGTATGTGTCATATTGCACTGCATAGTGTCTCAGCACAGATTCAGTAGTATGTGTCATATTGCACTGCATAGTATCTCAGCACAGATTCAGTAGCATGTGTCACATTGCACTGTATAGTGTCTCGGCACAGATTCAGTAGCATGTGTCATATTGCACTGCATAGTGACTCTGCACAGATTCAGTAGCATGTGTCATATTGCACTGTATAGTGTCTCGGCACAGATTCAGTAGTATGTGTCATATTGCACTGCATAGTGTCTCAGCACAGATTCAGTAGTATGTGTCATATTGCACTGCATAGTGTCTCAGCACAGATTCAGTAGCATGTGTCACATTGCACTGTATAGTGTCTCGGCACAGATTCAGTAGTATGTGTCACATTGCACTGTATAGTGTCTCGGCACAGATTCAGTAGCATGTGTCATATTGCACTGTATAGTGTCTCGGCACAGATTCAGTAGTATGTGTCATATTGC
This sequence comes from Lamellibrachia columna, assembly GCA_963662155.1. Taxonomy (NCBI): domain Eukaryota; kingdom Metazoa; phylum Annelida; class Polychaeta; order Sabellida; family Siboglinidae; genus Lamellibrachia; species Lamellibrachia columna. Next base: position 58,500,546 of record OY759262.1, read on the forward strand.
ACTGCATAGTGTCTCGGCACAGATTCAGTAGTATGTGTCATATTGCACTGCATAGTGACTCTGCACAGATTCAGTAGTATGTGTCATATTGCACTGCATAGTGTTTCGGCTCAGATTCAGTGGTATGTGTCATATTGCACTGCATAGTGTATCGGCACAGATTCAGTAGTATGTGTCATATTGCACTGTATAGTGTTTCGGCTCAGATTCAGTAGTATGTGTCATATTGCACTGTATAGTGTATCGGCACAGATTCAGTAGTATGTGTCATATTGCATTGCAGTGTCTCAGCACAGATTCAGTAGTATGTGTCATATTGCACTGCATAGTGTCTCAGCACAGATTCAGTAGTATGTGTCATATTGCACTGCATAGTGTCTCAGCACAGATTCAGTAGCATGTGTCACATTGCACTGTATAGTGTCTCGGCACAGATTCAGTAGTATGTGTCACATTGCACTGTATAGTGTCTCGGCACAGATTCAGTAGCATGTGTCATATTGCACTGCATAGCGACTCTGCACAGATTCAGTAGCATGTGTCATATTGCACTGTATAGTGTCTCGGCACAGATTCAGTAGCATGTGTCATATTGCACTGTATAGTGTCTCGGCACAGATTCAGTAGCATGTGTCATATTGCACTGCATAGTGACTCTGCACAGATTTAGTAGTATGTGTCATATTGCACTGCATAGTGTTTCGGCTCAGATTCAGTGGTATGTGTCATATTGCACTGCATAGTGTATCGGCACAGATTCAGTAGTATGTGTCATATTGCACTGTATAGTGTTTCGGCTCAGATTCAGTAGTATGTGTCATATTGCACTGTATAGTGTATTGGCACAGATTCAGTAGTATGTGTCATATTGCATTGAAGTGTCTCAGCACAGATTCAGTAGTATGTGTCATATTGCACTGCATAGTGTCTCAGCACAGATTCAGTAGTATGTGTCATATTGCACTGCATAGTGTCTCAGCACAGATTCAGTAGCATGTGTCACATTGCACTGTATAGTGTCTCGGCACAGATTCAGTAGCATGTGTCATATTGCACTGCATAGTGACTCTGCACAGATTCAGTAGCATGTGTCATATTGCACTGTATAGTGTCTCGGCACAGATTCAGTAGCATGTGTCATATTGCACTGTATAGTGTCTCGGCACAGATTCAGTAGTATGTGTCATATTGCATTGTATAGTGTCTCGGCACAGATTCAGTAGCATGTGTCATATTGCACTGCATAGTGACTCTGCACAGATTCAGTAGTATGTGTCATATTGCACTGCATAGTGTTTCGGCTCAGATTCAGTGGTATGTGTCATATTGCACTGCATAGTGTATCGGCACAGATTCAGTAGTATGTGTCATATTGCACTGTATAGTGTTTCGGCTCAGATTCAGTAGTATGTGTCATATTGCACTGTATAGTGTATCGGCACAGATTCAGTAGTATGTGTCATATTGCATTGCAGTGTCTCAGCACAGATTCAGTAGTATGTGTCATATTGCACTGCATAGTGTCTCAGCACAGATTCAGTAGTATGTGTCATATTGCACTGCATAGTGTCTCAGCACAGATTCAGTAGCATGTGTCACATTGCACTGTATAGTGTCTCGGCACAGATTCAGTAGCATGTGTCATATTGCACTGTATAGTGTCTCGGCACAGATTCAGTAGCATGTGTCATATTGCACTGTATAGTGTCTCGGCACAGATTCAGTAGTATGTGTCATATTGCACTGTATAGTGTCTCGGCACAGATTCAGTAGCATGTGTCATATTGCACTGCATAGTGACTCTGCACAGATTCAGTAGTATGTGTCATATTGCACTGCATAGTGTTTCGGCTCAGATTCAGTGGTATGTGTCATATTGCACTGCATAGTGTATCGGCACAGATTCAGTAGTATGTGTCATATTGCACTGTATAGTGTTTCGGCTCAGATTCAGTAGTATGTGTCATATTGCACTGTATAATGTATCGGCACAGATTCAGTAGTATGTGTCATATTGCATTGCAGTGTCTCAGCACAGATTCAGTAGTATGTGTCATATTGCACTGCATAGTGTCTCAGCACAGATTCAGTAGTATGTGTCATATTGCACTGCATAGTGTCTCAGCACAGATTCAGTAGTATGTGTCATATTGCATTGTATAGTGTCTCGGCTCAGATTCAATAGTATGTGTCATATTGCATTGTATAGTGTCTCGGCACAGATTCAGTAGTATGTCATTTTGCATTGTATAGCACAGATTCAGACACTTGATAAATGTACAACGTTATTCTTAAACATGTATGTGGTGGGATTCACATCTACATCATAGTTAAACTTAAAATGTTATTAATCTATCCTATCTAATGTATACAAACAGAGACAACTACCTTGAGGAACTGAAAGTGTTTGAACATGTCGGCAACTCGCTCACAGTTCTTTGCCTCGTTATAGAAGTCCAATTCAATGGGCAGGTTCTTTTTAGACTCCTCGGCCAGCCAGCGGAAACGAAAGTCAGGGAATAGAAGCTCGGCTATATGCACCATGAGCTGTGGACGAGTAAGAGTATGTTCAACACAGACACAGTGAACACAGGTATCAACATTTGCTCATGGAAAAGAAAAGCGACAAAGTGCTCATGAGAAGTGGGAAACGCCCTCCTTCACTCAACTTTCATAGGTTTTTTTGGGTTTTCGTATTTTTTTAAAGCACTGTTTTACAGGTTGCCATTTTGATGTGTCGTTCTTGTTCGCAATGAACACATGCGCTAAAAAATGTGAATTGGAGAACAAATAAATAAAATGTGCATTGAATGGATTCATGTGTAACAAACAGATTGATTTTTAAATGAATTTTGTGTTTTCGAAAAGAAAAAAACCTCTATGTTTCATCAAATAAGCGAGAAAACTGGACCAAGGGAAAAAGCAATATTTCCTGCCCAAAAGCAGTTGACACCTGAGTGAATGGTAAGGAGCCTTGTAAATTTAAAGTTTTCCCTCAGTTGAAATCTTGCAATAATCAGCTTACCTGAGTCTGTGTCTGGTTAAGGCAGCGTCACATAAGTTTTTTGGTTATTAAAAATTAAAATATGTAAAAACTGCCCAGAAAAACCCACAAAAGTAATTTTTTATTATTATTGTATCGCATGCACAGGTAAAATCAACCGTGTTTGTTCACGAATGGGGCTAATTAAATAATAAATTCCCTGTTTCTACACAAACCAGACAGGAGAGTTTATGACCATGTACTCTCGTGACTGCAACAAGTCCTTGCGGTCCACAGTGGCACAGTTTCATTGAGGAAATAGTGAACTGACCAAAATGCTCTGCACCACTGGTTTCTCGATGGAATGTGGACTAACGATACCGAGACCAGGAGACTAAGAGGAGGCCAGATAGAAGTTTTTTAGACACTGTAGGGCTATGAAAATATTGGTAGAACCATTTTCTTCAAACTTAAAGAAGGCAATAGAACCAGAGAACACAAAGCAGCAGTCAGGGAACAAAGTACTCATTCTCACAGAGGATGATAAATGAATGGAACAAATTATCTACCGACTGTATAAATGCTAGCAGTGTGAATATTTATAAAAATTAAACTGACAGATATTTTCATCAGGGTGGGCTATACACATATAAACAATTGTCAACTTGCCATCTGGAGCTTATCCCTCTGGGTGGAAGTCTTGTTAAATGTACATGTATGTACTTACATATTCCCTCCCCCATCCCAGTCCCCCCAGTCTCCGTACCTCCATGGTCTTCATGTCAACATATGTGTGTGCCTTGACACGTGGATGCTGCACCTTGACAGCAACCACTGTGCCGTCCTTGAGGGTAGCCCGGTGCACCTGAGCCAGTGACGCTGCACCGATAGGCTCGGGGTCAAACTCGACAAACAACTCGTCCACCTGTCAATCAAGCATCATGTGGTACAATGTCAGTAAACATCTATCTCAGCCCTAAGATTTCAATACCCACTACTTGTTGAATGTAAAAGTAAAATTTCAGTGACACAAGCTTTTAAAGGTCCTTCAAATATATTTTTTCGTTCGTCTCATTTCAGAATCATTTTGTGAAACATCAAACCTATCTAGCACCCACTATGACCAAGTACAACATGATAGCACATTTGTGAAACATATATGTGTGCCGGTCTGAGAAAACCCGGCGGATGTCGCGTGACGCGATTGCGAGTAAAATCGTCATAATAGTAAAAATGCGTCACCCGGTCTATTTGGGGATTTCCTCATAATGTTTCAGCTAATATATTCATATATAAACTGACAAAGCGGTTTTATGTAATTCTTAGTATAAGTTGTTCATTTCTGTGTTTTTATAACAATAGTATTTTGTAAGGATCGCGCAATTTCAAACTGAACTTCGCACTGCGTTGCGGACGGTTACATGTTCTGAAAAGAACTTGCTATACCCATATATGGCATATCACTCTCAAGGTATTTTTAGCAGGCATCTACCTACCCGTAGTGCGCATGAATACATTGAGATAAGTTTGAGTGTAGATAGAATATAGTTTAGTTGGTTGTTTTTTTGGTGTAGTTTACATCTGTATATATTACAGAATTACGTAGCGTGGTGTATATAACTATTTCAAGTGGAATTACGCTTCCAGTGCGTGATTTTCGTCATTGTTTACGTTCTGCGAAAACCAAGATGGCGAACGCATCGAAGCCGGACGATGTAGCTCGCTATCCGAACTCGTTGACGCTGCTAAACATGCGGAATATAGCAAGTGATGACGTTTTGTCGGAGCTTGTTAACGACTATTTCGTCACTCGCCCGATCACTAACGATGACGATGACTCTGATTTATCGGAGACTGAGTTGACCGAGGAGGAAAGCGACCCGGAGGGGAGTGGACCAGCCAGGCCAGGCCCCGGCGGTGACATCGTCACTGACACTGACAGTGCGACTGTCACTACTGACGACGACGACGGAGCTGCATTCGCTGGAGCTATCGAGAACTTGGCCGATGAGATCATGCCTCGTGATAATGGTGATACTACAGAAGCCGAGCCAGAATGCCAACTGACCTGCAAATGCAAGTTGTACGATGGCCAGCCTTGCCATGGGCGTTTCTCGGTGGATGAACTAGCCAATGTTCGCTTGCAGTTTCTCGGCATGACACATGTTGAACTCGACATTGCGATCCTCGCCAAGCTGTCATGTGGAATGCACCTGTCATCGCTGACTACATCGTCACGGAAAGGGCAGCAGAATGTTCGGAAGGTTCAACGGACCGATTTCTTCTATCACGGTTTCAGGATCTGTCGCGACATCTTTCGATACATCCATGGTATCGGTCAAGACAAGCTGACAGCCCTGATGTCACACTACAAGACAGCTGGTGTGGAAGCCCGTGTTCACAAGAACAAGCGGAAGAGGCCGGTTCATGCCCTGAAGTATGAAGATACTCGAGCTGTCATTGACTTTATTGTGAACTATGCTGAAGTCCATGTCATCATCCTTCCCGGACGCACTCCAGGACACTGGAAGACTGACGTAAAGCTGCTGCCGACCAACTGCACCAAGAAGACGGTGTACACTCAGTACTGTTGTGCTGTTGATGCTGCGTCTACACTCGTGAAGCAGCCATTGCCGAGTCATCATGCAATGCCCGAGATCATTGTGCCGAGAGGACTCGATGCGAAGCGACAATGGTACCTGTATGACGAAATACAGCCATTCACATCAGAGCACTGCCAGGACACGACAACACCTCTGCCTGCAGTTGCTAAACCATCTAAGAAGACCACTGCATTGGTGTCATCAGACAGCGACGATGACATACCACCACCACCCCCTAAGACAACCCGTGGGCGTGGCCGAGGCCGCAAAGCTACAAAGTGAAGCGAGAAAGTTGTACCGGCTTGACAACACAAACAATGGCTCTCTTCAGAGCCGAAGAAAAACAAACAGCTCTTTTCAGAGCTAACCACATTCTGTGAAAGAGTTTGCTATCAACCGAATGATGATAACATTTTAGTTTCAACCTTTTTTCCACCAAAGTTGACCAACAAATATTTTGTTTGAAAAGTAACTGGTAGAAGATGAAGTTTGTCTTATACAAAGCTGACATGCAAAGCTACATATATTCCAATTTATAGCACAACAGTAACAACACAAACAATTTTATATGATTATGAAATATTAATAATGGGTGCTAACTTTAAGTGTTTTTCTCCATTAAATGTTTATGACGGGTCTTTTAAAACAAGTGTAACTTCAAAACTAGTGGGAATATTTCAATAATTCAAACTGTTCTTGAAAGGAGAATAGTAGCTCTTTCCATTCAAATGACAATTGAAAAAAATGATGATGTGACTGGTAATCCCAGACCGCCACACATATGTTTAGCTTTGATGAAATCATCGGACAAACTATTAAATTATATTCGACTGGGCCCAGTCAAAATTTTTAGAAAAAAATTGCATAAGGTTCAGGGTTGTTTCATTTAAATCATCATTTAAATCACTCCAAAAAAATCATTGATTTATGATTTTTTATTTCGGATTTTATTAATCGCTGATTTATATGAATTTAACACAAATAATTGTTTACAAGCATCAAGATAAACAAAGTTTTGTATGTTTTTTAATACAAAAGCACAATATGTGCACACTTGTATAGTTAGTTATATTGACACCAGATAGCCTGATAGTCAAATATTTTATGATTCCATAACTGTACATGTATTTTATTCAGTTCGACATACAACAGTATGTGACATTTAAACATAATACACATCGACGTCAGTCCACTCATTTGATAACTTTTTTATAAACCGCGCGGCCAGCATAGCTTCGATGGCGTTCTTGCAATCTTTGTGCAGCGAGCCGTAATCGCCATTGCCGGTGATGGATGATACGTGAACTCCGAATATTGGAGCCCAAACACTACGTTATAAAGAAGTTAGAAACTACTTGTCAAGACGAACACTTGCAGGCAGCGAGCGATTTTAACAATTGATGCGAACGATAAATCGCTCCCTAGATTATTGATTTGCGCGAGCGATAGGGAGCGAGAGCGATCGCTCGCTTCAAATATGATGACCTGAGAGCACATTTGAAAGAGTTTATAAATATAAACATCTATATATAAATGTCTATATACCAGATTTTTTTTAAATAAAAAAATCTTATTTAAATCAAAAGAATAATGATCAGTGAATTCTTCCAGATTTTAACAAAAGTTTTGATTTGAACATCAAGCAATTGTGGAGGGACTTTTCACTGCAAACAATTTCACTCACGTCTTTCCCCAGCTCCTCCCGTATGACCTTGTAGATATCCTCTACCGGGGACTTGGGAGCGTCACTGTGCAGCACCCTCATGGTGGACACGTACTCGTAGGGCAGCAGGTACTCCAGGGAGCCTATGTGCTGCCCCACCTTGATGAAACAACCCCCGTTGAGGCAGCAAAGGTCGCACAGACGCTGGGCCGATCTCAAGTGCACCTGGTGGACAAGATGAGAATCAACGATATACGATTTAATTTATTTTTTCGTCCTTTGGTACTACAGGTGTGTCTCAGGTGTATGCTATATGCAATAACACAGCCATATTATGCTAACTGGTGTTATAGTTCTATACTAATAATTTTTAAATTTGTATTTATCCAGTTGTTAAGGTGGGCGAGGAAAAGCAAATTCCAAATGGGGAAATACGAGGAAAACAGTATATCGTCTTCCCCAACAAATTAAAATTAGGGAATACCCAGGTTGTTGCTTATCACGTCATACAGTTTCATTGTGAAACGGACTACAATATTTATTTATGTTTCAAGACCCTGTATGATGGAACCGTAAACAAGTAACCATGCCTTAGACTTGAGTTCGCTGTATCCTCGTGAACCATGTGTCGTGCCATACAGTGAGTACTTGTAGTCAGCCACAATGACAACAGCCTGAAAGAAAACACTGAAAGTTGACTTGGTGCATTGCAAGCAAAGGGAAGGTAAAAGGTAAGTTCTTATATAGCACAGTATGCAGTTCGTAGGACTGGTCAATGCACTTCGCCCCAGGCAGACCTGTTCCTTCTCGACTTCTCTGGGAAGTATTCAGCTGTAATTACTGTTATTACAGTGAAGACGTAGTATCCAACATGACACACACACATATATATATATATATATATATATATATATATATATATATATATATATATATATATATATTATATATATATATATATATATGTGATGCCACATGCCAAAACCAGGCTCGTCGACAATTTTACAAAAACATTTTATTACAGATTCAAATAGAGGAGATATACAGCTTTAAAATAACACCAACATGTATCTTACTCCTGGGCCAAGATATTACACTTTTAGTGTACACGTTCTTGGAATAACAGTTTTGAGAAATCAGCTTTAAAAAATGGCACTGAAAAATTGCTTCTCCCATAGCAACCATGCACTTATAATGCTCCAAATGGAATGAAATTTTGTATATTCCTCCAGTAGGTGTGTATAAAGAAGATACATAAGTATAAAGTGGAAAAACATAATAATTATTGAATGCCACCTCATTTACTACCAGGTTTGGTATTCCCGGAGACTACCGCGAGCTGAACCCCTAAAGTAAATCCCTGAAAATAAAACATTATTTACACATTACATACATAATAACACTACACAATGTCAGTTTCCCCAATTTGGAAAGTCCGCTCCCGCTGGCACTGAGCCAACCAGTGCAGGCTCAATGTGGTCTTCCCCTGCCGAGGCGACTTCCATGGGCTCGACGCGGCTTTCGAAGTAACCTTCAATCATGGCAGCTAAATTGCTGTCCTCGAGATTGCACCCATTCGCATGATCCAACTCGGTAGCTAAATAAGCTTCTTTCGATGCCATAGTGCAATTCTTTAACGAATCGAAGACGAAAACAGCGGGCGAAACTGGCGAACAAAGACGAAAGGAATGTGTAAACAAGCCGACTGCGTATGCGCGCTTATGTTTTCGACCAATCAGTGAACATTTCACAACTTCCAGAGCAACAACAGCACTTTGTTGCTGGATAAATTATGTATAATAGGAGCTGTTCCATTGGTCTAGAGTAAGAGATTCCCAATCACACGTGTAGTTGACATCATAAGCTTTCCAGCATGTGGGGTTTCCCGCTTGTAAGCGAGCGAAGACAGTCAATCAAAAACATGTAAAAATGGCTTTGTTTCAGACTTCTCAACCACGACGCTTATCAGGGGCTTCAATAAAGTGCTAAATATTACTATTTGAACAATCTTTCTGCGTATATAAATAGATTTATGGAAAGATGTATAATTTTGCTGATCGATTCCGTCGTTAACCCATTTTCGACAATTCGAAGTTACACCATGCGTTCTAGTCTCCTGCGCCGAACTAAATCTAGCGAAAAGCAATACACATTGCATACAGACTTGGGGTCAATTACATTAGATCAATTCCTATTCCACATACCAATTCCATTGTAGTGAATAATTTTAGTTAAAAAGTTGCAACTGACAAATTTATTGAAGAGTAAATCCAATTACATTTTCAAGAATTCCAAATACTTTTTAAAATGTAATACCAATTCCAATTCAACTCCGAAATTGGAATTGACAAGTCTTCTTACGTACTCACGGTTGCTAGAGCTCGTCCGAGTCGAACAGCTCCGATGGAGGACACATCCCAGTCATTGTGGTGGAGCGCGGTCACAGAGCTGACAGCACTACCCCCTAATGTGCAGTAGGTCAGAAACTTGCCTACTTTCCACAGAGCCATGTGTTCTCACCTACAAACAAGACTCCTCTCTGATACTGTCATATACCCTTCACAAAAACTAACTTTCAGAGTTTAAACATCTGAAACTACTCAATTGTAAGCAATCAAAGAATAGCTGTCATACCCACCTTAATTGTTCCTTAAGTGTCATAGATTGGGAGTTTAGACATTAATTTTGATAGTGTTGTGGCACTGAATCTGGAAACATGCAAACTGCTACCATGATATAACTAAGTTAACTGATCAAAGTATAATTAGCCATGAGCTAATTAACTTCCGTTAAATTATGAACATCTTCGAAGATTTCATTAATTATATTAATGTCCGAAGTAGATTAATTGTTGCATGTATATCCTGCACACAAAACAACATAGTTATTTCTGGTAATATTTGGTGTTGGAATTTTTTTTTTTTAAATAGACAACATTCTCTACAATGTTTACTCACCAAAATGTTGTCACAGAAACAATAAATAACGGGTATGCCCTCCACTGGCATCCATCACCGCCTGGCATGGTCTTGGCATACTGTCAATAAAGTAGGTGATACTGCACTCCCTACATTGCAAGCAGAATGGACCATGCTTGATTGACAGTATGCAATGCTATGCCAATTGATGATTGATGCCGGGGGGGTATATCCATTCTTTCTGTGACGAGAATTTTGTAAGCAAAAATAAAAATAAATTATGCTTTAGTCTTGTGCTTTGAAATTATTTCCGACTCCAAATATTACCCGAACAGCTGTTTAATACGAGTTTTAAATATTTATATGAAGTCAGACATCTGCACGAATTTATAGAGCAAAACTTTTATTTTAAAGTAAACTGTTCCCAATTCAGCAATGGTGCACTGTGAAATACTCAATAAAACATTCGTGCGGATCTTCCATGTTGACCACAAATTATATTGTTTATCGCCTGCTACTAAATTAAAACAAAATAACAAACCCTCCCTGCCCGAGTCCTTTCATTTGCAGGTCACGACCGGCTTTCTAAAATCTATGATATTACGTACTGTTCAGTCTGTCGGACTAGGCCGCTATATTATATACCAAACTACGATATATAGCATCATCACAATGCAAAACAGGTGTTGTTAAAAGTATTCCAACGAGAAAACAACTAAAACGGTACATCACGTTTCAAGCAGACCACAAATATCTTCCATGTTGGATTTTGGTGACAGATGCAGAGCATCATGGTTAACACAACCAGTAGTTGTAAAATAGTTATAATGTTTAAAATAACATATAGCTGAAACGTCGTGGTTATGTTTTTCATTGCTCGCATCATAAAACAAAATGTGGCATATGGCCCTCTAGTTTCCCTCAAAAGTTAACGGCGTCGCGAGAACGGCATAATCCGCAAACTTTGGCAAGATGACGAGCCTCGTTGGGTTAGTGGTGCAAAGTGTTTCTATAATTTCGTGCGAATAGCTGAGTACTTATGCAATTAAAGTGGTTTTCAGTTGTATATGATACAATCTGGGTTACGATTTCGTCAACCAGACTTGTCAAACCGAAGACTAGATTTGATTTTTACCCCGAATATGCAAAATAAATTTACGCGGTTGTGCAAATTTACTCGTTCGATGCCAGAAAATGGATTTTCTATCGGCAAGCGTTCAGTCAGTTGTACATAAGAAGTCATAATCGCTGCCAGTAAATCTGGATGCCAGTAGCTTTACTGCGTTCAGATACAGAAAGGATTTAAAATCTTCTAAAAAATATTGTTATTTAAAATGCATTACTGTTTGATATGCTCCAAACACAATAGACGAATAGTTACGTGTATACACCATCCCTACTACCTCATTCTAAGGCTAGGCCCTACATCTAAGGCTAACTTACATGTTACATCATGTTTGGCACAGTCGTAGATCCCACTGGGCAAAAAAATCAGCTCGTCTGTTTCGCATGGTTGCAACACAGATCCGTTTTACAACAATAATTTTAAGTTTTAAAACTGATGATTCAGTATCACTTTCACTGGTGTTTTCTTTCAGCACATTGCCAGCGCCCTCTCAGCGAGTGGTTGACAAAGAAGATGAAGACATATCACACAAGATGCAGCAGGCCATGGTTAGGCAAAGTCAATAGCCCTACAATGTTTTTCTATCTGGCTGTTGTTGTAGTAGGGCGAAGATCTCGCTCGGCTAAAACATAAGTATTTTCATGAAACGTGAAACCTTACAAAAACGCCATAAACAGAGCAATAAACACGTCTTTCGTGTCTGCATTCTTACATGTATATCACTAAAGTTACCTGACAATAACCATGTAAAAGTGTGAAATTATTACCTTTTTGTCAGAACACGTGCTTGTCAACATTTGTATATAACTGGATGTTGTTGTGAGCGAGAATACCAAACAGGATTATCGTAGATCTATATAAGGTCACGCTAAGAATTGCCGTCTGCTGGTCATAGAGTTACATCATTAATCATCTCCCTATAAACTACTAACTCACTAACGGGTGTTTTATTTATGTCTGTGCTGCTGGCCCACTCTGGCCTCATTCTACACGAAATCGCGTTTAATCACGTGACCCAAAGGCAACATCATGTGCACAGTATGGCGGCTATTTATGAAATCTTTTCTGTGTGACCGAGAAATGTACTCATAAATAATTATTTGGAGCACATTTCTTCAGTTTCTTGACGCCAAAGTGTCGGTTGTATGTCACAGAATACACATGTGAAACGGTTAGTGCGTATTGGTTTTAAAACTTAAGTTATTAATTCCGTAGCCATTTGGCTACGGAACTCCCAAATCGGCGCTTTAGCAAATGCCGGTGAAGATCTCCGCCCCTAGGCTAGCTCAAGAGTGGGGCGGATGACTCTGCATAGGCCATGGTATGTTGGCAGCTCATATTATAATATTCCTTAACAAAACATCACACCCCTACTACCCTATCCTAGGGTGCCACAAACGATTTGGTTATGGCGGAAAGGATTTAAGTAAGTCTGGAGTAAGTGTAATTTTGTATATTTCTGACAAGCTTCTATGAGATATCTGATTAAATATGAGGAAGATCTTTTTGATTCTCGGCTCAGTATAATGAGTGGTAAAGTTGATTTAGAAACAGTTAATTTAGATGCAGGCATGGGTTCTATTACAGACAATATATTACTTCTTATTGTTTGCATTACTATTACATTAATTATAATATATTACTGTTACCAGGATATCTTACTATTACTGGGGCATTATTACTATCACTGAATGTCAATGAAATTTTTTTTATGGGTTTGTAAATGGAAAAAGTTTTGTTTGTTAGTAACAAAATCTTTTATTTAATCAAGTCCTCCACTGCCAAGTACATGAAATTATAACACAAAATACATTCTAGTCATGACACAACGGTCGGCACACAACTACTCTGTTGACAAATCTAATTGCTTAAGGCAATTGTCAGCATACATCTTGACAGCAAATCATCTGTGTGCCAATGTTGTTACCATATGGCATTTGGCAATTTGAAAAAAAAAAGAACTCGGAAATTCCAGCTCGAATCAAAGCTTACTTTGAATTCAATACAGGTTGCATCTGCTGCTCTAAGATAACATTTGTTGCTTGCCTGCAGATATCTGAAACCATGCCCTTTGTGTGTACTAGGAATGTGTGAAGCCATATCTATCCCAATGGGGCATCTTAACAATTAGTAACTCATCTATTACAGAAAAAGCGTCTATTACATATTACTATTACCCCATGCCTGTTTAGATGACCAGAAGTATGAATATGTAATGCTTATGTGTACAAAAATGATAGGAAAACCTTAAGACTCACAAAAGTCTCGCATTGTGCAATTTGCAAGATGTCTACTAATATGTGAATTGTTTCTTCAGCTGCCAGTAAGCGGCCGAAGGACAGCTCCTCCATATGGACACAGAAAAGGATGGATCCCCCGAACACAGGAGGTAAAGATTATGAAAATATTTTTTAATTTCCAGAATGTGTGTGTAAAGGTCTAAATGGTTAATGTCATGTTGAATGGGCAGGTTTGGATAAATAGTTTTAAGATACAAGTTATCAATTTGATAAGCCTGGTTGAAACACTGTATAATAATCTGAATAAAACTAACTCTTATACTGCTATCATAAAGTTTCACACTTAAAAACACAATTTTTAAATATTGAAAACCAATAAAATATTACTTTATTTTAAAACATAATTTGATTGAGTGATACTTAATTTCTGTGTCTTTATTATTCCTTAGTTTGTTTGACCGTAGTCCTTTAGTCTAAGTTATATCTTGTTAACGTTGATAACATTTATGATGCAGAATATTTATTATATTTGGTTGGTTTTGGGTTTTACCAAAATGCCAACAATCTGACTGTTTCTTCTGATTTTTGCAGGATTTTGGCGATGGAGGGGCTTACCCAGAAATCCAGGTGGCCCAATACCCACTAGGCATGGGCTTCAAGAAGTCTACATCAAATGCACTGGCCATGCAGGTTGATGCCACTGGCAAGATAAAATACGATGCCATAGCAAGACAGGGCCACTCGAAAGACAAGGTGTGTATGTGTGTCTCTGGTTGAGAAGGCTGTTGTATAATTACTCATAGGTAAATTTTGCCTAGACTTATTAATATGTGCACATTAAAGTTTATGGTTAAAATGAGAATGACGGAAACAAATTCCTACATAATGATGGGGAAGAACACTTCATTGTGTGCAATGGTGATCTTTATAAATGTTTTAATATATTTTAACTTATATTTTATCGCATATGTGTATCTATATAGTTTTTTTTTACTGAAATAAGGATCTTCATATCATGGTTAAACATGGTTTTTCTTAAAAATTATGTTATCTTAATAAAGCCAGTTCTTAGTACAGAACAGTATTTTTATGATTGTTTCAGCCCACATTTCAGTATAACTGGTGCATTGTTTTATTTTATAGTTTTGTATATTTACTAGTTTTAAGTTCTTCCTCATAGTTCCCTTTATTAATTCATTTATTATTTTATTTATTGGTTTTAGTTAGCAATGTATTTATGTTAGCAGTATGAAAATAAATTGATTCTCTCCGTTGACAGGTTATCCATTCCAAGTTCCAAGATCTTGTGCCGAAGCCGATAGAAGATGATGATCCAGAACTGGTGAAGCCGGATGACGAGGTCATCAGAGAGGTACATCCACTGTCGTCTGTGTTCTTTCACTGGTGTTCTCCTTTGATTGATGTGTAACTTTTAAAATTTTATTTCTACTCATCTGAATAGTCAGCTGATTTGTAATATTGTTTATTATAAATTATGTGCGAGTGCTGATGCCATGACAGATTATTTCCAGGAACCATGAACATTTCTGCAAAATATTATGGTTCACATCAAATGAACATGTTTTCTCTTCCCATGTATGCGGACATGTACAAATATGAGACACAATTGACTGTCATTGCTTGCATTGTGTTTACATGGAATGTTCTCTAACAGACAACTGAGAAGACGAAGGAAGCCCTGGAGAAGCTGGTTCAAAGTAAGATCTCTGCCGCCATGCCTGTACGACTGGCTGAGAAGACAGCCCCTGCACAGTACATCAGGTAATAATAATGTTATAACATTACACAAATAAAAAACTATGATCATACAAATGTCATGCATTGAAAGTATACAATTGACTAATCCATTATTTAATCTTTTCAAGTTGTATGATGCATGTTTTACGAGGTGTTTCCCAGTGGTGTGTTAGTCATTACAAATCCAGCTTCACAGTTTTGATCTTGTGTTTGCTTTTTATACATGCAGGTAAAGATGTTGAGCACAACCGTCAAAGTTTGAATAGTTGAAACTACTTTGATGTGCAATTGTATATGGTAGTTAGAATCAGAAGAGCTGTTTCTCTATCAATGAGACCATATATATATATATATTTGTCTTATTTGATGATATTTGCCTTCAGATACACACCGGCCAACCAAGGGGTAGCGTTCAACTCTGGTGCCAAACAACGCATCATTAGAATGGTCGAGGTACAAAAGGACCCTATGGAACCACCAAGATTTAAGTGAGTTGTTGCCTTTTTGTGTTGTGTCTATTTTCTTTTTAATTTCTCGCAAATTATTTTACAAAAACTACTGATTACTGAGTAACACTTGTGAGAACCTTACCTTATTTCTTACAGAGTGAACAAGAAGATTCCTCGAGGTCCGCCGTCACCACCAGCCCCCGTCATGCACTCTCCTAACAGAAAGGTAAGAACACTTAATCACACTTATAAACTTCTCGATGTTGCTTTCAAGTAAATAAATACAAACTCCGTCCTCATCAAGACAGTAAAAATGTAAATGTAAAATATCACAACATGGTCAAATAAATATGTATTTCCTTCATATTGTTCTCAGTTTGTCCTGTAGGCTGCCAATGGAACAGCTGTTATAACTATGCATCTAGGACAGTCACAACGGATAGCTTCCAATCAGCAGTTGACAGAATAATGTTTTGTAATGGTACTGATGTCATTGTGTTTTGTAGCGGTACCAGTGCCATTGTGTTCTGTAGCGGTATTAGTGTGTGTTTTGTGATGGCACTAGTGTCATTGTGGGGTGGGGTAGTGGTTAGAACGTCGGGCTCTCAATCGAGAGAACCCTGGTTCGAATCCTCTTACTGCTGTTTCGAAGCTTTGGCAATTTTGTTCATCCCACATTGCCAGAGTTCAATCAGATGTAGAAATGAGTACCTGGCTACAGACACAGACAGAAGTGGATGTCTAAACTAATAGTCTGCGCAGTAGTTGCAGCGTGGCTGAATGCTTCCCAGAGAATTCATGATGGCATTCGAATGAACAGGTCTGCCAGGGGGTGAAGTGTAAAACGCTTTCAACGGTCCCAAGGACTGGATACCTTGCTATTTAAGAACATACCTTTTAATTTTATTGTTTTGTTATGGTATTAGTGTCATTGTGTTTTGTCATGGCACTAGTGCCATTGTGGTTTGTCGTGGTACTAGTGTCATTGTGGTTTGTCATGGTACTAGTGTCAATCTTGTTTCAGGTGACAGTTAAGGAACAGCAGGAGTGGAAGATTCCTCCGTGCATCTCCAACTGGAAAAACGCCAAAGTTAGTCTGCCCTCTCTTACATCTTTAGCTTGTATCGGTTCTTATAATAGTTCATACCGTGGGAATATCTCAGAAAAATTGTGACAAACATTTGCATCTATATTGCTACCTGGACTCACAATCTCTAAAGGTTTCATATCTCTGTTCAGTAATGCCCACCCATGTCTTTTGTTGACCTGTAACACGCTAACACTTCTAAATTCTTATCCGCTTGCTCCAAGGAATTAAGCACCAACCTAGAAAGAGTTTAAGCAACTTTTTCTTAGTCTCTGAATTGATGCACCAGTTATGTTCAAGTTGTCTACATTCTCTGTACATTGCACTCTTGTCTGCTCTAGGGTTTCACAATCCCCCTTGACAAGCGACTGGCCGCAGACGGCCGTGGATTGCAGAGTGTTCACATTAACGAGAACTTTGCTAAACTTGCAGAAGCTTTGTACATCGCTGACAGAAAAGTAAGTCTTGCATTCCTGTCCTGTTATTTTGTTATGGCTGTTTGTATAGTGTATGTTGATTTACTGCTATAGTAAATAGTGTGGCAATAATGAGGATTCTAACTCTAACTTCTGTTGGGCAACTGTTTAATTATATAATTATACATGCTGCAGTACACGTAAATGGTTTAATGCAGTTTTGTTTGGTTTGTAAACATCTACTTTATCTTTAATATCTCAAAGATTTATTTAGTTGTTATTTTATGTAAATGTGTCCATTTCATTGTTCTTAACTTTCTGTTATTTTGTGCCACCCGCAGATACCACCATCACCCGGAACACTCTAATTTATTTAGACTACATATTGCTTAAACTATTCACACTCTACAGAGTTGAACATCAATGAACCTGATTCACGATGGGCTAAATAAATTGAGGATGAAACGTTTTACTAGAGTGTTGCCAAATGCTGGAGACAACTAGGAAACAAGAAAATGAGAACTGATGTAATATAAGGTATGTTGTAGTTGCTTCCCTTTGTTCCGTCTAGGCTCGGGAGGCAGTTGAGATGCGGGCCCAGGTTGAGAAGAAGATGGCACAGAAGGAGAAAGAGAAGAAGGAGGAGAGTCTTCGACTTCTCGCTCAGAAGGCACGAGAGGAGAGCGCAGGCATCAGGCGACTAGATGGTATGTCTCTGTCTAGTGGTAGTATGCACATGATTTGTATAACAATCAGTTTTTAAATTTATGCAGAATATAACATTCTATAAGACTAGTACTGAGACCACATCGTAAATGTGACTATTTTCCCAGTCCCTAAAGTATTCATATTACCACAGCCCCCACACAGATTGGTGAGGTTTAAGAACACTTCAGAATACAAACAACTTCTGACTAGGCCACAGTCATGATTACTTGTATTATATCACTCCATATTCTTGGTTAAATGGGAGAGGAATGGCATGGTAGTTTAGAATGCCAGACTCCGTCAAGAACACCAGGATTCAAATCCTCAATCTGCAAGCAGAATGTATTCTGTGTCATAAAGCTTGTTCATAATGCTGTGTTTGTATATTGGATAAGGTACATAAAACGGTCATATATTTCAGCTGAACGAGATGATGAACTAAAAGAGAGGGACGACTTCCGGAAAGACAGAGCAAAAGAACGACAACGAGACAGAAACCTCTCCCGGGCCGCGCCTGATAAAAGGTCAGTTCTACAGGTTTGGGGAAAGTCGTGGCCAAACAGGCAGACCTCTAGAACATAGGGATGGCATTGTCCAAGAAATCTTGTATTTCTGTTGATAAAACGCTGAGTGATTTATGCGGTCAACATAAATTGTGAAACATCTGTCTACAGCAGAGATATAGATGGTATGATTTCCTACTTTACTAGTCTTTAGAATACATGGCGCACGCACGCAAGCATGCATACACTAGTTTGAAGTTAAAATAAAAATATCAATGAAAAGTGAAAATAAAGTTTGATATGAAGTCATCAAAGCAGAAATGATGTACCTAGTAGTTACCAAGTAGTTAGTTCATGATGACGGCCTAAGTATGGCTGGCTTTTCTCTTCCAGGTCACGCCTACAGAGAGATCGGGAACGAGACATCAGTGAGAAGATAGCCCTGGGCATGCCCAGTACAGCTGGTTCAAACGATGTGCAGTTCGACCAGCGACTCTTCAACCAAAGCAGGGTAGGCACAATCATAACTCTGAACAACGTGTACAATTTCTCCTACAACATGTCCTGGATTGATCAGATTAACAGACTTAAAAAATGTGTTCCTTGATATTTATACAATACCAAATATGATTATTAACATTAATTTTAAAGGTATGGTTCAAAAATGTTATTTATTATTTTATTAAATCGCCTTGCTAACTGCAGCCATCTTGTGTATGGCTCTGGCTACAAACGTCTTATGCAGTTATGTATTGAGGAAGTAAGTTGGTTTAATGGTAGCAATAGAGAGTCTGACCTCTGACATAACAGTAGTGAGTATTAAAACAACTGCTACCAGGCTGGTTGAAATAAGTTTTGTAGTGTTTTCTTAATGAAAAACAAAGTAACTCCTTTTCATGAATTTTACAAAATGAACAAGTTTTATTTAAAATGTGTAAAAGTTTAAAGACAATCATAGGAGAATTTTTCCATGAAACAGGCACCCCACAGTGGCTGCTGCTGGTGGGAAACCTAATTGTTGTCTGGTCCCATCTGTGTGACTCGCTGATGAGTTTGTTTGTCTTGTGGTGCAATGGCACAAGAGTTAGTGCACCAGACTGTCAATTGAGAGGAGCAGAGTTTGTGTCCACCTGCTGCAGTTTCAAAACATGGGTAATTTTTAGTGAGACGCTAAAAGCCAAAGGTCCCTTCTAACTATTGTCTATGCCAGAGGAAATAAAAGATCCAACACGGGGGTAATTGTGTAGCACGTCATGGATTTGCAAACCAGCGCATTGCATCATTTGCGTATAGGATGGGTACTGAATTAGCTGCTCCCAAAACGCTCTAATAATGGAACAAAATGCCTTGTCTAGATAGATACTAGCACTGTATAAGACATCATCATTATTTTGCAGGGCATGGACAGTGGGTTCGCAGGTGGCGAGGATGAGAACTACACCGTTTACGACAAGCCATGGCGGCAGGACCGGGACATTGCTACCTCCATCTACAGACCATCAAAGAACGTTGACAAGGACCAATTTGGTGACGACCTCGATAAACTCATTCGTAGCAACAGGTTAGAGAGAAATCTTGTTAATAGAACTCACTCCCTGTTACTATTATGTCAGTAGGACCATAATAAAATGTTGCCATCACCTGAAAACTTATTTTTTAACTGTGCTTACCCTTCCCTAGCATATTCATCCATCTGTTGGCAACTTTAACATTTTATATCAATTTCGAGATTGCCTAATATGTAAAATTTTTATTTATCTGAATTTGGGTTTCCAAGGGTTTAGGTGCTATAGAAGTTTTTTAATCATTATTATATTTTTAACTATGCTTATGATGCTTGTTCCAAGCAAGTCAAGTAGTACTGCATAAACTAGCATTTAAGTTTGGAAAACGAGCTCGTTATATGCCTTAATTGAATCAAGCCCAATATTTCTATGCCATCCACTATAGCCAGACCAGAATTGGTCCATCATAATGGGTGTCTCATGATTTGTTTTTCCCTGACATTGGTGTTTCAACCACCAGATTGCTAGTGGAATTTGGACCAAGTCATACACACAAATGTTTGAATGGGGAGCATTTTAATTAAGGCATTTTACACCTATGTGGAGCAATAATTAATGAAAGTTTTAGGAAGATGAGTCATACAGTGTAATGCTGAATCTAAGCCTTTAAAATGTGCATAATTGGGCATGGTGAAATTAAGTTTTAGGATATGGGGAAACGGGTGTATATTGGACTTTTTTAATGTGTGCACTATAAACACTAGTCTATTACAACCAGGTTTGTGTCATGTTTTCCTGGGTGAATATAATAGCAATAGCGTACTGTGTCCCAGTTACTTGTGGTGCAGCTAGAATGCTGGATTGTCAGTCGAGAGGAACAGGGTTCGAGTCCACATGCCCTTTTGAAACTTGGGCAGTTTCATTCACCCCACATTACCTCAGTTCACACAGCTGTATAAATGAGTACCTGGCTATAGATAGTGGTGGATGTTGTAACGAATAGTCTATGCGGGGTAATTTTAGCATAGCTGGATGCTTCCCAGAAAAGTAGAGTTGGTGTTGGAAGGAACAGGTCTGCCGGTTTGTGAAGTGTAAAGTCCTTTGAGCAGTCCCAATGACTGGATACCATGCTATATATAAGAACTTACCTTTACGAGTGTCATTGCATCTTGCAGGTTTGTGCCGGACAAGGAGTTCTCGGGAACTGACCGAACTGCCCGCAGAGAAGGACCTGTCCAGTTTGAGAAGGACGAAGAGGAGGATCCGTTCGGTCTGATCGATTTCTTGTCCGAAGCGAAGAAGGCCCAGAAGCGGCCGGCCGGCGACGACTCACGCTACAGCAGTCGTGACACAGACCGCAGCAAGAAGCGGCGAGAATAAACTTCACAAAACGCTCCAACTCGCATATGTACTTGTGTTATTCGACTGTGTACCATGTACATGGTTCTGCTAAACATGCACGGGATGTGTTTGCCCGTGACTTGTTGCAAACAGTGAAAGACTACTACAAGAAGATGGACAGTACACAGAACGTGACACAATATTTTATGACTGCCATGGACAGTGTGAAAGAAACGTTTGATGTATGATGTTGACTGCGTCAACAAAGTAAAGATGTCATATTATGTCAGTGCAAACATGACAGTAAATTTGTATTCTTCAAGCATAACCTCATTTCAAAAGCCTATAAATAATTTTTTTCCACACAAATTGTTTTCTTGTGATTTTAAACATTTGTCTGGTGAAAAGTTTACATTTGATTAAATCCCATTTTCAAACTGCCTAGGAAAGCATGCATGTTTTGTGCATGCTACTCAAGTTGTTTGACATTATGTTGAAGATTGCTCCTCAATTCGATTTTTTTTCCTCGTCTTGTTTCAGAATCATTTTGCGAAAAATCAAGCCGATCTAGTATGCACTACAACATGGTTTTTTAGTGAAATCCTCAAGACAAACTATTAATTATTTTTTACTGGTCAAGATTCAGTTTAAAAAAAGGGCATAAGTGGCCTGGCTTTATATGGCATGAAGTTATTCATACTTTCGTAAGTTATTTAATCTAACATTCTAAGTCAGTTATTTCGATGATTTTAACAAACGTACGCTGCTTAAACTATTTGCTCACTCCATATCTGAGTATCAGTGAACCTGATTCGCGATGGGCTAAATCAGTTGAGGAGGGAGTTAATTAATTGAGGTTTATGAAATATGAATATCTGTCTGAAATAAAAACATATTAGCATTTTGGGAAGGTTGGTATGTTAAATATGCACATGTTATATCTTGCTTGATTACATTACATCACAAATATATCCTACTTGATTACATTACATCACAAATATATCCTACTTGATTACATTACATCACAAATATATCCTGCTTGCATGATTACATTACATCACAAATATATTCTGAGGAACTGGAAAGAATAAATATGATGCAGCACCTTCTCTGCCAATACCTGGATCCTATGAACGTGTACACTGTAACTTGCCTTGTCTGGATCTTTGGGTTCTGAATAAGGTTTTTTTTTAAGATCAATTATTCTCTACCACTATGATTAAGTCTATGGTTTATTTTTTAAATAAATTTTATAATTTTGATGTAACAATTTAAAAGAATTTACATTATTAAACAGTTCCTACAGTTATGTATTATGGTATACACATAACTCCAGTAATTTCACCAGCCAGAAAAACCACCCGCCAAAACGTGCTCAGTCTGAATACGCTAGAGTATATTAAAATAATAACCGGTCCCCGTGGAGTGATGTAAGAGGGTCAAGTTCCATCATGAAGATCACGTTGTTGCCTTGAAAATGCGATTATGTCGCTAACATATTAACGTTAAGATTATGCGAGTTAGATTCGAACACAATTTGTATGTCGTTGCGAATTTGTTATACAGCTCCGGGTAGATAGTGAGAGATTGGTATGAGTGGGCGATAATATAGGTTACTTTGTTATCGTAGACGTCTGCTTCGAGTTTGACAGCTGGTGTTAACTCTGTTTGATTACACTCGGAGAATGCGTTGATGTAATGTACCATTGCAATTAAAATGTTTTACATTGCTACGTGGGAGGGTCTTGCATCTTCAAGTAAAGCTTTGAATTGATCAAGACAGGCTAAACGCTGAGCTAGGTCCCAGGCCAGGGTCGGCCCATTCGGGCAGCCCCAAGGCTGAGGTAACAAACGAAA
Source organism: Lamellibrachia columna (assembly GCA_963662155.1). NCBI lineage: Eukaryota > Metazoa > Annelida > Polychaeta > Sabellida > Siboglinidae > Lamellibrachia > Lamellibrachia columna. The sequence continues at coordinate 58,523,703 of OY759262.1, forward strand.
TGCATTTAATGCACACACAATCACAACACAATATTATCTGAATCTGAAACTCATTTACATGTTTTCGGGATGTATATGTGTTGAGAATTTGTCATTGGCTGGGAATTATCTTGATCCCTGAACTGACGAAGTGTGAAATTTTTTGTTTGATTGTTTTCTTTCACTTTTGCCAAAACTGCAAAACTTGTTGATTTTATTTATGTTATTTTGTGTGTGAACAGGTGTGCACCATGATATGTCCTGATCAGATCGCAGGACCAAATGTCCAGTGTCCACATATCTTATCCACACAAATGGCATGGGCATGGCACCATATAATTACTATAGCTGTTTGTAGACATGATGTCCATCCTCGGTGCCCGACTGGCAGTCAAACTCAAACTGTGCCCTGCACAATGCCGCATTCTGAACCGAATACTTCACCAGAACTTCCACATTGCATATAAAGATGAACAACTCGTAACTGAAAGACATCTCCACTGTTGTACAAATTCTAATTATTGCCACAAATCAGCAACTAGAACTGATCCACATACAGCCAGTTCCCGGTTAGTCCCACCAAGGTGCCTACATGTGCTACAAAGAGCTGCCAAGCATTCCCTGGCTGGAATGAACTATGATGAGGCAGCCGAGGGCAATGGTGAAAGCTTCAAGGAGCCGGTGCCAGACTTTGACTGGGACTATCTGTGTAACCTAGACAACAGTGCAGCTATCAGAGAGAACATAAAGAGCAGAAAGGGGGTCGGAAATATTGACGAACTGGTGAGTGATCTGCTGTCTCGATAGACATGTATACATTATATCCTTTCACACGAAAATTAAGGATTCAAAACGAAAAATAAATTAGAATTTAATCTGTAAATTTTTTTTAATCATACATTTCTATGCCGTAACGATTCTTTTTAAAAGCAACTTCATTACTTAAATCTATCATGTCCAATGCTCAAGACTTATGATCAATTGCTCACTAAACACAATACAACACGACACAGAGAGAGAGTGGGGTAGAGAACATGCATGAAGTGAGATCACGAGAACATGAATAGAAGTGTACAAGTATGTAAAAAATTTGCAAAATAAACTTCAAAATGATTTCCACTAATTTGACCTGAACAAATCACCCCTCTTGTTAAACATATAAATGATTGTATTTAGCAGATTTTTTATTCTCCCATGTTGGAAAATGAACATTATTATTATTACATAATTTGCTTGTTTCAACTGATTCTGTTCAGTTATCACTGTGGAAGAAGATTCAGCAGCTTATGGAGAAGAAAGAATCTCAACAAGAGGATGTTCAGGTGACTGGAGGCAAACAATCTTCACAAATAGCATTGTTATAAATAATTTTACATTTCAGTGTACACACGTGTGATACTGCAGTTTTGAAGAGATGATGTCAGCATTAAAGGAGACGTTTAACATTTGATCAATGCCTGTTAGAATATAAATTATGGCCATTGGTTTGTGATAGCTTAATGGAAATTTTTTAATATTAGTATGGGTAACTAGTAAAGGAGATTCAGTTGTTCGCTTGATATTTACACAAAATTATTGTAAATAAATTGTAATTGTAAAAAAGTTTGATCACGGTCTGTTAAAATATCAACTGGAGCCATTGGCTTGTGACAATTTAATGTGATAATTTAATAATAAAAAAAAATTAATATGGGTAACTATTAAATAAAGGTGATTAAGTTGTTAGCTTGATATTTACAAAAATGTTCTGTCACTAAGTTAACTTTTGACCAATGCCTGTTAGAATATTAATTAGAGCCACTGGTTTGTTATAACTTAATGGACATAACAAAATATTAGTATGGGTAAATATGGTTATTTATATGTATGTTGTGTGTGTGTGTGTGTGTGTGTGTGTGTGTGTGTGTGTGTGTGTGTGTGTGTGTGTGTGTGTGTGTGTGTGTGTGTGTGTGTGTGTGTGTGTGTGTGTGTGTGTGTGTGTGTGTGTGTGTGTGTGTGTGTGTGTGTGTGTGTGTGTGTGTGTGTGTGTGTGTGTGTGTGTGTGTGTGTAATATATATATACATATAGTATATGTATAGCTTTAAAACTGTTACATAGTGCAATGGTTGGAAATATTACATAGTAAGTACATGATTGAATTTTTTACTTCCTTGAAGCTACCACTTTATGTATTTAATTGTCATGGGCTACTCGTGGTTTCACAGTTGTCATAGGATACTCATGGTTTCACAGCATTCTGCATAATAGCGACACTGTCATCAAGTTGTGTTTTAAGTGTATTGTAGAGAGTTTTTATGTTTAAATTACCAGAAATTAGATTTACTAAATTGTAATATTAACAAAGTATTCATTGTATAGCCTGTCAGTGATAGGAGCCCACCGTGGACATCACAGACAATAATTCAAGTTGATTTATCACAGGAAGAAGAACTGGAACTACTAAGACAGAAGTTATACAAAGCTGCAGCAGACATTCCCAACACAACTCATCCAGATGTCGTAAGCATATATTTATTCCTGCACCTCACATTTTAATAAGGTGAAATATCGCTAATAATATATACAGTGGAATATATTGTCGATGATGTGGAAGTTTAACATGATTTGCAGTTGTGGAATAAATTGATACACAAAATTATTTCGATCATATACAAGAATAATCTTATCCTTTGCAGAATGTCTTCTTTAAATACTGAATTTGTAATGTATATATCACAGTTATCTTTTAACCATATCTGTTGATATATTGATGCAACATTTTGGCTGCTGTTGTTGAGTAAGTAAATCAATAGCTGTGGTTAGAATAAAATCGTGATTCATATATTATTTACCAACTTGATGAACATTTTCACGAATGTGTATGTAATATTGTTACAATTAGACACTACATAATTAACAGCTACTGTTATGTTTGCAGCCAATAGGAGACGAGTCACAGGCACGTGTTGTTGAGACTTGTGGACAAAAGAGAGGTTTGTCTTCTTGGTTCTTGCTATGCAGTCATAGTAATATAGTTTGGTGTAGTGTAAGAGTGCTTATGTAACAGGGATGATAGGTTATAGTTTCTGAATTTAAAAACTGTCTCCACAATTAAGTTTTTTGCTTGTCTTTTTGGGGATAATGTCTTGTAAAAATCAAACCTCCTTGTATCCACTATAACGTGCTAGCTCGTTTGTGTACATTTGTTATTTAGTTTTGGTGAAATCATTGAAAAAAAATTTAAATAATTTTTTACTGGGTCTGGTGAAAGCTTTCTGAAAAAGGGCATCTGTATGTACTATAATATAAGACTATTCACACTTATCAAAGACAAGATTGACTGCATATTAGAAAATGTATGCATGCATGGTTTCCAGTGCTTATGACAGTTCAAATCACTTTACACTTCACGACTGGCAGACCTGTTCATTCCAATGCCATATCAACTTCTCTTTGAAGCAGTCAGCCGCACTACAATTACTGCACAGTGACTATTCGATCAGCTATCCACTTCTGTCTGTAGCCAGGTACTCATTTATACAGCTGAGTGAACTGAGGCAACATGGGTTGGACGAAATTGCCAAAGTTTCGAAATGGCAGCAAGAGGATTCGAACCCGGGTTCTTTCGATTGAGAGTCCCCAATATTACTTAAGCTATTCATGCGTTACAGAAATGAACTTCACCAAACCTAATTCACAATGGCCTAAATCAGGTGAGGAGAGAGTTTGCTGTCATAGAAGCTTATAGCCTGGTAAACTTACCAGTTAAAAATATAGCATAGATGACATATTTATGAAAAATAACATAAATGACAAATTTGTAATTTCTACATTTCTCTTGATAACAGCTTATTGTCTTTACACTTTAGCAGCACTCGATAAGAGCCGCTTTACTAAATCAAATGTTGTTTTTCTGTTTCAGAATTCAACTTTAAACCAAAAACAATTATTGATCTGACCAGTCAGCTTGACATCCTTAGAACAGAGTAAGTATCGTTTGTGCAAATTTTATATTTAGTTTTGGTGAAATCATCAGACAGACTATTAACTATTATGCTTTAATTGCATCTGGTTAAAAATTAGCGGGAAAATGGCAAAAGTTGCTCCGTCTCTATATACCACAACATAAAGCTATTCATACTTTCGCAATTACCTGATCTAATGATCAAAGTAAATTCTTTCGATGATTTTTTTATAAAAGTATGCACTTGTTCATTAAACCGATTGCGCATAATGGTTTAACTATAATTATAGAGTATTAAGTGCAGACATAAGACATGCTTTTTTACATAATGCACAATTTATCAAGTTTGTCGTTTACAGTCAAGATGCTTATCTAGGTGTTAAACAAGCATCGATATTTTATATTTTTGTAGGTACACAGATGAGTGTATTCATTATTATTTTGATAATAAGAATATTTCAGAAAGAATCAAAATATCATTAGCTCATCCATTGGCGTATCTAGGATCTCAGAAATGGGGAAGCCAAAGGGGGGCAAGATGGTGACCATGTAGCGGCGAAATGGAAAAATACGGGAAAAATAAAAAATTTCAACTAAATGGAGACATGGGCCAATGGTCTCCCCCCCTAAATACACCACTGAGCTCATCATTAATGCTACAGAACTAATGTTTGTGTTTCCTTGTAGGAATACGGGACACACGACAGGTCCGCGGACCTATTACTTCAAGGGTCCCCTGGTCCAGATGGAGCAGGCTCTTATCAAGTACACAGTCAGCACACTCTGCAAAAAGGCATGTTTATGCCACATCAGTTTATTCCAGACTTGAAGACAATTTAAGAACAGGCACATAAAATTACACATATAAATGTTAAAAAAATCCAACCCACACAAACTAATGTAAACAAAATTTCATTCAAAACCACATTGTGATCATAATGTTTAAAATTGTTGTATTGGGTGAGTTCTCTTTTCAAAGGTATTCTTGTTTTTTCTCAATATAACTGCTTGGTACATTTCGGCTAATCCATCCCGCTGTAGCTCACAGTTACCATAGTAACCAACAGGATGAAGATGAAAGACCTGAATATTTTTAACATGGATCTGTTTAATGTTAATTTAAAATAAAATGATCTTTGCATGATCTAACCATTCACAAAACCTATGGCAGTACGACTACCATTAATCAACCTCTTACCTCTGCCTATCAAAGATAAAAACATCCAAAGTATGTATAACTATCAGCGTAATTCAATGAATTGTTTTAACAATATCCTGATGTGTCTGCCTGTAGGGTTTTGTTCTGATGTCGGTGCCTGATCTTATTCATCCCAGCATCATTGTAAGTATTTTGTAGATAGTTGTTAAAATGTTAATTATTAAACATATCTGCATGCCAGTTTGAAAGAATTTTATTGATCTCAGGATATATACAGTTAGAATTAATTAACTCAATTCCTTGAGTGTAGTGTCAATATTTTACTGTATACAACAACATAAATAAAAAAATTGTGTCAGTGCTTCTAAAAAAGATTAAATGGGGGAATGCAAGTGAAAACGGGCATGGAGAAACAGGAGTCTCCTACTAAAAAGATTAAATGGGGGAATGCAAGTGAAAACGGGGGCATGGAGAAACAGGAGTCTCCTACTAAAAAGATTAAATGGGGGAATGCAAGTGAAAACGGGCATGGAGAAACAGGAGTCTCCTACTAAAAATATAAGTTTCCTTTCTTTGGTGTTGTTTCACTTCTGTTAAAATTCAGAGTCTTGGTGACTGTAGTTCTGATCAAGCTACTCAGCCTGCATGTTGTCATGGTGACGCATCCTTGTTTGTAGGAGGGATGTGGCTTCAGTACGACGGGAGAGAGGACGCAGGTGTACAAGCTGGAGCCAAGTAAACATGGCGAGATATGTCTCGCGGGCACCGGCGAGATGCCTCTAGCAGGTGAGGGTAGGCATGCATGCTCGCATGCATGCTCACACGCACTTGGCGCAAGTGTCTGTTGTAACTTGTGTAATGATTTGCTAGCCGCATTAGCTTCATGGTTGGTTGAGCTATCTAAGATCTATCTAAGTCTTGTGTGTCATCACTACCCCTGTTAAGACAGTTTCACTTGTTTCCGGTTACCTACATTTTAGCTTCTGGTTACCTGTCAAACACCACGTACATGCACACAGTGCCAGACACACACATGTACATGCACACAGTGCCAGACACACACATGTTCATGCACACAGTGCCAGACACACACATGTTCATGCACACAGTGCCAGACACACATGTTCATGCACACAGTGCCAGACACACATGTTCATGCACACAGTGCCAGACACACACATGTTCATGCACACAGTGCCAGACACACACATGTTCATGCACACAGTGCCAGACACACACATGTTCATGCACACAGTGCCAGACACACACATGTACATGCACACAGTGCCAGACACACATGTTCATGCACACAGTGCCAGACACACACACATGTTCATGCACACAGTGCCAGACACACACATGTTCATGCACACAGTGCCAGACACACACACACATGTACATGCACACAGTGCCAGACACACACATGTTCATGCACACAGTGCCAGACACACACATGTTCATGCACACAGTGCCAGACACACACATGTTCATGCACACAGTGCCAGACACACACATGTTCATGCACACAGTGCCAGACACACACATGTTCATGCACACAGTGCCAGACACACACATGTTCATGCACACACAGTGCCAGACACACACATGTTCATGCACACAGTGCCAGACACACACATGTTCATGCACACAGTGCCAGACACACACATGTTCATGCACACAGTGCCAGACACACACATGTTCATGCACACAGTGCCAGACACACACATGTACATGCACACAGTGCCAGACACACACATGTTCATGCACACAGTGCCAGACACACACATGTTCATGCACACAGTGCCAGACACACACATGTTCATGCACACAGTGCCAGACACACACATGTTCATGCACACAGTGCCAGACACACACATGTTCATGCACACAGTGCCAGACACACACACATGTTCATGAACACAGTGCCAGACACACACACATGTTCATGCACACAGTGCCAGACACACACATGTTCATGCACACAGTGCCAGACACACACATTTTTCTGATGCAACTGGTCTGGCTATCATATCTCCCCATTAGAAAATAATTTTTCGGCTATTCTTGTACTAATTGTTGCTTAAATCAGAAAAGTGGTTTGTGGCCGGAACATAGATCTAGCTTGGAGTGGTTAATTTGACAGGGATTGTTAGCTCGGGTGAACAAGAATGTGTCGTGTTGCAGGGTATTTCACCAACAAGGTGTTCACCCAGCAGGAACTCCCACAAAGGTGATTGTGATTAACTTTTCTCAGATTCAAGCATTTCTTAATTCACATGATCGTCCCAGGGCAGCTTCATTAATTTATGTGATGTAATTCATCTGGAATTACAGGACAGAGGTCTTTATTGCTCTTACATGATTATGAATGTTGCTTGAGATCAAACATTACTTGCATATTTACAGTGAAAACTACTAACGATAAATAACATTTTGCTGTCTTGTTGTCTTCCATCGTTGGGTACTAACAGAGGTGGCGTATTCAGAGAACACTTCAAATTGCTTTATTTGATTTTTTTGCTACTCCAGTGCCTTAATAGAATAGGTCAGCCACTTTATTCAAATTTCACTAAAACCCAGTCTGATAACAACATTTCACATACATGTAGAGCAATAATTTTGAGGAGGCTGCAAAAGAACGAACTTCATCTGGCGACAGATTCATCATTTAGCTGTACATATGAATGTTCTGAATGATTCGCTGTTGCTGACAGAGTAATGACAGTGAGTCGCTGTTTCCGAGCCGAGACGTCAAGTGTGGAGGAGGAGAGAGGCATCTATCGCGTGCACCAGTTCACCAAGGTACACTGTATTGTACACTACTGCAGTGCACCAGTTCACCACAGTACACTGTATTGTACACTACTGTAGTGCACCAGTTCACCAAGGTACACTGTATTGTACACTACTGTACTGCACCAGTTTACCACAGTACACTGTATTGTATACTACTGTAGTGCACCAGTTCACCAAGGTACACTGTATTGTACACTACTGTAGTGCACCAGTTCACCAAGGTACACTGTATTGTACAATACTGTAGTGCACCAGTTCACCACACTACACTGTATTGTACACTACTGTAGTGCACCAGTTCACCAAGGTACACTGTATTGTACACTACTGTACTGCACCAGTTTACCACAGTACACTGTATTGTACACTACTGTAGTGCACCAGTTCACCAAGGTACACTGTATTGTACACTACTGTAGTGCACCAGTTCACCACAGTACACTGCATTGTACACTACTGTAGTGCACCAGTTCACCAAGGTACACTGTTTTGTACAATACTGTAGTGCACCAGTTCACCACACTACACTGTAGTGTACACTACTGTAGTGCACCAGTTCACCAAGGTACACTGTATTGTACAATACTGTAGTGCACCAGTTCACCACAATACATTGTATTGTACACTACTGTAGTGCACCAGTTCACCACAGTACACTGTATTGTACACTACTGTAGTGCACCAGTTCACCAAGGTACACTGTATTGTACACTACTGTAGTGCACCAGTTCACGACAGTACATTTTATTGTACACTACTGTAGTGCACAAGTTCACCACAGTACACTGTATTGTACACTACTGTAGTGCACCAGTTCACCAAGGTACACTGTATTGTACACTACTGTAGTGCACCAGTTCACCACAGTACACTGTATTGTACACTACAGTAGTGTACCAGTTCACCAAGGTACACTGTATTGTACACTACTGTAGTGCACCAGTTCACTACAGTACATTGTATTGTACACTACTGTAGTGCACCAGTTCACCAAGGTACACTGTATTATACGCTACTGTAGTGCACCAGTTCACCAAGGTACACTGTATTGTACGCTACTGTAGTGCACCAGTTCACCAAGGTACACTGTATTGTACACTACTGTAGTGCACCAGTTCACCAAGGTACACTGTATTGTACACTACTGTAGTGCACCAGTTCACCAAGGTACACTGTATTGTACACTGCTGTAGTGCACCAGGTCACCAAGGTACACTGTATTGTACACTACTGTACTGCACCAGTTTACCACAGTACACTGTATTGTACACTACTGTAGTGCACCAGTTCACCAAGGTACACTGTATTGTACACTATTGTAGTGCACTAGTTTACTACAGTACACTGTATTGTACACTACTGTAGTGCACCAGTTCACCACAGTACACTGTATTATACACTACAGTAGTGTACCAGTTCACCAAGGTACACTGTATTGTACACTACTGTAGTGCACCAGTTCACGACAGTACATTGTATTGTACACTACTGTAGTGCACCAGTTCACCAAGGTACACTGTATTGTACACTACTGTAGTGCACCAGTTCACTAAGGTACACTGTATTGTACACTACTGTAGTGCACCAGTTCACCACAGTACACTGTATTGTACACTACAGTAGTGTACCAGTTCACCAAGGTACACTGTATTGTACACTACTGTAGTGCACCAGTTCACGACAGTACATTGTATTGTACACTACTGTAGTGCACCAGTTCACCAAGGTACACTGTATTGTACACTACTGTAGTGCACCAGTTCACTAAGGTACACTGTATTGTATACTACTGTAGTGCACCAGTTCACCACAGTACACTGTATTGTACACTACAGTAGTGTACCAGTTCACCAAGGTACACTGTATTGTACACTACTGTAGTGCACCAGTTCACGACAGTACATTGTATTGTACACTACTGTAGTGCACCAGTTCACCACAGTACACTGTATTGTACACTACTGTAGTGCACCAGTTCACCAAGGTACACTGTATTGTACACTACTGTAGTGCACCAGTTCACGACTGTACATTGTATTGTGCACTACTGTAGTGCACCAGTTCACCAAGGTACACTGTATTGTACACTACTGTAGTGCACCAGTTTACCACAGTACACTGTATTGTACACTACTGTAGTGCACCAGTTCACCAAGGTACACTGTATTGTACACTACTGTAGTGCATCAGTTCACCAAGGTACACTGTATTGTACACTACTGTAGTGCACCAGTTCACGACAGTACATTGTATTGTACACTACTGTAGTGCACCAGTTCACCACAGTACACTGTATTGTACACTACTGTAGTGCACCAGTTCACCAAGGTACACTGTATTGTACACTACTGTAGTTCACCAGTTCACGACTGTACATTGTATTGTACACTACTGTAGTGCACCAGTTCACCAAGGTACACTGTATTGTACACTACTGTAGTGCACCAGTTTACCACAGTACACTGTATTGTACACTACTGTAGTGCACCAGTTCACCAAGGTACACTGTATTGTACACTACTGTAGTGCATCAGTTCACCAAGGTACACTGTATTGTACACTACTGTAGTGCACCAGTTCACGACAGTACATTGTATTGTACACTACTGTAGTGCACCAGTTCACCACAGTACACTGTATTGTACACTACTGTAGTGCACCAGTTCACCAAGGTACACTGTATTGTACACTACTGTAGTTCACCAGTTCACGACTGTACATTGTATTGTACACTACTGTAGTGCACCAGTTCACCAAGGTACACTGTATTGTACACTACTGTAGTACACCAGTTTACCACAGTACACTGTATTGTACACTACTGTAGTGCACCAGTTCACCAAGGTACACTGTATTGTACACTACTGTAGTGCACCAGTTCACTAAGGTACACTGTATTGTACACTACTGTAGTGCACCAGTTCACCACAGTACACTGTATTGTACACTACAGTAGTGTACCAGTTCACCAAGGTACACTGTATTGTACACTACTGTAGTGCACCAGTTCACGACAGTACATTGTATTGTACACTACTGTAGTGCACCAGTTCACCAAGGTACACTGTATTGTACACTACTGTAGTGCACCAGTTCACTAAGGTACACTGTATTGTATACTACTGTAGTGCACCAGTTCACCACAGTACACTGTATTGTACACTACAGTAGTGTACCAGTTCACCAAGGTACACTGTATTGTACACTACTGTAGTGCACCAGTTCACGACAGTACATTGTATTGTACACTACTGTAGTGCACCAGTTCACCACAGTACACTGTATTGTACACTACTGTAGTGCACCAGTTCACCAAGGTACACTGTATTGTACACTACTGTAGTGCACCAGTTCACGACTGTACATTGTATTGTGCACTACTGTAGTGCACCAGTTCACCAAGGTACACTGTATTGTACACTACTGTAGTGCACCAGTTTACCACAGTACACTGTATTGTACACTACTGTAGTGCACCAGTTCACCAAGGTACACTGTATTGTACACTACTGTAGTGCATCAGTTCACCAAGGTACACTGTATTGTACACTACTGTAGTGCACCAGTTCACGACAGTACATTGTATTGTACACTACTGTAGTGCACCAGTTCACCACAGTACACTGTATTGTACACTACTGTAGTGCACCAGTTCACCAAGGTACACTGTATTGTACACTACTGTAGTTCACCAGTTCACGACTGTACATTGTATTGTACACTACTGTAGTGCACCAGTTCACCAAGGTACACTGTATTGTACACTACTGTAGTGCACCAGTTTACCACAGTACACTGTATTGTACACTACTGTAGTGCACCAGTTCACCAAGGTACACTGTATTGTACACTACTGTAGTGCATCAGTTCACCAAGGTACACTGTATTGTACACTACTGTAGTGCACCAGTTCACGACAGTACATTGTATTGTACACTACTGTAGTGCACCAGTTCACCACAGTACACTGTATTGTACACTACTGTAGTGCACCAGTTCACCAAGGTACACTGTATTGTACACTACTGTAGTTCACCAGTTCACGACTGTACATTGTATTGTACACTACTGTAGTGCACCAGTTCACCAAGGTACACTGTATTGTACACTACTGTAGTACACCAGTTTACCACAGTACACTGTATTGTACACTACTGTAGTGCACCAGTTCACCAAGGTACACTGTATTGTACACTACTGTAGTGCATCAGTTCACCAAGGTACACTGTATTGTACACTACTGTAGTGCACCAGTTCACCAAGGTACACTGTATTGTACACTACTGTAGTGCACCAGTTCACCACAGTACACTGTATTGTACACTACTGTAGTGCACCAGTTCACCAAGGTACACTGTATTGTACACTACTGTAGTGCACCAGTTCACGACTGTACATTGTATTGTACACTACTGTAGTGCACCAGTTCACCAAGGTACACTGTATTGTACACTACTGTAGTACACCAGTTTACCACAGTACACTGTATTGTACACTACTGTAGTGCACCAGTTCACCAAGGTACACTGTATTGTACACTACTGTAGTGCATCAGTTCACCAAGGTACACTGTATTGTACACTACTGTAGTGCACCAGTTCACCAAGGTACACTGTATTGTACACTATAAATGATCCATACACTGCATCCCTTGTCTTTATAGCTACTTGCCAATGTATCAATGTGCTAAAGATAGTGACTACAGCAGTTTCTATTCTGGCTAGTGGTTACTGATCAGAAGTTGTTTCACACCAGGTGGAGATGTTTGTTGTGACAGCGAATGACACAGGTCACGAGAGTGATGACCTTGTGGAAGAATTACGCTCCATCGAATGTGACCTCTTCTCAAGACTAGGCATACACTTCAGGTGTCTATACCTTGCATCTCTTTCTTGTTCCCTACAACGCACTGTACAGACCTACAGAAATGTTGGTGGATATATATAAATGTTAGTATTAAAGTAAATTACATGACTTAATTTGCTGTTTAAAACTCCCTCCTCAACTGATTTAGCCCATCACGAATCAGGTTTGTTGATGTTCAAATTTGTAATGTGTGAATAGTTTAAATAATAGGCGCAGTCAGTTTAATAAGAGTGTACTTTTGTTAAAATTACCACAACAGTTGACTTTGATCATTAGATCTTGTAACTTGCGAAAGTGTGAATTACCTTTTGTCATAGTATATAGTTTTCCCCAAATTTCAACTGGGCCCTATCAAAAATAATTTTTAATAAGTTCATCAAACATAAATAACACATTTGCACAAGCGAGCTAGCATGTCATACTCGATATTTGCACGAGCGAGCTAGCATGTCATACTCGATATTTGCACGAGCGAGCTAGCATGTCATACTCGATGTTTGCACGAGCGAGCTAGCATGTCATACTCGATGTTTGCACGAGCGAGCTAGCATGTCATACTCGATGTTCGATGTTTCGTGAAATGAGTCCGAAATAAGATGATCAAAATTTTATTAAGGAGGAAGTATTTTATAAAAGTACATGAGTTTGAGTGCATGAAAATACAGTACAAAATAAAGTATTTATTCTTGGTAATACTCAAATATAATATATGCACAGCTGTAGCAGGTACGTCATCTGTAGTGGTATTCATGTACAGTTAAGTACACCTTCTTTTAATCTTTATTCAGCTATCATTTGAAAATATTATATGTATTACTAAATTACCCAGTATGTATGTCTCACAAATTGTGCAGAGTTGACACATGCTGTGCACTAATATTTGGGGCTTCACAGGACATTATCTTGTATTTTAAGAAGAAAAAATCATTGCTAATAAAGAAGTTTAATTGGCAGGGTGTTGGACATGCCGAGTCAAGAACTGGGAGCACCAGCCTGTCGCAAGTACGACATGGAGACATGGATGCCAGCGAAACAGTTCTGGGGAGAAGTCAGTAGTTCATGTTTATCTCATTACTTATAAAGCTTTTTATCTAGATATTATTAATTACATGGTGTTACAAAACAGCAGCAGTGTCTGTCTTATTTTTTATTTTTTAAATGTTAGCCAGTGCCTTGTCCACTGTGTTTATCTCGTACCTACGTCTGAAAGTAGTTGTGCTGTTTGCACTGGTTTGTTTTCTTCTGTTGCCAGATTTCAAGCACATCTAACTGCACTGACTTCCAAAGTCGTCGCCTCAACATCAAATACAGACAGTCAGACGGACAGGTCAAACATGCACACACAGTAAGTACTGCAGACACTAAGTGACACTACAGATACAAAGGGACAATGCAGACACTAAATAACACTGCATATACCAAATGATACTGCAGATGCTAAGTGACACTGGACACTAAGTGACAATGTAGACACCAAGTGACACTACGTACACTAAGTGACACTATGTACACTAAGTGACACTGTATGCAATGTATATACTAAGTGACACTGCATAAACTGAGTGACACTGTAAGTATTAATAGACACTGCAAACACTAAGTAACACTATATGCTAAGTGACACTGTCGACACTAAGCAACACTGCAAACACTTAGTGACACTGTAGACACTAAGTGACACTGAATACACTAAATGACACATTATACACTAAGTGATGTTTCAGGCACTACATGAAAACGTAGGCTCTAACAAACACTGCAGACACTAAGTGATTTGCTTTCCATACATAATATCGTATCAGCAGATATGACCCCCATGTGGCATATGTGTGCAGGTAAACGGCACGGCCTGTGCTGTACCCCGAATATTGATGACACTCATTGAGAATGGACAGAATGAGGTGGGTGGTCTCGTCATAAAGATGATAATTTTTTTAAACACATGAAACGTCTCTTCATAAAAACGAGAATTTAACCATTTTAGCTGTCTAAAAGTGCTTATGTTGCCACATAAGGGTGAGAATTTAAGAAGTTGGATGCAACTGAAAATGTATATTTCTTCAATTTAGTAATTTTTTAAAACAGGTTATGTTTACTCATAAAAATTTTGAATATTCTATGATCATATCGAAGATAATTTAATAGTTTGTATCTAAATATTAATTTATTCATAAGTATGAGAATTTTATCATTTGTGTAGGAAGACTTGTAAAAACTATAATTTAACAGATTGTAAGAGCTGAAAACGTATTATGTATGTTTCTTCGAAAGGATGGCAGTATCTGCGTCCCAGAAGCGCTGCAACCCTACATGAACGGAAGGAGGGTTATTGAGAAGCCAGACCAGCCATTAATACTTCAGTGGAGCAAGTTGACAAACGCCACCAGGCGGCAGGGCAATCAGTCATAGCACGACAGACAAGGTCTCGCTGTAGTTTCCAGCGATTACAAAGTATGTGTCAAACAATTCAGCAAAGTGTATGGTGTGTTATGAGGTGTGACAATAAAACATATTTGTAGAATCTGTTGAGATATTCATGATCCTGGTTATCTTTGGTGTAAGAAATTTAATTTCCCCTGGAACGACACAAGTGTAACACAGGTTAACCCCTCACAACAACGTAATAACCTCCCAACAAGTTACCCCCCTCACAACAACTCAATACCTTCCCAACAAGTTAACCCCCTCACAATAGGTTAATCCCCTCACATCAACTTAATAACCTCCCAACAAGTTAACCCCCTCATAATAGGTTAACCCCCTCACAACAACTTAATGCTCTCCCAACAAGTTAACCCCCTCACAACAATTTAATAACCTCCCAACAAGTTAACCCCCTCACATTAGGTTAATCCCCTCACAACAACTTAATAACCTCCCAACAAGTTAGCCCTCTCACAATAGGTTAACCCCCTCACAACAACTTAATGCTCTCCCGACAAGTTAACCCCCTCACAACAACTTAATAACCTCCCAACAAGTTAGCCCTCTCACAATAGGTTAACCCCCTTGCAACAACTTAATACCCTCCCAACAAGTTAACCCCCTCACAATAGGTTAACTCCCTCACAACAACTTAATGCTCTCCTGACAAGTTAACCCCCTCATGACAGACTAATATGATCGTTCAATTACAAAAGCATCATTTTGCCGACTTTAGGTGATGATTTCCTTATTTGGGTTTTGCATGGTGGGCGTAACATTCTCCACACGCAAATGAGTAGTTGGGTGTCGTCTTCTTTGACATTCATTTCAGTATGTAAATCAGCACTCTTGAATCGCTGACAATTAATTTCAATCCCATCACACGTCACACCTAGATATCCAATGCTAAGACGGTGGCAATGACGCTGTGTTTCGTTGGCATTATTTAAATTTATGCTTTCTGGATTTAAAACATACATTCTGCAGTATTCAGCATGGACAGTGACATGAAGACAGTCAGCCACCAGTTTGTCAGCCATTGGATGAAACACTTGCGCAGTACGACACCTGTTTCAGTCTCTCCAACATAATTACAATAATAGAATAATCACCAGCGATAGGTTGTATGATAATAATAGAAATTGAAAACAAATCAGCGACAGGTGCATCTTCTATCATCGCAGCTGTCAAATCTGACATCATCTCCCCTGGCTGTTTACAGCAGGCGGCAGGCTGCCCAAGCACAGAGGATGACAATTTTTACAACTCCATGCTAAATAACTGTGGAATGTAAAAGTCTGCCCATACGTCCCGGTCTCTGTTCAGACTGGCGTGTTTCTCACTGATTATATTTGATCTGTTTTGTGCAAATTACCTCATAAATAATAAGTGAAGGCTAGGATAAATGATAAATCAGTGACTAGTCAGATGTCATCAATTAGGCATAAGTCGAGCCATTACAGTTCATCTTTGCATTTGAATATAGTGAATGGTGTTAACTGTGCAAGTCTCGATACAGAGTTAGATGTCTCGACACAGATGTCTCGACACAGAGTTAGATGTCTCGACACAGTTAGATGTCTCGACACAGAGTTAGATCTTTCTCTTGCTTCATTGGTGGTTTATTTCCAAGTGTTTTAAAAATCATCTTACCTTGTTTAGTTAACTTCTTATTTACCCTAGCCTGCTAAAGTAAAATACGTAGTAGTTTACTTAATTTAACACATGGGTCATTATTATTTGTTTTTGTTCTCTTTATTTTACATATGTAAATCTTTATTATATGATTATGCTGTATGAAGTGATATTCTCTTTTTCAATGGGCACTGTTTTTTTTACTAATGCTACTTAGAGCCTTCTACAGCTCCAGCCATATGTGAGGTAATGTATACAAACCAAGTATAATATATTCATTCAGACACACGCCAGCCTGGCCAGGGACCAGGCCCTAAGGCCTTCCCCCAAGCCCACACATGTCTCCCAGTAGGTGGCAGCAGGTGTCTGCACCTTGAGTGATATAATTACAACAATTACATAGACATTAGAAACCAAACAGACAGCTACAGTTTTTATGGTAAAACATGTCACTGACTTTCTTTGTAAAATATCTCCAGCTTTCTCTTGACTGGTTCACAACTTGGAAATGTAGACAAATAGCATGGTCATAGCACTGATCAGGTGATTTATTCTTATGATATATGCTCAATTGCACTTGATATATGCTCAATATTGCACTTGATTTAAACTTTATGATGATTTAATGTATATGCCACAGTACAGTGAGTGCCCCAGAACAATCATTTGGGTGGGGTGCTATGTAAGAAATTTATTATTATTATTAACTGTCATTATATTTGCCACTATGTTCATCATAATATGTACTACAAGTTTTAACTTTCAAGTTCATGAACATGTGTGTGTTAATGTATAGTGACATTTATTAAATAAAAATAAAGAGGAAAAATGTGTAAAAATATTTTGTCAAATGTGAGGAAGAATTGTTGGTGAAATGTCATATGCTTGGAAAATTACCACTCTGAATAGAACCAAATTATTTGTTACTACAATGTATGTGAAAGTATGCTGTTATTGAATTAGCATAGAAATCCTCTCATGGACAGGGACAGATACTTATGCAGTAGGGTATAGAGCACCTAATGTTTGGTTGCACAACCAACAACCTGTGCATATCAATACTGCAACTTATAAATACTATTGCCCTGAGGCTGTACAGTAGGCCACCTGGCTACCAGGTCCTCACACTACTTAAGTCAGCAGGCCGATGCGACACTGTCAAATCATCAGCTATCTCCCTGCACTGCACACCTGTTTGAACTTGACCAGGATGGAGTCTCTGTTTTTCCTCATGGTCATCCTCAGCTCTGTGTGTACTGTGATGACCATTGCTCCGGTCTTGATTGGGTCAGCGCATCCGGAGTCGTTCTACGTCCGTTTGTCTCCGTCATCCCACCAGAGGGCGCTTCCTGATGATGAAGTCTCAGCTCAGTTGCTCAAGGACGTTGCAAGATTACGCAGCAGGCAGAGCGTGACTCCGACTTACAGTGGTCATTCAGTGGTCAAACTGACCACTCAGCGAGAGACCGATGCTAGCAGTGAACGTGAAAAAGACAATGAATACACAGGTAGGAGAGGTGGGAAAATAGATAGAGGCATAGTCGCTGAAGAGTTTCCCCACAGGGATGACAGTAAGGGAGAGGCGCCAGGGAGGGTTGACGGAGGGAAGAAACTGCAAATTGGTGATGCAATAAACGGAAGAAATCTGAATCGTAGCGAAGAAACCCGGACATTGAGTGGGGAGAAGAACAACAGTTTCGTGCTTCATGTGTCCAATGAAACAGATGTTGTTGGAGTCGATGCAGACAATGACACCAAGAACGACCCCTTGGAGACGTGGGAGGAAGCAGGCGAGAATGACATGTCGAACATCTTTGACATTCTACACGACTTATCGCGAATACAATTCACATGGATCGACATCATACTGACTGCGTTGTGCACTGTTGCTGTGGTACTCTTGTGTGTCAACGTCGCTATACTGGTCCGTTACTGTCGCAAGCATCGGCAGTTCTCACCTGTCTTCACAGCGACCTCTAGTGGTGGTAGACAGAACCCGTGTAAATTCAATGACAGCCTGCAAATTCACAACGAGAAGATGCTATGTCGTCGAGCGTGCTTGGGCTGGGGAAACTGTCGCAAGTTCACGGCGAACGTCGCCCTTCCGGGAACACTATCCCCTGTTGTCAGCATTGGCAACTCAAGTGTAGATCACATGATCGCTAACTTTGTGAGTGACGAGTTGATCGGAGAGTTGAACGACCGTGACAGTGCATGCACGTCCATCAGTGATGGGTTTGTCTTCAGCCGGAGTTATGGCAGTGAGAGGTCTTACAACACTGCTGCGACAATCCTCTGATTCAACTTAATGGAAGGAAAGATGTCACTGAAGTTCTGTGTCCCAGAGATAACTTAAATGTTTTATATTTGAATATGTCTACATTAATGATGCTATATAGTCATTAACATAATTCATACTGCCTAAATGTGTTTTAATGAATCACAATTTTAAAATATAACTTGACCATTATCTGTTTATGATGATTGTTGACCTGGCCATTCAGCAAGCAATGTAAACATGATTTTCGGGGCGAAACATTCAAATTAAACATAAGTAAAATTATTTTAAAAATTATGATTCATTAACACATTTGGGCAGTCATTGTTAGTTACAATAATAACAAACAGACTTTGTGCCTTCGATATTACTGGACAACGGTAATTGTATTCTACTGTAAAAAGCAACCATTCAATATTACTGGACAATGGTAATTGTATTCTACTGTAAAAAGCAACCATTCAATATTACTGGACAACGGTAATTGTATTCTACTGTAAAAAGCAACCATTCAATATTACTGGACAATGGTAATTGTATTCTACTGTAAAAAGCAACCATTCAATATTACTGGACAACGGTAATTGTATTCTACTGTAAAAAGCAACCATTCAATATTACTGGACAATGGTAATTGTATTCTACTGTAAAAAGCAACCATTCAATATTACTGGACAATGGTAATTGTATTCTACTGTAAAAATCAACCATTCAATATTACTGGACAATGGTAATTGTATTCTACTGTAAAAAGCAACCATTCAATATTCATTTAACAGACACCTCAGTGTTCATTTTTAGACATTAACAGTTGTCGTCAGATATTAGGTTATGCTAACCGACAACATTGTTGTATTGTTACAGAAATTATATTTGTCATGTCTTGTTTACTGGCATGATATGAAGAAGAGTTTATGCGCCAGTGATTGGCCCTAGAGACACTGCTGCATATTGCACAGTTAGACAGAGAATGGGTACCTTCAGCAATTACAGGGCCTTGGTATAGACTATTTTAATAGTTTTACCAAGTATTACTGATGTCTTAGTACATTAAATAAATTGTATTTATATATTTATGACTTCACCGTGTTATTTGCAGTTTTTCCAGAGTGCAAGTAGAATCTGAATCCTACACCCATTTGCACATTTTGATGGTATTCTTTCAACACCACCATTTACCACTGTTACTATTACATGTACATTACTGCAACTTCTCAAACTATTACTACTCCCATTTGAATAGCAACAGAACAACATATTTACACAATAAAATCAGGTGCGAGACAATTTTAATATTTCCAGTAACTACATCAATCAACTGCTTGCACGCATGTACAATATATCACAACAATCACACAAGACCTTCCTACAAACTTCACTGCGATACACTTCTTTGTTTCTGCGACACATTCACTTCACTGAATACAGAACCAACAGAATGATATTGGTAACACAAACTGTACACACCTATTTAATCACATCATATAAACACATTCATTTTACAGTGTTTTCTAGTCAATGTTCACTTTTGCAGTTGTTCTATGCTACAAAAGCACCATTCATAGCAACTAGTAAAATTATGCTCGGTCAATAGGCATTATAGCATTAGATCCTGCTAGTATTACAAAAGTTCTATTTGTGATGTTTTTCAACATAAATTAGTACACATGTTACAGCTCAGTTAGTAAGCATAATTGCATTAGATGTTATTAATGTTACAAATGTTATGTCCTGTGACATTTTCAACATAAATTAGTACATGTTATGCCTACTAATATATGCAACAATAGTTTCAACATTCTCATTAACAACACAATTATACATATATTACATCCTATGTTCTCATCTGTCAACCGATTCATATAACACTGACATGTACATTTCCGGATCTATTCAAATCCTGCTGAATATTAAACAATAAAACACGTTGTTTCCCATTCGTGGTCCATTGGAAATAAGTAGAATTATAAATACGTGTTACGAGCTTGGTTCAACTGTACATCAAGTTTGATCCCAGAGACACATGGCAATTGCTACAGACATAAGCCCACAACTACGACCTTACTGTGAACATTGGCACAGATAAAACATATTTATCACCTTCAACATTCTGGCTACATTGATATTGCCACTAAATACTGAAGACAAACAACAAACTTTGTACGTGCAACAATATGATTTGGCACATTATGAACGCACACTTTAGACTAATGTCATTCTAAACAGTCACAATGCAATGGAAACTATCTCTGGCTGTAAACAAAGTTAGTTTATAATCATACGCCAGTGCTCCAAGACAGTGTCACGAGATCATACCAATGTCATCATGTTAGAAATTATCCACAGAAAGGAGATTCAGATGACAGTCCCCTCCCTGCTATTCGTGAATCAATTCTTCCTTGGATGCTGTACAGTCAAACTAACCAGCACAGCACTGCACAAGAGAAAGTTATCAGCCGACATTTAACAAGCACCACAACTTTGCAACCTGGAAAGAAACTAATCTGTAGAAGGTTAAAAATGAAAATCGTTTCTGGTCAACAACAACAGTTTCTGCCAGTGCTGTCGATTCAAAGGAACCAAAGTCAAGATTCAACGGACGCTGTGTCACGTTAAGAGCGATGCTGTAACAACCAAATATGCACATCTAAGCAGCTTGCGTGCAGCACCTCGGAGGCGAGAGCACCAGACTGTGCAGAGGGTTCAAGTCCATCTACTGCTGTTTTCAAATTTTGGGCAATTTCATTCACCCCACTTTGCCCGTGTCTTTCAAAAGAGCCAATGAAAGCTGTTCTTCTCTTCTACCTGGTGTCTACGCAAGAGATCCTACACAGGGAAAAACTGTTTAGACTAACAGAGCCAACATTCTCCATCTACCAAAAACCCATACAGGCCCTGCATTAGTTGCTGCCGAAACACTTGCCCTGGTAGCGGTATTAATTACATATGAATATTCTACAACACGTGACTGGTATGGAGAAGAGGCAAACATTGCTGATGAACAAGATTAAACTTAGAAAGACAGCTTAAGTGGTCCTATTAAAAGTGGACTTCTATGCAAGCCAAAATGTGCGATTCTAGATACATATTCATGTAATTTATAAGTCATCAAAATATTACAGACAAGCGAAGTTATCACCGAATAAAAATGCACCTTGCAATCAGATTTGTTTCCACATAGATAGAGACTATGCACAAAGATACAAATTAAAAATGTGTGTGTGCATACAGTGCCAAGTTTCTAAAATAAGACAAAAGATAAACGGCCATACAGAAACGTACAGATCTTATG
Source organism: Lamellibrachia columna (assembly GCA_963662155.1). Lineage (NCBI taxonomy): Eukaryota > Metazoa > Annelida > Polychaeta > Sabellida > Siboglinidae > Lamellibrachia > Lamellibrachia columna. The sequence goes on from OY759262.1 coordinate 58,546,076, forward strand.
CATAAGATTAGGAAATTGTAACATTGGCACTATAAACCCGCATTTTATGGGATCATACAAGCAGGCGGAAGTCTGACTTCCAAGTACACTGCATCAATTGGACACGATCATAGATGCCACATGTACAACAGAACCAGAATGTATCTACATAGCTGTCCAGTATGAACTGTGCGTCACATCTACAGTATGTACAACGGGCTCCCACTGGACACTATGTCTACCTGCAGTACTACATACAACACGACACCATATTGAACACTATGTCTGCAGTAGTTCCACAAGCCAGTGACTCTGCCCGTTTTGTACGTATGCCAGCCAGCGGCCTGCTTTTTAGAGAATACAGACATACTAAAATATTGAAATAAACTCCAAGGATAGGAGAAAAAAAAAACTCAGATAATTCAAGCACTCTTACGAGGGCTGTATGCTGGTGACCAAAGCATACAACCAGAAGGACAAAGATATGATCGGAAAAAAGACCCGAGTAAATCTGAACCGAGATAGTTTACCTATGAAAAATGACTAAAAGATGCAACATCAACAATATTAGTTTTTATGGTTATGGAAATATGGACAGAAATATATTGTATATAGTAACAGTTGAATTAGAGGGCTTAATGGAACATTAGGAAAAGGACAGTGCAGATTTGATAAGAAAATACTTATATAAATTATTGGAACAAATTTCCTTCTGATTGTGCAAATGAGTTTCGATATGTCTAAAAAATCTAACTCAGGATCTGGCATTAAACCAACATTTTGTATGCAGCCGGGTGAATGTATCATTAGAGAAACAACAGAGAGGAACAACTGCCATTTTCAGTGTCCAACACCTACCAACCATACAGCTTTTTAACCAAAGCAAGTTCTGCGTAGTTCCGCATTTAAAAAATAGTCTGCAATCAAATAATTTAATGATAGTCCTCAGATTCTCTGTTTATACGTTGCCACGGTGACCATGTAACAACGACTAGTCATTCTTCTTCTCCTCCTTGTCCTTTGGTGTCGCCTTCGAGCCTTCTTGTGTGTCCTCAATCGCTGCTACAGGACTGGTGTCGCCATCTTCTGCTGGTGGCGGCAGAATCTTACCTTCCTCGTCAAACATGTCACCGCTAGTACCAAACTCGTTGACTCGCTTCGGGTCAACACGGTAAATGTAACGCTGGTAGATGTAGATGCAGAATACGATGTCTGCAAATAGATACAAGATAATTCCTATAGTACTGTCTATTGTTAATTTGTTATGCTATAAGAACATAGAAATATAAGAATTAACATTTTGAGAGCAAACTTTACAATAGAGGATGGAGCAACGTCGGGATGCTAGCATCTGATCAATTCAAGTGGAACATTTTGACTGCCTCGTGTGTCTGTAGAGCTGCTAAGCCTAAGTCAGTTACAAAAAATTATATATTCGTATCCTGAGTGATAAGACACGCACCATCCCGGAAACAGCCAATGCGATACAGTGTTGGCATCTTGATGACGAAGGCAAACAGATCATCAATGAAGGTATTGAGAGCCTTGTAGCTGAGCATGCGCCAAGGCAGATGGGCCACGGACTTGAGTTTGTAGTTGATGAACAGCTGCGGCGTCATCATGATGAATCCTGTGACAAATCATAACAGGCTAATCTTTGTATCCTATTCGCATAAAGTAGGTATTTTTTGGCTGTGTGACCATAAGAATGATCTAAAAACACTGTTAATGGTACATATATTGAGTAATTTATTATCAGGGTTTAAGTTCATGTATACCAGACAGGATAGGATGTCTTTGTGTGTTTAATTATTTACGGAATACAATGCATATAATTAAACAGTCTTTGTATTTTCCATATCTACAACTCCAGTTAACTATGTTTAAAATCAAAAATGTAAAATCAGAAACGTCTAAAACTTCTACAGATTAAAACAGTTGTTTAGTTATTATTGAATATAAATATCAGTCAGTCATGTTAAAATACAATATGACACAACAGGTTAAGCAATCTTATATTTTATCCAAAAAAAAATCCCCCAATATATTGCGATACCTATTACGGTAAACTGTATTATAAGACAAGAAGCCAGTATCCAATCCTAGTGATATATGACGCTATACAAAATTGGTTTCCAGTTCAACGTACAGCCATCCAATCCATCCTTTTTATCTTAAACTTAAAAAACATTTTGTACGAGATCATTATAGCATTGGCACACAAATTATTTCCACAAGATTGTCATAGACAGGAGAACACACTTCTTATTTAACAAAACATCATAATTGCCTGATGGCACAATGCCCCAACCTTCTACTGAAATAACTCAAATTCCCTGACTTTCCCTGAAACGTGTGAACCATGCCCTGGAACTTGAAACTTACCAAATGTGAGGAGGAAGCCGTATGCCATGCCAAGGACCCAGGAATACCAGCCACGGTGCTCCTGGTAGAGGACTGAGTAGGCAGCGTAGCAGATGAGCAGAGGAAACAGAGCCCAGGACAGATACTTGAAGGCCATCTGTAACAGCAACAGGCACCGGCATTACGACTTGCTTCTCAACATGAACAAATAATAAAACTTCTGTAGCACCTAAATCCACAGGGACCCGGGCTAAGAGGCACAACAAACCAGGATCGTTAAGCATGATATCACGAAAAAGGATGCATCAGACAGAGGGACCAAAGAGGGTTTAGGGTGGAACTGCATCAGACAGAGGGACCAAAGAGGGTTTAGGGTTGAACTGCATCAGACAGAGGGACCAAAGAGGGTTTAGGGTTGAACTGCATCAGACAGAGGGACCAAAGAGGGTTTAGGGTGGAACTGCATCAGACAGAGGGACCAAAGAGGGTTTAGGGTGGAACTGCATCAGACAGAGGGACCAAAGAGGGTTTCGGGTGGAACTGCATCAGACAGAGGGACCAAAGAGGGTTTAGGGTGGAACTGCATCAGACAGAGGGACCAAAGAGGGTTTAGGGTGGAACTGCAACATCAAAAATAAATCTCGAGATTTTTACAGAAAAGTAGCTGTAGTTTCAGATGCTTTTTATGTAACTTTTATATTATACAGTGTTTTTATAACAACCATCTAACATGGACAAATACATCAACTTAAAAACAAAATATAACATGTGCCCATCACTAATTTTCATATTAAAGGCAAAATTACAATAAAGGTACTATACCAAACAAACAAAAATCCAAGTTGTTTTAAATAAATTATAAATATTGTTTATAATTTTACACTGAAGCAATGTTCAAAGCAGGTTAATGATCAATTTAATGTTAAAATCACTGCACTGTTGAACAATCTTCAGGATAGTTCATTTTCAAAGTAACACAGTTCTTCTATTCTTATGTCCAGCAGTTTAAATACCTATAGAGACTTTCGCTGTTTCCAAGATCGCTTCTTCAGCACGACGGACATGCTGGTAGGATGACGTCATCCTACCAGCATGTCTGTTGACCTGAAGTCATTTAGGAGACAACAAAAGCCCCTACAGTTATTTAAACTGTGGGATGTGTTAATAAGAACCGAGTCATTATGAAAACCACAGGAATTTTCCTCATTAGCAACTTTGTGGTGACATGACCAGCCTTACCTGGTCATACTGCTTCGTCATGGATTTTGTGTATGACGATTTGTCCTCCAGCCTGATCCGAGGCACAATACCACCTATAAGGTTTTCTCTGTCGATCTACAAGTAGAACAACTCATGTTAGTGGATTGTGTTGTGGTGGATTGTGTTGACACACACTGGAGCCAGAACATCGCACAGTGAGCTGTATAGGGATTTGCCAAAACTTTCAGATAAGATCAGAGAGTAGTGTTAACATAGCAGTTACGACCGTCCTTCCCTAATTGTATATATCAACAACAACCAGTAAATCAAAATACAGCTGTAATACGAGAGCTCCTTACACACATGTTCAATGAAATCAAACTTTTACTGATTAGACGTAGAGCTATAATTTGTTTAATTCTCCTTATCAATGTACCTGCTTTAACAACTTCACAATATTTTGCTAATGTCAAACAAACTGATAATGAATATAAACATTTGAACATCTTCAACGGTGTCCATGAAATGTTTTTTTTTAACCACAACAAAATGCAGTATACAACTCTCTCACGTATGACATTGTATGTACAGTTTGACATTGTATGTACAGTTTGACATTGTATGTACAGTATGACATTGTATGTACAGTTTGACATTGTATGTACAGTTTGACATTGTATGTATAGTATGACATTGTATGTACAGTATGACATTGTATGTAGTTTGACATTGTATGTACAGTATGACATTGTATGTACAGTTTGACATTGTATGTACAGTATGACATTGTATGTACAGTTTGACATTGTATGTACAGTATGACATTGTATGTACAGTTTGACGTTGTATGTACAGTATGACATTGTATGTACAGTTTGACATTGTATGTACAGTTTGACATTGTATGTACAGTTTGACATTGTATGTACAGTATGACATTGTATGTACAGTTTGACATTGTATGTACAGTATGACATTGTATGTACAGTTTGACATTGTATGTACAGTATGACATTGTATGTACAGTTTGACATTGTATGTACAGTATGACATTGTATGTACAGTTTGACGTTGTATGTACAGTATGACATTGTATGTACAGTTTGACATTGTATGTACAGTTTGACATTCACCTTGACATTGACGACTTTGTGTATCTTCCAGATTTCAATGAGTAGCCCAATGAAGACGCTCACACGCACGACAAAGTTAGTTTCGTTATCAAGGACGTAGAGAAGCACAATAAGGCTCTGGAAGACGCTGAAGAAGACAGTGCGCACGGACAGACCCTCGAGGGATTTGCGATTGCGCCAGAACTGGATGTCTGGAACATGAACAAGTCAAACCTCACACACCGCAGGCTCGGTGTCATCAGCCATGCATCGCAATAGTCAAAGTGACAATGCAATACTATCGATAGTAAATTGATCTATCAATAGTTATCGTTGATAGTACACTGAACTATCCATAGTAATGACAGTTGGCAAAACAGATTAGCAGGACTATTTGTGTAATACTGTTTGTAAACATACTTTAACAATTTTATTTGGTGATTTTTATTTGGTGATTTTACTTACTTATCGACCTAACATCAGCAATCATTGTTCAGAGCAGCATCGTTCACTTAGTCGCTGTTTTAATCAACAGCCCCATAGGGCACCGCAGCCCTATAGGCCATGATGACATTTAGGGCCTCCTCGGCCATGTAGTGGCACTACACATCTCTTATTTATTAGGGCACTGCAGCCCTATAGGCCATAATGACAGGTAGGGCCTCCACGGCCACACAGTGGCACCACCCATCACTTATTTATTAGGGCATTGCAGCCCCATAGGCCATGACGACATGTAGGGCCTCCATGGCCACACAGTGGCACCACCCATCACTTATTTATTAGGGCATTGCAGCCCTATAAGCCTTGATGACAGGTAGGGCTTCCATGGCCATGCAGTGGCACCACCTATCACTTATTTATTAGGGCATTGAAGCCCTATAAGCCTTGATGACAGGTAGGGCTTCCATGGCCACACAGTGGCACCACCTATCACTTATTTATTAGGGCATTGAAGCCCTATAGGCCATGACGACATGTAGGGTCTCCATGGCCATGACGACATGTAGGGCCTCCATGGCCATGACGACATGTAGGGCCTCCATGGCCATGACGACATGTAGGGCCTCCATGGCCACGCAGTGGTACCACCCATCACTTATTTATTAGGGCACTGCAGCCATATAAGCCATGATGACGGGTAGGGCTTCCATGGCCACACAGTGGCACCACCTATCACTTATTTATTAGGGCATTGAAGCCCTATAAGCCTTGATGACAGGTAGGGCTTCCATGGCCACACAGTGGCACCACCTATCACTTATTTATTAGGGCATTGCAGCCCTATAAGCCATAATGACAGGTAGGGCTTCCATGGCCACACAGTGGCACCACTTATCACTTATTTATTAGGGCATTGCAGCCCTATAAGCCATGACAGGTAGGGCTTCCATGGCCACACAGTGGCACCACCTATCACTTATTTATTAGGGCATTGCAGCCCTATAAGCCATAATGACAGGTAGGGCTTCCATGGCCACACAGTGGCACCACCTATCACTTATTTATTAGGGCACTGCAGCCCCATAGGCCATGACGACATGTAGGGCCTCCATGGCCATGACGACATGTAGGGCCTCCATGGCCATGACGACATGTAGGGCCTCCATGGCCATGACGACATGTAGAGCCTCCATGGCCATGACGACATGTAGGGCCTCCATGGCCATGACGACAGGTAGGGCCTCCACGGCCACACAGTGGCACCACCCATCACTTATTTATTTAACATATTCAGTAGAACTTGTTTAACTAAAGGTTGGCAGGGATAAAGGTATATGAGATAAAGACAACAGAACAGAGATAATTACCATTCTTGAAGGCGAGAAACTCAAAGACACTGTGAACCAACGACACAATGACTGTAAGACCAAGCAGGTAGGGACTCGTCTCTAGGAATGTTTGCTGTAACACAGAATATACAAGACACAAGGTTACAAGTTATCACATTATAAATTATTAAATGGTAATTTCAACAGTACATCATATGCTGACATACATATGCTATTGAACCCCTTTTACAGAGTCAGCTACAGCACACGGCCTGCCCGGGAAGCAGCTCTGGCCACCAGAGGGAGCAAGAACCAGTGGATTAGAGACCACCACTCTTTGAGTCCACGACACATTACACATTTACCCCCTATTTGGGTTTTGTTTATTTACCCTGGCAGACACCAGACAGAAGGGACCTATGGCTTTTAGAGCCTGCAACATTGTGTGACGTCCTTACCTTCAGAACGTCCTGGTCATCCTCGTTGTCCGACATAAGTTCGTCCCCGAAGTACGACGTCCACTTGTTGCGCATCACCTGAGCTGCGTACAACTGCCACTTGAAGAGTGACATTGGTGAAATAGTCAGGGTAAAGTTCAGCACTCTGGTAACACAAACAAGACACAATGTTTTACCACAAGTCTTTTACCTCACTTGTATTCACTTTAAAAGAGAAAATGTTCAGGTAATTCAAATAATTCAATGTATATTTATATTATTTTGACACATTGCTTCAGTCCTTCCCTTCAAAGCTGCACCCACAAATAATTTTTTGGCCTGTCTCATTTTAGAATCATTTTGCAAAATATCGAACATACACAGTATCCACTACAACATGCTACAACATGCTAGCACATTTGTGTAGAGTTGATATTTAGCTTAGATGAAATCATCGGACAAACTTTGAATTATTTTTTACCTGATCCACACACGCATATATGAACATCAATGAACCTGATTCATGATGGGTTAAGAGGATCAAGGAAGCAGCTCTAAAGTGATTACTTGTTGGACTTGTGATGTCACACATTAGATTCTTGAATCACTTCATCATAATTCCCATGTATAATCCTGTTGTACACATCAGTAAGAGAGGCTTACGGAGTTGAACTGTTGATGGGCATGTAGTCGCTGTTCAAATTCCAGTACTCATTGTAGAACAGGACCGGTCGGTACTTGTTCCTCTCTGGCAAAAACTCAATGTCTGAAAAATGATTCAAAACCATGGATCACATTTGAATACTGGTACAAAATGTGCAACTACTTGTGTAAATTGGACAAAACGGATTCCTACCACAACATGAGCAGTTTGACGCAATACGCTGTACCACAAGTCAAAACAAACTAAGAACTGCTTTATTAATTGGTGCGTCGTTCAACAGTCGAATAGGGGCACACACATGCATTATTATTTTATTGCATAAATAATATAATAAATAAATATGTTTTTAAATATATAACTGTTTCCTAATAATAGTTTCAACTGCATACGTATTGATTTTAGATAATCTTTTGATACATGCATATAATAAAAAAATCTACTACACCAATTTTACTTTTATAAATCCGATTGCCCAGATACCTACAACCACTGAGTGGGGAGGGCACTAAGTCACGCTGCCAGGTGTGGTTTACTTACAACCATTGAGTGAGGAGGGCACTGAGTCATGCTGCCAGGTGTGGTTTACTTACAACCATTGAGTGAGGAGGGCACTGAGTCACGCTGCCAGGTGTGGTTTACTTACAACCATTGAGTGGGGAGGGCACTGAGTCACGCTGCCAGGTGTGGTTTACTTACAACCACTGAGTGGGGAGGGCACTGAGCCCTGTTGCCAGGTGTGGTCTACCGGGTACTTACAATCATTGAGTGGGGAGGGCACTGAACCATGTTGCCGGGGAGTGTGGTTTACTTACAATCATTGAGTGGGGAGGGCACTGAGCCCTGTTGTCAGGGGATGTGGTCTACTTCAGGGCTGGGTCCAATTATGTAATTGTAATTTATTACAGCAAAATTGTGTAATTGTAATTGATTATGGTTTCGAAATGTTGCTGTAATTGTTATAGTTTGTATAATTGAAAATTTATTTCAATTACAATCAATTACAGTACGTTTCATATCACAAACTACCTGAACGAATTGTCAATAAAAATATAATTTAAGTCTCACATGAGTTGAAAATCAAGACTAATAATAACACCTGCTTATATATTTATATTTAAGTCTCAGTATTCACTGTCTGGTGGGTACTGGTCAGTGGTGCTAGTGGTGGGTAGCCTTAGCAATTAGCCTTTTCAGTAAGTTGGTAACAGCCAGGAAGCAATAAACAATGCACAGACATTGTCAGACAAAGGCTAAGCTGGTATTCAAACAACATGGAAAGACCTGCAGCCTGATATTGCTTCAGGAAATATCAGCATAGTGAAACATTGCAGAGTTAGCAAGCCAATTACACCCCTTGTGTTGTGGTGGGTTGGAGACAGGTCAGGTGGCAAGGACCGTTTATATGGCCTCTCTTCCCATTCCCAACTCACACAAAGCAAAGGGCAGACCAATTAAGAATGTCAGTTTAGAGCAGGAGCTACAACCTCAAAGTAAACACATCAAACCCTATTATTAGTATTTTCCAAAGAAAAATTTAAGAAATGCGCACGGATAAATGTCTGCATTGGAATATGTCCTGTAGGATTATGTCTGGATATTGCATTGTATTTTTATATAATAAAAATATGTTTTAAACTGCTATCTTTTTATTTAGTATAATTCAAAGTCACAATTCAACAAAATGTACAAACATTACCATTATATTTGTTTATCAATTGTGTACAAAATATTTAAATTCAGCCAAACGTGCAAAAATACATAATTAACAAATGCTGAATATATTTGGTTCCGCATAATGTAATTGTAATTGAAATTGAAACAGTGTAATTGTAATTGATTTGGAAAATTATGACTTTAATTGTAATTGAAATAAAAAATTATATGTAATTGTAATTGATATAATTTTGTGTAATTGGACCCAGCCCTGGTCTACTTACAATCATTGAGTGGGGAGGGCACCGACCCCTGTTGCCAGGGGGTGTGGTCTGCTTACAATGAGTGAGGGGGAGGGCATTGAGCCCTGTTGCCACTGACTGAGTCATGTTACCATGGGGTGTGGTCTACTTACAATCATTGAGGGGGAGAGCACTGAACCCTGTTGTCAGGGGGTGTGGTCTTCTTACAATCAGTGAGGAGGGAGGGCACTGAGCCCTGTTGTCAGGGGGTGTGGTCTACTTACAATCAGTGAGGGGAGGGCACTGAGCCATGTTGCCAGGGGGTGTGGTCTACTTACAATCAGTGAGGGGGAAGGGCACTGAGCCCTGTTGCCAGGGGGTGTGGTCTACTTACAATCAGTGAGGGGGAAGGGCACTGAGCCCTGTTGCCAGGGGGTGTGGTCTACTTACAATCACTGAGGGGAAGGGCACTGAGCCCTGTTGCCAGGGGGTGTGGTCTACTTACAACCATTGAGGGGGAGAGCACTGAGCCCTGTTGCCAGGGGGTGTGGTCTACTTACAATCATTGAGCGGGGAGGGCACCGAACCCTGTTGCCAGGGGGTGTGGTCATCAACCAGGTTGATGGTGAGGTTTGGGTGCCAATGAGACAACACCTCCACTGTCACGTTGTCCTTCTGTTGACAAATACATAACAAAATGTGACATCAGATAATACAGCATAAACAATTAACTAGAAAGCCAAGCATTAAATTTACCCCTCCAACATTCATTGCTCAAAGCATATTACACTTTGCCCCCAGCAGACCTGTTCATGCAAACAATATTTCTACTTCTAATAAAACATTCAGCAATGTTGCAATTGCTGTGCGAAAGTTGTTATAATTCCATCACTGGAATCCAATCACTGTCTACTGAAAGGTAGTCAGACAGCTGAGTGAACTGGAGCAAAGTGGGGCAAAAAAAATTACCCAAGTTTCGAAACAGCAGCAGGTGGGCTCGAACCCTGGTCTTCTTGATTGACAGTCCTGTCAGTCCAGCACTCTAACCCCTGAGCCACCACACCGCATTATTAGAATACTTCTTGACTTTGTCATTTTGAAAACAGATATTGAAATATTATTTATTTATTTAATCGAGGAACGACAAACACATTTCCCAACATGATTTCTTGTGATTAGAATAGGGACACGACGAAGGGAGTCAAAGGACACACTTACCATGAGGAGATCTGGATGTACTCCTGTCGTTCCAGTCAGAAGGTTCACTGTGTTGTGATAGCGGCGCTTCTTGAAGCGATTCAACACTACAAATAAATACAAAAGACAGTTCTTTATAAACCCCACTGATGATGCGTTCAAACAGAGAGGAGAGGAACTCTGATACAGTTGTTTCTTATTGCATAGGTAAAATACAAGCTCTAAAAGGCAGACTAAAATTAATACATCACAGTTTATTAACAAATACATTTTGTTCATCATCTTTGATTAACACAATATAAATTGGTAATTTTTCTACAGTTTATTATATGTATTTATACCTGAATAAAGTTATATTCTCTTTCAAATACTGCAGCATTACAAGTAAACGTTGATATTTCCAACAACTCACTGTTCGAGCGATACACCGTTGTCACACTTGAGTAAGTGTCCATGTCGCTTGGGTCAGGCGAACTACCAGACATCACAAAGTATGTGTGTATGTAGAGCGATCCGTTGTTTTGTATATTCTACAAAAAACATCCATACACATAACAGTCAAGGGATCCCACTAATTACAAACGTGGACAGCTGACATCTAGCTAAACTAAAATAAAATTATGGTAATTAAGGTGAGACACGGCAAGTCAACGATTTTTTATTTGCATAGTTAGTGCAATTTCTTCATACTGTAGAGTGAGAAAAAGATATTGAACTTTTTTCTGCCAAACCTCCGTTTCCATGGTAAGAAATAAAATGGCCACCATTTTGAACAAACATTGGTAAATTGAGAATCAATTTTACTTTTTGTAACTTCCGAAAATGATACTTATTTTTTGACAACAAATATTAATGTCATATTTTTTGTTAGTTCGATAATGTGTTCTGCCAGTTGGGTAGAGAGGAATAAGCTGAATACAACACTCAAAACCTTACTTGGCTGCATAATTACTTCCAGAGATATCCTTCTTCCAAATGTAAAAAACCCATAAAAAAATTTATAACAGCATTCATTACATGAAAGAGAAATGCTTTACCTATGAATAAAAGTGATTTAGAGGCATGTAATTGCTATAAAAGTGAACTAATGTATAGTAAACATACAAAGCTATCAGAATATGGTGGAGACACATTTAACATCAATAAACATATAATATGTTGCTGTATATTGTTCTTATTTTTCAACTGTTAGAATCAATTACCTCTTCAAATTATCTTAAAATGAAGGTGATTATTATTCATTTATCATTAATGATATGCATTAACAAGCATATAATTGTTGATCAATTCAATCCAGATTGTTGAGTTACGTTTTGAGTTATGGGATAGTGCTCGATTTGGGCTTCTGGATCCAGACCACAGATTTAAGGATTAGCGCTTGGAAATAACGTCTGGGTGTATTAATGAGGTTCCACTATATACGGAAAAAATATTACAAAAATAATTGGATGCTAAACATCTACAATGTAACAGCAAAGAAAACATAGATATGCACACCTTCGATATAGGAATCTCGCCTTTCTTAATGTATGTGCCATCACCAAAGATGCCTCCTGTCCAATCTCCATACACTATTTCCTCCTCCATCCAGAAGAGTTTGTCGGGGTTCTTGAAGTTTGTGAAATATTCCTCCTCTGATATGAATATGTACATATCCTGAAAATGCAAGTTATCAAACTAACATAAAAACATTGGATTACAGACCTGTGCTAGGTGCTGTCCAGAGTTCAAAGGGGTTAGAAAACCTGAACTAACAACTAGTAACAAGACAGTCTGTGTAAATAATAATTGGGGTCTAATACTAGTAGGACTAGTAAGACCATTGGGGTCTAATAGTAGGACTAGTAAGACCATTGGGGTCTAATACTAGGACTAGTAAGACCATTGGGGGTCGAATACTAGTAGGACTAGTAAGACCATTGGGGTCTAATAGTAGTAGGACCATTGGGGTATAATACTAGTAGGACCATCGAGGTCTAATACTAGTAGGACTAGTAGGACCATTGGGGGTATAATACTAGCAGGACCATTGGGGGTCTAATACTAGTAGGACCATTGGGGTATAATACTAGCAGGACCATTGGGGTCTAACACTAGTAGGACTAGTAGGACCATTGGGGTATAATACTAGTAGGACTAGACGTTTTCATATCACAAATAGAAGACAAAGGGGCAGATTAACAGGTTATTAGATATTTCAGGGCCAGATATGTAAACATCAGGTACTCATTTAGACAGCTGAATTTGGATTGAACGAAACTGCTGAAGCATTGCAATTGAGATCCCAGTGTTCTAACCGACCACCCCCCCCCATATATACACTATAAAACAGTTTATGTATGTGTCTGTCTGCTCCCTCACATCTCCATCAGTTTTGCATGTATGGGGGCTGAATTTTTTTTTATTATTATGTGATCCATGTCAAACGTCCACATAAGTTCCTTTGCATGGTACAAATGCTTCACGATACTGGCACATAATTTCTGGGACGTGAAGTTGTATTCATCATTGTCTTTGCCCTACCAACACTTTACCTAGTATTGCAAGGAGTCTTAAGCTCCTTCATGGTAACTCGTCTAGTTGTTAACAACTATCTTCCAACACTGACCAATTCTTTAAAACACAAAAAAACATATAAAATAGAATCTGGAACATGACACAGCATGTGAACGGGCATATTACCATCATGGTCCCTTTCTCGTAGATGTTAGTCGAAGGCAGCAATGTGCGTGCAGGACCTTGACTCATGTTGCCGTCAGTCGTAGCAGGCGCAGTGGGTGAGCGACGGAAGAAACTAGTGATGGCGTAGATGAAGAACATGCGTATTGCGAGTGTCTTGAGCATAGCCCAGCCCCCAGGCCTGGCAGGCTGTTGGGCCTGCTGGTTCCCTTCTGCAGGTTCCACCTGTCAAACCAGCATCAGTTATAGCCACACAACCATCATCAGTTATAGCCACACAACCATCATCAGTTATAGCCACACAACCAGCATTAGTTATAGCCACACAACCATCATCAGTTACAGCCACACAACCCGTCATTATGCCATTGGCATTTGGCAGTAACGATAGATATAAACATGTCACACTGAAGGCAAGTTAAAACTCCCTCCTCAATTGGTTTAACCCATCACAAATCAGGTTCATTGATGCTCAAATATGTAGTGCGTGAACAGTTTAAGAAACGTGCAGTTGGTTCAATGAAACGGTGGGTACTTATGTTATAATCATCAAAAGAACTGACTTTGATGGTTAGGTCCGTTTTACTTGTGAAAGTGAATAACTATATGTCATATAGAGCCAGACAACTTATGTCATAGTCTGTAAAGCCAAACAACTTATGTCATAGTATACAGAGCCAGACAACTTGTGTCACAGTAGATAGAGCCAAACAACTTATGTCATAGTATACAGAGCCAGACCACTTCTTTCGTACAATTTTTTTTCATAAATAATTAAACAGTTTGTCTAACGATTTCACCAAACAAAATAATAAAATTGTACAAATGAGCTAGCATCAAAAACTCAGAAACAACTGGTCTTCCACCCTTAAACATGGTGCACACTGGGCTGTTAAAATGTCACACAAATATGGGTAATCAATTTGTACTACTTTCACATGTAACAATATATCCTTTGAAACAAGCACATTGTACTGCAAGGATGATAAAGAAAGCAAGCCCAGTCAGTAGGGTTGTGGCGAACTATCAGTTGAGTCAGAGCCTGCGTAATGAACTTGCAATAAGGGGAACTTTTAACAGGCCAATCTGGCATTTGTATTACATAACCTTAACTCCCAGAACTGTACAAAGAAATCCTTGAGTAGCCTTTTATTGCCTTCCCCCATTGTCAGTCACTGTCCACAGCCATAACTCAATTCATAGATGTCCCCTCCAATGTTATTGCTGGTATGCACTTACGCCCAGCCACTTTCCTTCATACTTTCCCAATTGTGACTGACACCTGTCCTGTTGTGTTAAAAGCTAGCTAGCTGTCTGGTGAAACCACTGTGCCACAATTATTTCTGCAGGGCTACACAAGTAGTTACAAGGACAAGTACATAATCCTGGACACTTGTCCCACCGGACAAGTTTATGCCATTGCAATACAAAACATGTACTATTCATTTTAATAAAAAGACTGAAAGGTTTTGACTTGTTGACACCCAAAATAAATAACGTTTAATGGAATCTATTTTTGTTCGATGTAGCACTTATCACCGCTTTCTTTTCGCCATGCAACTACTGCCAATGTAATCACCAGGTGGCGCATGTAGTATTTTAGAAACTAGCTTACTCACTAGGACAGCAATGCTGTTTTCTTGAAAACATGAACACGCTGTCACCGTTCTTTATTTAAATGCCCCCTTACATAGCCATGCTTCTGACATGTGCCTGTTTCATGTTTTGAACTTTTTACATTATTGCTACATGGGAACGAATAAAATTTTAATCTAATGTCAGAAACAGATCACGATCATGACAAATGCCAGCACAACGACCGAACTTAAGCTAGCCCTAACTCCACATGGCTTCCGCGCGAATGCAAAAATTATGCGCATTTATATTACTAAGCTATATGTTAACGCAAGTATGATGATATCTACAGCTGCAACCCTAAGCCCTATAGTCGAAAGCATGAGTAATGAACATAACCACATATAAACATAAAAACATACACTATCTCGATTATAGTTAGATATACTTATCTCCATGGTGCACGGAGCACATCTGGTGAATTAATCTGGAACCTGCTTAAAGTTTCGCTAGGCTAGGGTTTATCAGGTCCTGTAAAAAAATCAGCAAAACTGTTCAGGACCTGATGTTCTGTGACGCTTGGAGACTTTTCGCGTAGACTGTTGGTGTACCATGTTATAAAAGAAAAACAACCTGTGTATAATTGTATACTGTATTTTATTCAGCATTATGTATCACAGTCTGTTGATCCTGCCTTAAAAATAAATGTTTCAAAACTGCTTGTTTTTGATGTTTTTTATTTGTTGTTGATGTCGTTTATACATTCTATCTCCAAAGCATTTACTTTCTATCATCAAAGTATTGCTTAACAAGTGGGCTACCTAAGAACCTGTCGGGCTACTTCACTTTGCAAGGTTGGTAGCCCGACTGGCTACCTTCCACGACTTGCCAAATCTCACCCCTGAAACGGTTAGTGCGTATCGGTTTTAAAACTTAAGTTATTAGTTCCGTAGCCATTTGGACTTTAGGCAAAATTGTCCGCCCCACTCTTCGTCTCTGGGGCGAAAGTCCAGACCGGCATTTGCTAAAGCACCGTTTTGGCAGTTCCGTAGCCAAATGGCTACGGAACTAATAACTTAAGTTTTAAAACCAATACGCACCAACCGTTTCACATGTGTATTCTGTGACATACAACCGACAATTGGGCGTCAAGAAACTGAAGAAATGTGCTCCAAATAAGTACTTTTATCGGTGACATAGAAAACATTTCACAATTAGCCGCCATACTGTGCACGTGATGTTGCCTTTGGGTCACATGATCAAACGCGATTTCGTGTAGAATGAGGCCAGCAGCATAGACATAAATAAAACACCCGTTAGTAAGTTAGTAGTTTATAGGGGCATGATTAATGATGTAACTCCATGGCCAGCAGACGGCAATTCTTAGCGTAACCTTATATAGATCCGCGGGATTCCCGCTTGGTATTCTCGCTCACAACATCCGGTTATATACAAATGTTGACAAGCACATGCGTTCTGACAAAAAGGTAATAATTTCACACTTTTACATGGTTATTGTCAGGTAACTTTAGTGATATACATATAAGACACGAAAGACGTTTTTGTAAGGTTTCACGTTTCATGAAAATACTTAAGCTTTTGATGAACGAGATATTCGCCCCTACTACAGCAACAGCCAGATAGAACAAAAATTGTAGGGCGATTGACTTTGCCTATTTGGACTTCCGCCCCTAGGTCAATAATCTGTCTATAACTTTCGATTGTATCTGTATAGGAAATCCTTTGTAATTATATAAATTGTCCATGGTCCATGGAAGAATAAAAATGTGAATGATATATAATAAGAATAATAAGACATGGTCTACCAGAACAGTCACGGGACGAATAACCGATTGCGGCGATGACAATGTCCATGATTCATGCAATAACGACAGAGTCAGAGCGACTGCTTCAACAGCCGGCGCGGGCGTTCAAGAAATATTTATATATCTATCCTTATACAGACTACCCATCACATTTCTCCAATACATAGCATGAACGTACATGTTCATACGTTCTAAACAATAGATCACCTGGCCATTTTCGCGAGGAGATGAATCGTCGGTGTTGTTTTCAGAAACAACCAGAGCTGTACCATCATCCTGTGGCGCCGCCATGTTGAAAGATATTTATCCAAGACCGCTCCCAGACAATTAAACCGTGTATTTATTCTAATCATCATCGTCGGTCCCTCGAAACGAGGATAGCATGGCGTCTGAGAATTGGTTGATCGGGGGTCCTGATGTAATAATAATATAATGTATATGATGTAATAATATATATATATATATATATATATATATATATATATATATATATATATATATATATATATATATATATATATATATATATATATATATATATATATATATATATATATATACATATATATATATACATATATACATATATATATATACATATATATATATATATATATATATATATATATATATATATATATATATATATATATATATATATATATATATATATATATATATATATACATACATACACACACACACACATACATTAAAAGTAAAAAAAACATAACTATACACACATGTTGAACATTAGAGTAATGAGAATAATAAAAAAAAAATATATATATATATATATATATATATTAAGAAGCAGAGTAGTGGCATTAGAGCTGGTAATTTTTAGACCCAGGAGTCTCTTCTCATCAACATAAATCAACGGTTCAATAAATGGGTCGAGTGAACGCCTCCACAAAAAGCAGAGACATTACTGTTGTCCACAGTGGCAAAGTAGCGCTACCAATGATAGACGTAGAAGCGGTAGTAGTTGACGGAGTAGCTCTCGAGCTCGTTGAAATAGCAGATGTCGGGGTCGACACGCGGATCGTGAAGAAGTAGTTGCAGAGGTCGACACAGCGGATCGTGAAGAAGTAGTTGCAGAGGTCGACACAGCGGATCGTGAAGAAGTAGTTGCAGAGGTCGACACAGCGGATCGTGATGAAGTAGTTGCAGAGGTCGACACAGCGGATCGTGAAGAAGGAAAAGACGGAGCAGTTGTCTTGGGAGCAGATCAAACTCTTGAAGAAGTAGACACGGCAGATCTCGTGACCAAGGAGCCCGGTTCTTGGTATGCAGATGTTATGGCAGTAGGGGCAGCAAGTTCTGATTAGAAGTAAAGTTTGAAGGTATCGGTTCCTCTCCTTCTCTGACTCTGTTCTTCTTCCGCCTCACCCAGAACTTGCAGAAGGTGGTCTGCATCGGAGTAGGCCGTTGCATAGAGGATCACGCAGGGCCAAAGTGGGCGATCGGCGGCCATTCAGGTTCTCTCGGTTCGTGGTGTTAATCTGACCTTTTTAGGCAAGCCTACAAAAGTGTCTTTGAAACACTTTCCGTGGCCGCGATGAGTTCCTTGACCACGGTTCAACTGGGAGAAAAGGACATGTGTACTGGTTGGTGTAGTTTTTGCCTTATATATGCGCTGTTTTCACAAACATAGATAAGTTTCCAAAGCGAGGCTAGCGAAGGAATTTTACTTAAAAGAAAGAGCGTTTTCGAAAAAGCCTCACTGTGCGGTAATATGCAAAGCATTAAACGTATAAAAATCACGGGGCTATTCAGTTACTTTCTTGTAGTGATTATTGCGAACAGTTGCGTACATTTTCGTCCGATAAAGTTAAATATGGCGTATTTACAAAATGCACAGGTGTCGTACAGTAAGGCCACATGTCAATTATTGTCGAACTAGATGTACGAAAATATGTCTCAAAAATCTGTTTATGCAAAATTTTTCTTTTAAAAAGTTAACTTTTTAAGATATTTATACTCCCAGTGACCGATATATATATATGAATTTTATATCGGATTAATGACGTGTATAGTGTGAAATCCAGCGAGATCACACAATGAGGAAAAATCTGGCGTGAGGCGAAAACTACACCGTCACCGGTGACTATATGTCGGGGACCGCGGGGCAAATCCTCTAGTCAGGGATGGTAGTAGTAGGCCTACTCACACTACACCTGGCAGATTGACCCATTGAAACATGAATTTGTCAGTTTATTCCACGCCATGTGCTGATGCACACTGAATCATTTGTAATTCTCCCCACTTCTTGTCGACGTGTTTTGGGGAACTAGAGGCGCCCGCGCAAGTGCGCGGCCCAAACTTCGAAATACTCATCATTACCCGTCTGACCAGCGACAACCGGCTCACTACCAATTAAAGTTAAGTTCACGTAAGCGAGCCTCCACAATCACAGGGACAGCCGCTATTGGTTAATTCAGCAACAGAAAGTTCCACGTTTCGACGAGGTTATCTGCCAGGGACACTGATGTAGTCAGTAGCCCCTGGCGGCGAGGGTGGCGGGAATGGAAGTCGGGCATTCTGGTTGATGCAGTGGACCGTCAAGCGGAGTTGGTTCGTCATCATCAGGGCACGGACCACAGTGAGAATGCATCCGCCCTTACGTAAAGATAAAGAGTCAGTACATAAAGGGTCCCTATAAAAATCATTGTGCAGTTTGGGTGTATTTGTGAGAGTAGAAATTGTGTGAATGAGTGAGTGGAAGTGATGTTTTTGTGCATAGTAGCATCTGAGCTTTGAAATGATGCCATTTGTCAGTTGGTATACCTGTTGCGCAAGGACACAGTGGCCATTAGGCAGGATGTACTCATATTTTGGAAACCGGGGAATTTCATGGCAGAAATGCAGGGGGGTCAGGGTTGAAGCAATTTGTGGGAAAAGGAGGTATTCAGTGTTCACGAATTTTACACAGCAGGTGTTTTAGTGAGTATGTCATGTGCTGTAAACATTTAACGAAAATTGTAGGACAAATTTTCCGTTGAGGTATAAGAATGTTATAATGGTCTTCTATGGGAAAGTGACTGTGGTCCGTGCCCATCATTGCCTCGACGTTGGTTGTCTTAGCCTCAGGACGCTGCGTGGCGTCGGTGCAGTTGATTTCCCACTGGATGCGAAGCATTTTCCGAAGGCAGCGGTGACGGAATTTTGCCCGGGTGTTTTTAGTGGCAGCGATAACTAAGACATGCAGGTCCCATTCCTGCTTACAGAAGAGTAGTGTCGCTTACAACTTCATATATTGAACTTGGTCTAAGCTTACTTCTTCAGTTCCTGAGGTTGTGGTCGCTGTATGATGGTGTAGCATAAATTGGTGGATTCATTCAGTCGTATCCTCTTGCAAGATAATTAGCTGAATTGATCCGAGTTACGTATTCTGAAAGTACCAGATATTGTGGAAGTGCGAACTGCACTTACGATGTACAAGGCAAATAACAGTTTGCTACCAGTGAATGTACAACAGTTGTTTACATTGTACAAGGTAGTCTATGTAACCAGACAAATTCCCAGTTAAAAAAAATATGCTCGTAACAATTTAAAGAGAATGTGTATTTCAGTTAAAGATGTAATAATATGGAACTCACTTGACAGCTCTTTAATATATTGTAGAAACGTTCATCGTTTAAAAAATACACTGCTAGCATTTTGGTTAGCTATGTAGAATAAATGTAACGGCTTGGCTGTATAAATATCGATTTATTGTAGCTACAAAAAAATAATTGTTTTGTTTATGCTGGTCTTTACGTTGTTATTCTTGAACTACGCTACGGTGATTGCCTAGTCTAAACACTAATATTTCATCATTCATGTTGAAATATAAATAGTTAAGTTGTAATCATGCATGCTGCATACTGTTATTATTTGCTTCTTGTTATATTTATGGTAATTGGGCAAGTGACACAACAACAAGACTGTGGTTTATATTTTATGTTTGGCTATTTTTGTTGTTGTTGTTGTTGTTGTTGTTGTTGTTGTTGTTGTTGTTGTTGTTGTTGAAATCAAGACCTGGTTCAAACCCATCAAGATGGTGGGAGGTTGGCCTAAAAATAGACGTGAGGTGGGATGTGTTAATGTTAATGTTTGTGTAGGTTGAGTGTTCGTGTATCTTGAAGTGTATAATTATAATGTTTTTATTCTGTGTTCTTTTGGTTTTCTTCGTCGCATGGCTTTCCATGTCCGCTGTAGTTGAGACACATACCAATATCACGCATCCTCTTTAGACTTTACCAAATTTAGGCCACCGTATTATATAAACTACAGCTGGTTATGTTTATATTACTTGGGCTCGGACCACAGTAACTTTTCCCATAGACGACCATTATAACGTTCTTGCGCCTATATTGCAAATTTATCCTACAATTTTGTTTTATTCACAGCAAATGACAGACCCACTAAGACACCTGATGTGTGAAATTCGTGAAAATGACATACCTCCTTTTCGTACAAATTGCTTCAACCCATGACACCGCTGCATTTCTGCAATGAAATTCACCGGTTTCAAAAATATGTGTATACCTTGCCTGATGGCCACTGTGTCCTTAAGCAACAGGTTTACCAACTGACAAATGGCATCATTTCAAAGCTCATATGTTACTGTGCACAAAACATCACTTCCACTCACTCATTCACACAATTTCTGCTCTCACTAATACACCCAAACTGCACGATTCATTTTTTCCTAAGTACTCTTTGTCTATGTAATGGCGGATGCATTGTGACTGTGGTCCGTGCCCACTTATATGGGCGCATGGCCTAGCAGCTCTAGACTGGATACATGAAATAAATGACTGCAATATACACAGAGTCGTCAAAATAGGATTACGACCAGCAGGGTCTTGTCAACCACGGCTCCGCTGGTGATCACCGCCTGAGCACTGGGGTCTTGTCAACCACGGCTCCGCTGGTGATCACCGTCTGAGCAGTAGGGTCTTGTCAACCACGGCTCCGCTGGTGATCACCGCCTGAGCACTGGGGTCTTGTCAACCACGGCTCCGCTGGTGATCACCGTCTGAGCACTGGGGTCTTGTCAACCACGGCTCCGCTGGTGATCACCGTCTGAGCACTGGGGTCTTGTCAACCACGGCTCCACTGGTGATCACCGTCTGAGCACTGGGGTCTTGTCAACCACGGCTCCGCTGGTGATCACCGTCTGAGCACTGGGGTCTTGTCAACCACGGCTCCGCTGGTGATCACCGTCTGAGCAGTGGGGTCTTGTCAACCACGGCTCCGCTGGTGATCACCGTCTGAGCACTGGGGTCTTGTCAACCACGGCTCCGCTGGTGATCACCGTCTGAGCACTGGGGTCTTGTCAACCACGGCTCCGCTGGTGATCACCGTCTGAGCACTGGGGTCTTGTCAACCACGGCTCCGCTGGTGATCACCGTCTGAGCAGTGGGGTCTTGTCAACCACGGCTCCGCTGGTGATCACCGTCTGAGCAGTGGGGTCTTGTCAACCACGGCTCCGCTGGTGATCACCGTCTGAGCAGTGGGGTCTTGTCAACCACGGCTCCGCTGGTGATCACCGTCTGAGCACTGGGGTCTTGTCAACCACGGCTCCGCTGGTGATCACCGTCTGAGCACTGGGGTCTTGTCAACCACGGCTCCGCTGGTGATCACCGTCTGAGCAGTGGGGTCTTGTCAACGACGGCTCCGCTGGTGATCACCGTCTGAGCAGTGGGGTCTTGTCAACCACGGCTCCGCTGGTGATCACCGTCTGAGCAGTGGGGTCTTGTCAACCACGGCTCCGCTGGTGATCACCGTCTGAGCAGTGGGGTCTTGTCAACCACGGCTCCGCTGGTGATCACCGTCTGAGCACTGGGGTCTTGTCAACGACGGCTCCGCTGGTGATCACCGTCTGAGCAGTGGGGTCTTGTCAACGACGGCTCCGCTGGTGATCACCGTCTGAGCAGTGGGGTCTTGTCAACCACGGCTCCGCTGGTGATCACCGTCTGAGCAGTGGGGTCTTGTCAACCACGGCTCCGTTGGTGATCACCGTCTGAGCAGTGGGGTCTTGTCAACCACGGCTCCGCTGGTGATCACCGTCTGAGCAGTGGGGTCTTGTCAACCACGGCTCCGCTGGTGATCACCGTCTGAGCACTGGGGTCTTGTCAACCACGGCTCCGCTGGTGATCACCGTCTGAGCAGTGGGGTCTTGTCAACCACGGCTCCGCTGGTGATCGCCGTCTGAGCACTGGGGTCTTGTCAACCACGGCTCCGCTGGTGATCACCGTCTGAGCACTGGGGTCTTGTCAACCACGGCTCCGCTGGTGATCACCGTCTGAGCACTGGGGTCTTGTCAACCACGGCTCCGCTGGTGATCACCGTCTGAGCAGTGGGGTCTTGTCAACGACGGCTCCGCTGGTGATCACCGTCTGAGCACTGGGATCTTGTCAACCACGGCTCCGCTGGTGATCACCGTCTGAGCACTGGGGTCTTGTCAACCACGGCTCCGCTGGTGATCACCGTCTGAGCAGTAGGGTCTTGTCAACCACGGCTCCACTGGTGATCACCGTCTGAGCACTGGGATCTTGTCAACCACGGCTCCGCTGGTGATCACCGTCTGAGCACTGGGGTCTTGTCAACCACGGCTCCGCTGGTGATCACCGTCTGAGCACTGGGGTCTTGTCAACCACGGCTCCGCTGGTGATCACCGTCTGAGCACTGGGGTATTGTCAACCACGGCTCCGCTGGTGATCACAGACTGAGCACTGGGGTCTTGTCAACCACGGCTCCGTTGGTGATCACCGTCTGAGCAGTGGGGTCTTGTCAACCACGGCTCCGCTGGTGATCACCGTCTGAGCAGTGGGGTCTTGTCAACCACGGCTCCGCTGGTGATCACCGTCTGAGCACTGGGGTCTTGTCAACCACGGCTCCGCTGGTGATCACCGTCTGAGCAGTGGGGTCTTGTCAACCACGGCTCCGCTGGTTATCACCGTCTGAGCACTGGGGTATTGTCAACCACGGCTCCGCTGGTGATCACAGACTGAGCACTGGGGTCTTGTCAACCACGGCTCCGTTGGTGATCACCGTCTGAGCACTGGTGTCTTGTCAACCACGGCTCCGCTGGTGATCGCCGTCTGAGCACTGGGGTCTTGTCAATCACGGATCCGATGGTGATCACCGTCTGAGCACTGGGGTCTTGTCAACCACGGCTCCGCTGGTGATCACCGACTGAGCACTGGGGTCTTGTCAACCACGGCTCCGCTGGTGATCACCGCCTGAGCACTGGGGTCTTGTCAACGACGGCTCCGCTGGTGATCACCGTCTGAGCAGTGGGGTCTTGTCCACCACGGCTCCACTGGTGATCACCGTCTGAGCAGTGGTGTCTTGTCAACCACGGCTCCGCTGGAGATCACCGTCTGAGCAGTGGGGTCTTGTCAACCACGGCTCCACTGGTGATCACCGTCTGAGCACTGGGGTCTTGTCAACCACGGCTCCGCTGGTGATCACCGTCTGAGCACTGGGGTCTTGTCAACCACGGCTCCGCTGGTGATCACCGACTGAGCACTGGGGTCTTGTCAACCACGGCTCCGCTGGTGATCACCGTCTGAGCAGTGGGGTCTTGTCAACCACGGCTCCGCTGGTGATCACCGTCTGAGCACTGGGGTCTTGTCAACCACGGCTCCGCTGGTGATCACCGTCTGAGCACTGGGGTCTGCAGATCAAAGACAAATATGAGATAGTGGCACTACATCGTCGAGATGCAATCAGCGAAATGCGATTGTGGTGAACTCAACACAATGTCTCACCTCTTCTGGCCACCGTCAGAGCGGGCAAAGGCATGAAAATGGCAAGACATGATGTGAAGGACACAAAAAGAAGAAGACCTGTAAAATCCGATTTCATCATCCGGGTACTGGGAATAACTAGTTTGTGTATTCAATTTGTTATGATTAGTTGCGTAATTGATCGCCTGATCGAGGAAAACCAGCAAAGAAAAATGATCGTACCAGTTGCATTTCAAGGGTAGTATGACGAAAGATTGCCATTTGAAGTAAAGTATATAGTATTATATGAAGGAAAGTCATTGCTTCTGCCAGTACTGGTGTAGAAGCCCTGAAAATTATACAATTAAAACAAAATGTTAACCAGTTACAATGTCAATAAGACTTTTTACAAAACAACGTAAGTATCATAGGGCCCAACTGCTAAGTTTCACTTTTCTGCCTTTGCCGTGGCCACCGACCAGACCTGCCGCCGATGGACCGAGGCCTCAGTGTCTTCTGAACTGCTATGGCAAAGCTGACTGGGCATGCACGCCAATGACTGTTCGCTACGTCAGAACCAGTCTCATCGTGCCCCACAGTAAAGTGGAATCTGATCGGGTCTTCTTATTGGTAAGCAAGATTGACACTGTAATAGCATTGCTCAGAGTTGACCAAGGAGAACTTTGCTGTCCAGCTGACAGGAAAGGTGACCTAAAGGCAAAGCTCAGACTCACAAAGCTGTGCACCCTTGGAGGAAGTCTTATGGAAAGTAAAAAAACCGCTACCATCGACAAAAAAGTATATGCACACACGTCATCATAATGATTAATTTGTTTATGTAAATATAAAATACTTCGATTCTTTTGTTTGTTTGTGCGCCATTTTCTCCATTTCCCGCTTTTCCACAAACTCGCCGTTTTCCCATTTTTTTCAGCGTTTCTACATATTCACCGTTTTCTTGAGGCTTGGTTGCGCCACCTATATGTAAAGACTGACATGAATATACACTCAAACGACAACGTAATCAGATGAAATTTAATAGCTCAGCGGTAGAATGTTCGCCTTCCACGCAGGCAGGCGAGTGCCGTCTAATGCATTTTTAGTTGTACTTATGAAGTCAAACTTAGACAAATATTTTTTATTTAAAATAAACACCATTTATTAGGACAGTAGGTATGAAAGTTTATCATAGCTCCTCAACACAATACGTATATATATATATATATATATATATATATATATATATATATATATATATATATATATATATATATATATATATATATATATATATGTATATATATATATATACATATATGTATATATACACATACAGTGTAGTACCTAAAACAGTATTTCCCATTTAATAGCTTATATCCAAGATCCCGTGTCATGTGGCATTTACATTTCCCAAAATTGGGAAATAACGAATCTACCATTTTTCAGACCATTTAACTAATTTGTACAGATCGTTTTGGAAATGTTGTTTATCTCCATCATTTATAACCGTTCTAAACACGTTTGTGTCATCCGCAAATATCAGTACCCATGTTCCATAAAAGAAAAGGATTTAGGAGTAACAATAAGTGCTGATATAAAAGTTTCTGAGTGGTGTGGTATTGTAGCTTCAAAGGGTAATCAAATATTTGGGTTGAATAGGAGAAATATGACATATATGTAAGGAAAAAGAGCTAATTAAATATTGTAATAAAACGATAGTTAGGCCTCATTTAGAATACTGTATACAAGCTTGAGGATCATATCGTAAGAAGGATATAGATACGCTAGAACGAATACAGAGGAAAACATGGGCGAATCCAGGGGTGTCCATCAGGTGCCTGGGCACCCCCCCCCCCCCCCCCATTCGGCCGGATTTTTCATCAAGTGAGAATTAGTCGTCGAAACACCGCGAGATGGCGCCCTTGCGCTTGTTGCTAAGATGAAGATATTTCTACCATATAAACCAGGGACAGTTCAGTACTGTCATTTGTGGCTGCTTTGATTAACCTAAAGCCTGCTGTAAACAGTCGTGTACTAAAAGTGTGCATCACGAAGGCATACAACATGATATAACTCTGCATTTACCATTATTTCATTAGTTAAGGCAGTGGTACACTTCTCTAATTTCTCCACAAAATGGCAAAGGAAGCTCAAAAGCAAGTTGGTGTCTGTGGCCAGTTGTACCATGAACCTTTGCAGAACGCGATGCACACGTGATGTGATGCATAGGATGTGTTCGCAGAAGTCTACCCTGGATTTATGTTTTACACAATCTCACAATTTCAAACTAGAATATTTTTTATTTCAAGACAATGGGTGGTGGTATGAATTTGCGTGTGCGTGCGTGCGTGCGTGCGTGCGTGCGTGCGTGCGTGCATGTACCTTAGAAATTTAGATAACTGAAGTCCTGTCACCAGGTGTCTTTTTTGGTAAACCTGGCACCCTCTTTTTCAGGGTCTGGATCCGCCCGTGGAAAAACAACTACAGGCTGTACAATTATTCCAGAACTGAGTTATGAAGAATGTGGTTTAACTACCCTAGAGACAAGGAGGTTAAGATGAGATCAAATTGAAGTTTTAAAGATATTGAGTGGATATGAAAATATTGCTAGAACTATTGTTTTCTCACTTAAGAAAGATAGTAAAACTAGAGTAGAGGACATGATGTGTTATTAGTGAATGATCAGTGTAGATTGGATATCAGAAAGTAGTTTAACATTTTAACACACCCCGCACAGGTCTGCCTTTAATACTCAGAAGAAGCAGACGTTCAGCACGCTCAAGGTTTGCTCCTAATAGTAAGTACAATGCCAGGAAACAGTACTTCACTGAACGCTTGGTTGAAGCCCAGCCTGATCCCATATAGGTGTCTTCAAGATCATTGATCGGCTGATGAATCGCATCACTCCGAGCATCCTCCCCAGCCATGACACTGCAGTGGAGATGACAGACAGCATCCTCCCCAGCCATGACACTGCAGTGGAGATGACAGACAGCGTCCTCCCCAGCCATGACACTGCAGTGGAGATGACAGACAGCATCCTCCCCAACCATGACACTGCAGTGGAGATGACAGACAGCATCCTCCCCAACCATGACACTGCAGTGGAGATGACGGACAGCATCCTCCCCAACCATGACACTGCAGTGGAGATGACGGACAGCATCCTCCCCAACCATGACACTGCAGTGGAGATGACGGACAGCATCATCCCCAACCATGACACTGCAGTGGAGATGACGGACAGCATCATCCCCAACCATGACACTCCTATGGAGATGACGGACAGCATCCTCCCCAACCATGACACTGCAGTGGAGATGACGGACAGCATCCTCCCCAACCATGACACTGCAGTGGAGATGACGGACAGCATCATCCCCAACCATGACACTGCAGTGGAGATGACGGACAGCATCCTCCCCAACCATGACACTCCTATGGAGATGACGGACAGCATCCTCCCCAACCATGACACTCCTATGGAGATGACGGACAGCATCCTCCCCAGCCATGACACTGCAGTGGAGATGACAGACAGCATCCTCCCCAACCATGACACTGCAGTGGAGATGACGGACAGCATCATCCCCAACCATGACACTCCTATGGAGATGACGGACAGCATCCTCCCCAACCATGACACTCCTATGGAGATGACGGACAGCATCCTCCCCAACCATGACACTGCAGTGGAGATGACGGACAGCATCCTCCCCAACCATGACACTGCAGTGGAGATGACGGACAGCATCATCCCCAACCATGACACTGCAGTGGAGATGACGGACAGCATCCTCCCCAGCCATGACACTGCAGTGGAGATGACAGACAGCATCCTCCCCAACCATGACACTGCAGTGGAGATGACGGACAGCATCATCCCCAACCATGACACTCCTATGGAGATGACGGACAGCATCCTCCCCAACTATGACACTCCTATGGAGATGACGGACAGCATCCTCCCCAACCATGACACTGCAGTGGAGATGACGGACAGCATCCTCCCCAACCATGACACTGCAGTGGAGATGACGGACAGCATCCTCCCCAACCATGACACTGCAGTGGAGATGACGGACAGCATCATCCCCAACCATGACACTCCTATGGAGATGACGGACAGCATCCTCCCCAACCATGACACTCCTATGGAGATGACGGACAGCATCCTCCCCAACCATGACACTGCAGTGGAGATGACGGACAGCATCCTCCCCAACCATGACACTGCAGTGGAGATGACGGACAGCATCATCCCCAACCATGACACTGCAGTGGAGATGACGGACAGCATCCTCCCCAGCCATGACACTGCAGTGGAGATGACAGACAGCATCCTCCCCAACCATGACACTGCAGTGGAGATGACGGACAGCATCATCCCCAACCATGACACTCCTATGGAGATGACGGACAGCATCCTCCCCAACTATGACACTCCTATGGAGATGACGGACAGCATCCTCCCCAACCATGACACTGCAGTGGAGATGACGGACAGCATCCTCCCCAACCATGACACTGCAGTGGAGATGACGGACAGCATCCTCCCCAACCATGACACTGCAGTGGAGATGACGGACAGCATCATCCCCAACCATGACACTCCTATGGAGATGACGGACAGCATCATCCCCAACCATGACACTCCTATGGAGATGACGGACAGCATCATCCCCAACCATGACACTCCTATGGAGATGACGGACAGGTTTGCGGAGTTCGTCACACAAAAGATCACCAATATACGCAGCGGCTTGTCACAGGTGCGAGATCACCAGCAGGACTTACATCAGTATGCTTCACCGGATGATGATGACGATGACGTCACCTCCAGCTTGTCTGAATTCAACTCTGTTTCAGAAGCTGAGATCAGGAAGTTAGTCATACAGTCTCCATCTAAGTCACGCGGCTTAGATCCACTTCCGACTTGGCTTCTGAAACACAATCTAGATGTATTTTTGCCCGCACTAATTCAGATTGTAAACATTTCCATGTCATTAGGGAATGTATCCAACTAATTGAAGGAGGCCTTGGTTACCCCTCTGTTGAAAAAGAACAGCCTTGATTCCGATCTACTGAAAACTTCCGTCCAATGTTGAATATGTCACTCATTTTCAAGCTGATAGAACGAGTGCTGGCAAGTCGACTACGGCTTGCATGAGATTCTCTAGTCAGCCTACAAGAAACACACAGTACTGAGACGGCGCTCCTCGGGACCAGTGACGATGTGCATGGATAACAAGAAATGTGCTCTTCTGGTGCTGCTCGATCTGTCTGCGGCGTTCGATACCATTCAGTACTCCTCTCCAGGCTGCAGACTAGACAGGGCATCACAGGGGCAGCCCTCTCTTGGTTCAGGTCGTACCTCACAAACAGGAAGCAATCAGTCGTCATCCAGTGGACATCAGGGCTCAGGGCTCTGTGCTGGGGCCTATGCCTTTTTGTGTCTACATCCAACCGCTGGTGGATATCATGCGACGTCACGACATTGAGTTTCACATGTATGCAAATGACAGCCAACTGCTGCTCACCTTTAACCCTGGATCATACCAGTCAGCGCTTGACGCTGTGGAGATGTGTACTGCTGACGTCAGCCTCTGGATGTGGCTGTGGTTGGTGCCAAAGGACAGATCACCATAGTAGCCGTAACAGACATCTCCACTGGGGAGAGCGTCATCCCAGTAATGTCGAAAGCCAGGAATATTGGAGCAGTGATCGACTCAAGCTATGGACTGCAGCCACATGTAAACATGGTGTGTCGTTCAACCTACTACCATCCGCGGAATATTGGAAAGATCGGGAAATATTTGGACGTGACTACAGCCCAGATAGCTACCCATGCGCTCGTCACCTCAAAGCTGGACTATCTAAATGGACTACTGCATGGGCCTTCCCGCATGCCAGGTGGCCAGGCTACAACATGTGCAGAACAATGTCGCCCGCACTGTGTCACGTATCCCCCGGCGGGATCATATCACCCCCGTGCGTATCTACTGGACTGTAGGTGTCCGTCATACTTTTCACTAGTGGCTCTTTGCTGGCATGCACAATAACCAAGTTAACGTTGTGTCACGTGCAGTGAGTGTAGATGGCGCCGGGTACCAGCTGTCTCAATCGTGTTTGCACTCCACGATAGATGCTACCCATGTTGGCAGCATCGCCGTATCCCTATTGTTGCCGCCACAATTTTCTTCCTGGGTAAATACACAGAGTGTAGCCAAGGTTTCACTAGTTCTGCTGTCGACCAGTTTCCAGTTTCCACAGCTAGGTCTAGCCGGTCGAATGTCAGAAGGTTATTCTCCATTGACCATCATCGACTAGTTCACGATTTATGGGCCGCGTAATGTAATTCTTGCGTGGCGGGGCCAGCCATGGGAAGGCTGCCATTGGTTGAGCAGGCAATGTGGGATGCCCTCATAATTGAGGGTCTTGAGGACAGGGTAGGCGTACCTGAATATTAGGGATTTTATTTCAGGGGACATGTTGGATAGTTTAACATAAACTGAAGTGCAAAAAACAAATATTGTTGCCGTATTGATGTGGAAGCACGAGCGTGCGGCTATCTGTTAATTATTAAGTATCGTAGGTCGACAACATTAATACGATTTTCACGTATGCTTGCCCTGGTAGGCAGTGCGTATTAGTCGCAATTATGTAAAATACATAAAATGCCATTATGTGTGCATCATAGCTGCTAAGCCAGCATCATAGCTGCTAAGCCAGCATAACGAATCTCAATATTCCTAACAGTTAACAGCAATCTCACGACCTGAAGGTGGTCACTGCCCAATTATAATAGTATCCACATCGGATTTGGATCCTTGGTAGACTAATGCTGTAATATATTTTTTTAATCAAGTATAAACGTTCAACTTCTTTGTGAGTTTCATCATTGCTCTTATCGCCTAAAGGCTACAGAGCGGATTAAACTGAATATTGTAGATAGTAGATGGTGAGATTTAAAACAAGAATTCTGTTCTGAGTGGGGTACCACAGGGATCAGTATTAGGCCATATATTGTTTTTAATATATATAAATGATTTGGAAGATGATATATCTAGCAAAGTACTCAAATTTTCAGAGGACACAAAATTATTCAGAAAGGGTACTAACGTTACAGATAAACAAAGTTTACAGGATGATCTAGATAAATTAGTTAAATGGTCAGAAAAAGGCAAATGTTATTCAATTTTGGGAAGTGTAAATGCATACACATAGGACATGGAAACATGGACGAGGAATATAAAATGGGGGATGCTGTACTAGATAGAACCACACAAGAAAAGGACTTAGGAGTAACATTTAGTGCTGACATGAAAGTTTCAGAGCAATGTCGAATTGTTGATTAGAAAGGAAATCGAATTCTAGAGCTAATTAGGAGAACTAATTAGAGAAACAGCTAATCGTACCCATGTAAAAAGTAATAGTTAGACCACATTTGGAATATTGTATACAAGCTTGGAGGCCTTATCGTAAAAAGGACATTGACAAGCTAGATAGAATACAACGAAGAGCAACTAAAATGATTCCAGAATTGAGACCTTAGTTACGAAAGTCGCTTATTACAATGTGGTTTGACAACACTAGAGAACAGGAGACTAAGAGACCAAATGAAGTGTTTAAAATAGTGAACGGTTATGAGGATGTTGACAGGAATATGTTCTTCAAACTTAAAGAAGGCCGTAGAACCAGAGGACACAAAGCAGCATTAGTTAAGGAGCAGTGTAGGTTGGACATGAGAAAGGACTCTTTCTCACAGAGGGTGATAAATGAATGGAACAAACTGCCAAACGATTGTGATAATGCTAGTAGTGTGAATATGTTTAAAAATAGAATTGACAGATATTTGATAAGGGCAGGCTACACATAGATGAGAAAATTGTTGGACTCTCGATAAGCCAATGGCTTCCTTGTCCACTTGCCATCTGGAACTTGTTGTTTGGGATGGCAATCTTGTTAAATCTAAACGTTCAACTTCTTTATGAGTTCCATCATTGCTGCCAACGCCTAAAGACTACATAGCGGATTAAACTCAATATTGGCGACACCCCGTGCGCGCATACACCTGGCTGCAGTGACGTGGAAAATGAGTAGATACCTAATGAACTGTATAATGTTAGGGTTGTTTACAAATTAGGGCTACTCAAAAGACACGCAAAGAAAGGCAGGCGCTGCGTTTTTTTAATATGTTATATAACTAGGTGGGTTGCTGGCGACATACGTGATTTAAAGTTTTCCCATTTTGTCGCCATTCCCCGGGATGTTGCCTCAATGCATGAAGTAATAACTACATCAAACTTGGAAAGGACTTTATATCAGCATTCTGAATATATCCATAACCATCCTTGTAGGGGAGCAAAGTGCAAAACAGAACCATTAAGCAAGATTTGTAATAAAGTAGAATATGTCTGCATGTAAACAGTACCCTAAAGGAGGGCAGTACCCTAAAGGAGGGCAGTACCCTAAAGGAGGGCAGTACCCTAAAGGAGGGGGCGACCACTGTTCTCGTCAGAACCGTAGACTCCGACATGGTTGTGATTGTGGTGAGAACCAGCGTGTCACGATCATTCCCTCTACTGTTAGTATTACATTGCTGCGCGGGAGCATTGCTGACATTTCTGAGGAATAGGCGCTACAATGTTTTAACGGAGTTCGGAGGTCGGCCGCATTCGACACAATCGACTACGATATTCTGATGACACGACTAGAACAGCGCATCGGTCTCACTCACTCTCAGTGTCGATGAACGCCAATCTGCTAAAATTAAACGAGGACAAAACAATAGCGCTATCTTGGCGTCACGTAACATTCGAGCGCAAACATAACATCAGTGTGGTCAACATTGGCGAATGTATAACATCATTCCCAGTCGCAGTGCTAAAAACATCGGCGTTGTGTTTGACGCGGAAATGTTGATGGTCTGTCACGTCTGCCGTACCGCGTACCACCTGTCACGTCTGTCGTACCGCATACCACCTGTCACGTCTGTCGTACCGCATACCACCTGTCACGTCTGTCGTACCGCGTACCACCTGTCACGTCTGTCGTACCGCGTACCACCTGTCACGTCTGTCGTACCGCGTACCACCTGTCACGTCTGTCGTACCGCATACCACCTGTCACGTCTGTCGTACCGCGTACCACCTGTCACGTCCAGTATATATGTCGTACCGCATACTACCACCTGAGGAATATTGGAATATCCGGTCGTGCCAGACAAAGAAAACAGCGGTTAGAATGATAATATTCTCTCGTGATATATAGACTCGATTAAGCGAACGCTAGCTCCTGCGTATTCGGCATCCGTGACGTTCTCATTGGCAAACTTAATTGGCAGTCCAATTGGATGCTCGCTGCAGCAGACGAGAGCACATAACCGCTGTGCTGAAGAAGCTTCACTGGCTTCCGTGCTCAGCATGGGCTCGCATGGGCTCGCATCTGCACAGACATGCTCCACTGCCACCAACCGATGTGTACCGCCATCTAACAGCCGATACGGCGACAGGATGTTCTCAGTCGCGGATGTGGAAGAGTCTTCCTCTCCACAAAAAAAAGACATTCTCATCGTTAGACACTTTTAAGAGAATTTCAAAGATACACCTTTTTTCGCAAGGCTTACAACGAATAGTTAGTAGTACGTGTATATGCGTCATGTTTTTAACAAATTTATTATTATCTTTTTACTCTTATGTGTTTTAACTAATTTATTATTATTCATTAACCTAATTAATCTTCTATTTACATAGCCTTTCTATATATATATATATATATATATATATATATATATTTAATGCGTCATATTTTAAGCTAATTTGTTATCACACTTTAACCGTTAAATTTATCACCTGTGTATTAAGCGCATCTGAATGGCCTTTGTCCAGATATACGGCTCTATGCAAACGCACTTATTATTATGATTATCATTCTCCCCGATGTTCGTCTTTCCAAGGAAACACATGGCGAATCTGCTGATGAGTGGAGGGCCACCACAGTCTCTCGGACATGCAATTTCAGCAGGAAGACGGACACTTCTTCACCCAACAAAGTGGCATGCCGATGGTTTTGTGTCATATGGACTGCACGGTTGTTCGTCGATATTTTTCGAAATGGAGATTTCGCGACCGCAAAGATGAAGGAGGCAACCGTTCCTGCAGATTGTACAGTCGAAGAGATGGATGCAGATGTGGAGCAGGTCAACACTCACGCCAACTAGTGCATGTTCAGTTGGCGATGAATCATCACCCGACGACAGACAGTCTGCTGCCCCAGTGCCGAATGTTGACTTAGTGCCTATACGGCTGTCCTCATACTAATTGCTGTCGCAGGACCGTACGTCTGACATACAATGCTGCCACCCCACAACGGCACGCCAGGCCATCACAACAAGTACAACAAGTATCAAGAAGGCCGTGTTCTGCTATTAGAACATTATTAGTTATTCAATTCAATTCTTTAATTCAGACACACATACACATACAATGATACATATATAGGTCCATATACTCATACACAACAGTTCACAAAATAATGTAAAAAGAAACGGGTGAAACATAAAACATACATACAGTATGATTACACAAGGTCATTATGTACATAAAGTGACTTTACCCATTGTCTCTTATCCTTGATTTCCATCTGATGTCAGTACCAAGTACTGCAATTATCAGTGTGTTTTCTAGATTTATCTAAACGTAACATGCATTTATATACAAGGTTTCACATGACTGCTTTACAGTCAGCAGTCAGTCTCTCCGCAAACATAGCCTACCTGACGCACTACAGTATTTGGGTGGTCTGAGAAATCGTCTAAACACATTATTGTAACATACATGTAATATGTGGTGTTATATACAATATGATTCCACCACAGTTGAATTGTATACATGGATGAGCAAAATGTACTAAACAGCTTGATCTTTACATCATCTATGCACATATAAAATGTCCTAGTTATAGGCCTAGTAGACCCCTACAATTACCACGGGCATATACAACTGACGACACTGACGAATTACATCTTTGTCATCCTTAGAGTCGCTGCATATAATAATTTGACCCAGCTAGGTATTTTACACTATTCACTTCTTTAATATCCTCTCCATTTAACTTAAATGCAAGGTGACATAATTTTTTTCATATATTTCCTCTATACTTATATGAGTATTGTACTTTTCTTATGATTAAATATAATTTCATGGTTTAGACCATAAGTTTCACATACTAATAATAATAATAATAATTGACTTCTATGGCGCCTATATCCTCAGGAACCTGAGCTCAGAGGCGCAACAAAACAGAATCAGTAGGCGTAATCGTAAACAAGGACGCGCAAAAGTCAGTATCAGAACGAGGGACAACCGAACATTTATGGTGGGAATGCAATTTGGAATAGATACATATATATAGGCCAATAACAGTTATTTATATAGGTATTATTCTCAAAACTACACGGCTCATCGATTACATTAGACGTAAATAATTAAAAAGTCCGGTTTTAGTACGCTTTATAAGACATAAATCAGGGACGGACTGGTGGGTGCACGATACGTTTCAGTCAGAATCCCCCCCCCCCGGTCTTCGGATATTTGAAACAGTCACGCCCCAGTACCTATAACATGAGGTGCCTGGATGATCTAACCGTAACCATAGAGCAGAAACTGTGATGGAACGACCGTCGACGACTGGCAAAAGTATTTACAAATAGTGCGATGACTAACTATTTTTGAAGAGATGCGCTGTAATCGTAGGGCGTAATTGTTTATCGCGGTCAGGCCGCACAAGCACCGGTCTCTCGCCGCTCACGCCACAGGCCGAGAGCGATGACGTCACTAGAATCAATTTCAAGATGGCGGGCTTTCGAGAACGTGATAAACAAACCTTCCCGCTGCAAAATGTACAGTCTGTCGTCGATTTATTCCGCAACCAGCTGGCCGACAATGCCGAACCTGACCTGGCGCTTCTGTCAATCGTATTGGGGACAGTTGAGAACGCGCTGACAGTGAACCGAACCCCACTGGCGCGAGACGTTAACGGCGAAGGCGGCAAAACGTTGGAGTGCATCTTCCCCGTGGTCGCGCAGTCGACCATCGAGGCGCTGCATCAGAGATTCGTGACTCTAGTCAAAAGCTCCGTCGATCTAACTCAATATGACGCGCGTTATGCGACACGCGCATTTGTCAAGAAAGTATCTGATGTCATTTGGGCAAGTTTGACGCGGACGTATTACAAAGATAAAGCCCACATTCAGTCGTTATACAGCTATTTGACAGGTATGGTTCGTCGTTATGTTTATGGTTTCGCAGCACGTGGGTGGATGCTGTCGTTTAATCGAAATTATGAACGGCTCAATGCGTAATACGTTTGATTTTGTTCCCGTTGTATTTTTTTGGTATACATTAGATTACGATAGTGGTTGTTTTGTTCGATGACAGTGCGTAAATTAAGCGCATGCAGCGGAGGAAATTTGTCCATTTCGCGGAAATGTTCGCTCGCGCGGCCTCGATTCGGATTACCATAATTATAATATTACAATCAGGCGTGCATATTGCGCAGCTTAAAAGATCGCCGTGGCGTTCTGTCTTTGACAGCATGGAATACGACTGATCATATATATACACGCGTATTGACTTTTTACTTGGGCATCACACGTGTCTTAGCACTTACTTCCGCATTGAGGGGTGGTGCACGTTTAAAAATAGACATGTTATTGAAATGAACGTGACCCCATTCTCAGGCCAGAAAGAGTGTCGTGGCACACTGGCACTACAACTGGCCAGTCACGGGAGATGTGGTCAATTCTCATGGAATGCATGCACTAGCTATATAATGACCTCATCTATTCTGGATCTATTCTGGATTGGGCTTCCAATTCAATTATCCTCTTCCTTGACCGGTGTATTTATTAAATTATCTGCTTTCATCTATAATTATGTTTCCTGTACTGTATTGCATAATTAGAAAATATTTGATTTAATTAAACTGAAAACGACTATGATAAATTTTGTAATGTACAAACATATAATAACATGTTACCTATGAACTAGCAGAATTTATTTGTACTTAGTTTAGAAACTTGTCACACCAGACAAATAAATATTAAAAAAAATTATTTGAGAAACAGTCGAAATATACATGTTTTCAAAGCATTATACGGATGCTTGTATTGCTAGCTATAATATTAATTATGATTATTTCATCTTGCAAACTGAAATGTTATATTGGAGGTGTTATATTTGTATGTTTTCCATTACATATAATATAAATACAATTATGATGACCTCTAAATTATAAGTTGTATTATTTCAGTTTCCTCCTTTCTCAATATTGTATTTCATGTAAAAAAAAATGTAACAATGTTTGAAAAAAATATGATGATGTATAAATACTACATTATAACTATTGTAGATGGTTATTCAAGAAGTGATCTAATATCTGGCCTCAACTGCTCTGAAGGTTGGAATAGAGTGCAAAGTAATGTTAAATTATAATAATCTTTGTAGGCTGTATTTAAAATGTTTGTTTATTTTAAATGTTTGCTTGTTCATGTCAGTAGAGGCTACCTGAAATAAAGTTTTGTAATCGCCAGATGGCGAATGCGTCTTAATGCAAGGCATCCTGGGATAGAAGCTACGATGATACAAGTGTTTACAGTGGTGCTTCATACTGTTCATCAGCTAAAATTGCATACCATGCAGGGCTTGACGTTAAGGTTTTTGGCCACTTGCTCACTGGGCAAGTTACCCTGACATTCTACTTCCCCGACCAGAATTTTACTTGCCCTGAAATCGTTGATGAAATTTATGCCATTAGCATGCGTTTGTATAGAAATGAAAATAAATATGTCATCATGTTGCACCCATGGAAATTTGCCTTTCCATTTGTCTAGAAACAAACGTTTTTGTTTTTCCTGTTCATAGTTATCCGCTGCTGCTTCATGTTCTACTCATCTACGTTATCCACTGCTGCTTCATGTTCTACTGGTCTGTGTTATCCACTGCTGCTTCATGTTCTACTGGTCTATGTTATCCACTGCTGCGTCATGTTCTACTGATCGATGTTCCACTTGTCTTGTTCTGGTCTGCTTTTGGCAGCGTTAGAATGTTGATTGCAAATGAACTCTGACGTTCGAATGCACATTTCGTTTTTCACCCACTCGATGCGGCTGCCCCTGGTGAATACGGTGACATAGGACTGCCTACTCCATCTGTTGGCTCAGTTGGCAGTATACACTACGTCGTTGTACCGTTGGTGTTTTTATTTACCGTATATTATGGCATTGTAGCGAACAACGATAAAGGCATGCAGTATCAAAACTTCAGTATTGCTGCTACGTTTGATCGGGCAAGTGCTACACTGGCTTAGCCTGCTTCAATTCTATTTTCCCGTCCGGGCAAGTGGTGGTCTATGCCAGCTTGCCCGACTTGTACATTTTACTTGTCTTATGCAATCGGGCAACTGTTAATGTCAAGCCCTGCTATGGTGTATCTAGATCTTAAATTGCATGGCTGATGTGAGTTGAACAAAATGACGAATTAGAGCAGTTTATCGTTGTTTTCCTATATGCTTGAAACAAACATGCATCTATGCCACATTTCTAACATAATTCATAGGGCATGAAGATTGTCTATTACTATTTTGTTTACTTGAGGAAACATTTGATTCTGTTTGGCCACATTGGTCAATTTGAACATTTAGTTTGACAATATATTTGATGTGACTAAGCAGGTCTGCAAGCTAACACCAGCCCTGCGACCAATGGCTGGTACCTTTGTAGTTGGGCCGGTTGCGTATGTCAAGTTGCCAGCCCTTTTACAACCCTATCATAAGTCTGCTGTAGGAACTGAACTCTATTGATGACCGCTTTGGCAGTGTTTTTGTCCAAGCTTTTTTATGAGGGCTGGTAAAATATTGGTTGGGCTGGTAGATTTTGAATCTTACCATCCCAATTGAACTGGTGGACAAATATATTAGTTTTCACCAATGTGACTACGTGTATGTTAATACAAATATCTTTCTTGAAAACGATCAATGGAAATCTAGGCAATAAAATGGTTTATTAACGTAAATCTAATAAATAGAATTTAAGTGTGGCAAACATGCTCAATTATTTTACTAATGTAAGTGTACGGTTAGGGTTTATGTGACATGGTTTTCATTACTACATTCCTTCTCAACTATTTGGCAGGCAACAAACTTGACTGCTTCGGCGTGGCGCTGGGTGTTGTTGCTGCGTGCCAGGTGCTCGGCTACAATGATGTCCATTTGGCGTTGTCTGAGGACCACGCCTGGGTCATATTTGGTGAAGATGGAACGGAAACGTCTGAAGTCACGTGGCACGGTGAGTGGTTTTCGCATATCCCTAGCTGTGTGATCATGGTTCGGTTTGATAATCAATGTAATCTGTTAACTAACCCTAATCAAGACTTTGTAATAAAATTTTTATTACAAAATGTTGCTTACAGTTACAATTAGTGTTGTGATTACATGATCTTCTACGTTTAGTGAAGACAAAACTGAAATAGCAACTTTTATAATTTAAAGGTCCCTCCTCAATTAATTTTTTTGCTCATTTCAGACTAATTTTGAAAAATAATAGAACCTGTCTATAATCCACCATGCTAGCTCACTTGTACAAATATGTTATTTAGTATTGATGAAATCGTTGGACAAAGTATTACAATATTTTTTACCAGATTGCACATGGTTAAGATGGCACGAAGTCTTTGGTGTCGTTGGAAAGACCTTTTTCTCTTCTTTCACATTGTACCAATAAAAAAAATTATGGATGGTGCAGTGAGACTCATTTCGTGGTGGAGGATCACATACACTGTGACAAGGAGGATCATGTACACTGTGACAAGTAGGATCACATACACTGTGACAAGGAGGATCACATACACTGTGACAAGGAGGAACATGTACACTGTCACAGGGAGGATCATGCACATTGTGACACGGCAAAATGCACTTTCACAAGTTACCTGATCAATCATCAAAGTCGATTCTTTCGATTATTTAACAAAAATATGCACTCTTAATAAACCATCTGCGCATTTTACTAGTAGTCACACACTACAAATTAGAACATCAGTGAACCTAATTGGCAATGGGCTAAATCAACTGAGGAAGGAGGTTGACGTGGTCAGTGGTCTGACCGATGGCTGCTGTCTTCCTAACGGAGAGATGAACAGAGGGTCTTTTGCAGGGAAGGGGAATGAGGACAAGCGAGGCCAGCCCGTGGGAGCAGGGATCGCGGAGAAGAGCTGGCTGTACCTTAATGGTCATGCGGTCATCTGTGACCGCCACATGGAGGTCGTGTCCATCGTGAGCGGGATCAATCCGGCCATCAATGGCTCCATGGACAGCGTCGAACTGGGGTCACTGCAGCAGGTAACTACAGCAACCAATCAGTGTGAGATAGGTAACTATGGCAACCGGTCAGTGTGGGGTGCAGACCTGGGGCTCAGTGCATTTTCATGAGTAAAGTATGAGTCCGAGTACATTGGTGATGGCTGAGTATAAGTATGAGTGCTTTGTTGAAATCTGAGTACGAGTACGAGTACATTTTCATAAGTGCAAGTTTGAGTACATCTTGTTTGATAGAGTAATAATAATGTATTTTTTTTTAAATAAACAATAGATTATCATCTTTGAACTGTAACCAGACTACAAATAGGCACCAAGCATTACTGATGCAGGCTGTCTGAGTCACCAAACTTGTTCAGAAGAAGACTCAGCTAGCTGTACTTAGTACTGTAACTTGTGTAACCCTATCATTGTGGACTTCCTAGCTTCATTAAACAAACACTAGGATTATGGTGTGAACTGGTAACTAGTACAACTGTGGATATTAACTAGGCAGTTTTGACTGGGAAAAGAATCAAAAGATGCTGTCTCTTGAAGCAAAGCATTTGTGGCTTTCGTGTATTCAGTGTGCAGAAAAGTGATCCACTGTGTGTGAATTTGTGAAAACTCATGCAGATGCATACAAGAACATATTTTTTTATTCATATGCAGGTAATATAATTAGCTACCATACTTTTTGAAATTATTGTCATAGTTAATGATTTTATAAAATAAAAAATAAATTTTTCCCAATATCATATTGAAAAAATATTCGGATCTGCTTGTAATGTACTTGTAATGTACTTGTAATGTACTTGTAATGTACCTGTAATGTACTTGTAATGTACCTGTAATGTACTTGTAATGTACCTGTAAAATCTGAGTACATTGACCATGAGTACAAGTATTAATATGTGTACATGACCATAATTTATATGAGTACGAGTACTTCAAAAATGTACACAAATACTGAGTACTTTGGCCCCAGGTCTTGTGGGGTGACATCATTTGCAGATGGTGTGGTCAGTCGGGGAGTTGCTGACCGTGACTTTATGCCTCAAGATCAAAGTGGTGTTTAAAGGCACTATAGATTGAAAAAGATTTAACATGATTTGACAAGATTGCCATCCAAGGCAAAGGCCCAGATGACAGGTGGACAAAGAAGTCATTGGCTTATCGAGAGTCCAACATTTTTTCATCTATGTCTAACTGGCCCTCCTGAGATATGTGTCAATCTTGTTTTTAAACATATGCACATTGCTAGCAGTTACACAATCTGTAGATAATTTGTTCCATTAATTAATTTTCGAGAACGAGTACTTTCTGATATCCAAACTACACTGATCATTTACTAATGTTACATCATGTCCTCTAGTTCTACTATCTTTCTTGAGTGAGAAAAAAATATTTATATAAATATTTTCATGCCCATTCCATATCTTAAAAACTTGATCAAGATCTTAAAATCTGATCTCTTAACCTCCTTGCCTCTAGAGTTGTTAAACCACATTCTTTCAGGCGTTCTTCATAATTAAGGTCTCTCAGTCCTGGAATAATTTTAGTTACTCTCTATATTTGTTCAAGTGTATCTATATTCTTTTTACGATATGGTCTCCAGGCTTGTATACAATATTCTAAATGAGGCCTAACTATTGCTTTATATCGAGGTATAATTAGTTCTTTTTTCTTATGTGTGACCCAGGACAGCAAATTCGGTCACTTGAACCAACACATTTTTTATGTTTATGGAACAATCATATGACCAGCTTCAAAATGATACTATCCTGATTGATGTATCACAAATATTGCAGAGATGTCAAAACCACTAAATTGGAGAAAATTGACTTCAAAGATGCACTAACTTGAAACTGTCATGTAACACTCACACGATTTCACCACAAAATGAAAAAGATCTTTTTTCTTCAAATCTATAGTGCTTTATTGTGCAATGTTGTCTGTTTTTCACAAGATAATTGGATCTTTCTCGTAATCTGGCAAGGAACTCACGTTCATCCTTAACTGAAGTACAAACTCTTTAGTGAAGCCCCTGCAGCATGGATTGTCACTGTTCAAATAACAGCAGTTTTTCGACATTGATTTACACAGCTGTTCTCGTGTATTTTTTACAGTTCAGATGCACTGTCATCATCAGCGATATTTACAGTGTCTATTACTGCTGCAACTTCATCCATAATGACTTAATCAGCTATACTTTCACTGCGTTGCTATCACTACCATTCCAACTAACGTCAGTACTGTCATTTCTGTTGCTGCTGTCATCGCCATCGGAGACAGCGCCACTAAAATAATCTGTCAGTAACTCCATTGTT
Source organism: Lamellibrachia columna (assembly GCA_963662155.1). Lineage (NCBI taxonomy): Eukaryota > Metazoa > Annelida > Polychaeta > Sabellida > Siboglinidae > Lamellibrachia > Lamellibrachia columna. The sequence continues at coordinate 58,589,183 of OY759262.1, forward strand.
CTTCCGTCACTGCAGAGTCTACATTACTGGCACGTACACTGGTCAGGCAGTCCATAAGTTAAGATATAACTGCTACATAATGAAAGAACAGATGATTTATGAACAATGTTTACGAAAGGGCAGCATGCAAGGACAAAGCCATTTTAGATCTGAACTGTCACGTGACACGATTACGACCAATGAATGAACGCGGCGCATGAATAGTGCTCTTTATTTACACCTGGGGCCTTTCTTACAAATGCGCTGATTGGCTGAATATGATGTAATTGGAAATTCCTTAACTGCACCAGGAAAGAAGGAATTCCATTCTTCACAACGATACCTGAATCATGGGGTTGCCGCATTCAGAAGGTGAAGGTGATCTATCTGGATTATCACTTTTGTTTCAGTTTAATCCCACTTTTCAAGTGACTATCCTTTACAAATTATTCATTTACAGTTAGTTAATGATAGTATATCATACATAAACCATGATGCAATCATAGATTATATATTTTAGTACCCAAAAATGCATAAATATGAAAAGTGAAAAATGTGATCTGTGTCACTATAGGGCTGCATAGCTGATAATCTCTATTTGCGACTTCTGACTGAATTTGCTGTCCTGAGTCACATGTTATATTTCTCCGAATCAACCCAAGAATTTGAATACCCTTTGAAGCTGCAATACCACACTGAAACTGAAACTTGCATATCAGCACTTATTGTTATTCCTAAGTCCTTATCTTTTCAGTTGCAGTGCTTCACGTTTGATAAATCGCTCGCCTAAATATGGCAAATTAATGTAGGCAAGTGATTTGTTTTTTTAACGTGTGGTGGCACCACCATTTCACATTCAGATTCTGCAGTTACGTCGCCATGAAATGTGTAATTGTAATAGGTAATTGTAATTGGAGCTATGACTTTTGTACAATGAAATAAATGTTTACTTTAGTAAACCCCATACATTGCAAATGGTGAAATGGTTTTGAATTGCAACGTGTCATCGATCACTCTTAGCATGTGTGCAAGTACACATAGTTCAGTCTCGTTTTAATGTGACTACGTTATTGATTATGCTCTACAAGCTGTTGACATTAATTAGGTCCTGATTCGGAAGCAAACGTTTTTATTGACACGAGATGACAGTACCTGGAAATCTTTCCATGTGGTGACGTGTTATCTTATTTGACTGTGTCAATGGCACGAATTTTAGGATCTATGAGCATTTCTTATCTGGTACTGTTAGAATTGTTATCACTGGTTTATTGTAGAATTGACATATATGCTATGTACATAAATATGAACGGCTCATTAAATCCTATGTTGCGGCAAATTTTAGAATTCATACTTCAATGGAATTAAATAAAACATTGCCCAATATATCAATTTTTGCGTCCTGAAAAATAATTGAAAAGGATAGGAATATAAAATATGGGATCAAAACCCATCAAATAAAGCCTTCTCTGGCTCAGTGGCATATCACATGTGCTCGTTTACATTTGTGGGATTGGCAAAGAGTGATATCACCTGTGGAAAACAAGCCTCGCTACGATCTAGCTACACGTGGAAGTTTCGTGGTATTGTGTTAAGATGGCGAATCCGGCAGGATTTCGGGACGATTGCATTTTCACGGACTGGTGGCTCAAACATATAAGGCCTAACACTACGACTATCTAGTATTGTTGGCAAATCACAGTCCACTTCATCATCACTTCATCATCACTTCATCACACTTCATCATCACTAAAACTAGACTCACTACTGCTAGATTCCATAGCTGTGGCCATGTTGTTGGTGGCGATGTTTTCCACGCATGACATCGTGGCTTCTTCGGCCCACTACTCGACAGTCTCCGGCATGTGCTTGGGTCCCGGATCACAGAATGAGATCATCGGCATATATTTTTTATTATTTCATTAATTTAGATCAACTTTTCTGGGAAAATCAGAATATGATTTTATAACATCATATGTGTTAATTAAATCAACCCTTGCCAGGGGACCGCAACATAGGCTTTAAGGGACAAACAGTGAGTTCATCACACTGGGTGGTGTTTTCTACCCACCCTTTAACCTAAGTTTGGCCCGCACGATCATTGATCGTATCAATGGAAAGCTGAATTGCTTCTTCTTTCTGTGTAATTTTTATTCATGAACAGATTCAATGGTAGTGAATAAAAATCTAGTTTACGAAACATGACATAGTTGGTGCCCAAATTTGGCTGATTTTACTAATAAATTCCCATATCCATTCATAGTGTCTAAGTATGGAAAGTGAGATACCATTGGAAAGCTCTATGGTTGGCCTATTCGAATAAATTTGTATGAGTGACCTGATTTTGTGCAGGAAATGAGAATTGTGTTTACAAAACATGTGGCACCTCTCCCGACTTGGCTTTTGTTAACATATCTGCCATCTTGTTGTCTTGTTTTGTTTGTTTTAGGTTGTATTATTTTTAATTTCCGCATCAATATTTTGACAAATTGCATGGCAGCATTAGTGAATCACGTTATTATACTAGTTCAGACAATTAATTTGTGGGCTTTTTTGAAGTGAATATTTATTAAGTTGCTGGCATGATTTGCACTGCCGATGCCGACAGCAGTACAGTGGTAAACAGTGCTGGGCCTAAAGCCTGCCTGAATCAGCCTAATCTGGTGCCAGTGTGAGATCAAATTTTCACCCCCATGAAATATTCACCCTGGGGTGATGATTTCGCTATGAGATTTTTACCCCCTCTGAAATATCCACCCTCATTTAAATAAAAAAATCTTTGATTTGTGAACGCTAATTTCAATGGTAAATTAAGACAAATGGTTAATTAATTAAATAAATTATCACCTGAGGTGTGTTAATCTCATATGAAATATCAACTGGGGGTGAGGATTTGTAGAGGGTGATGTTGATATGACATGATATAAAATATTCAACCGCATGAAATAAACACCACCATTGAACCAATCCGTTGTTGACTTGTGAACACTTTATTGTTTTCTGATTATAATGTGTTTTACATGTCTACATGTTTGAAAGAGTATAGAAATAGCTATCTATATGTCAGATTTTATTAAAATAAACAAATTATTAAATAAAAATCAAGTATTTTTTAGAAAATCATGATTTTTCAACCCTGGTGTTGAAATGTCTACATGATATATTGCTAATAGCAATGGTTATTTAATACAAATGATTAATAAAAAAAAAATTGCCATAAATTTGAAAGGGGTGAACATTTCACAGAGGGGGTGAATATTCTGTTATGAGATTCTCACCTAGGGGTGAATATTTCATATGAAATATTCACCTGGGGAATGAGGATTTAGCGGTTGAAAATTTGATCTCACACTGGCGAGAACCATAAAAATAAGTTTTCAACATAATTGATTCATTTTTTGCTTTATTTTGCAGCTAGCATAATGTAAAGCTACATTTTTCCTATTGGACACAGGGAGTGTTAGGGATGTACTAATAGTAATATCCCCATGAAAAGATTATGTGCTGTAGTTTATATAATTTGTTTATAATAGTCTAGCAATAAAATGATACTTCATTCATATTTGTACAATAATTATTACCGACGTTATGTTTTTGAAAGCACCCAATGTAGCTCCACATTGTGTATACTGTGGACGTTTATCATTGGCTACTTCTAGGGTTGAATACAGTATGAAATGAGTCACTCAAATTTCAACTCCTATCTTGATCAACTGTACATATATTTGCCAGTCATACATTTATAAATTTCTTTGAGTGTGGGACCCCATAACTTGCCTGTGTTTGTAGACTTCAATTGAACTTCACTGTTTTGTTTTCAGAAACTCCTATGGGTTCTCTATGACTTGAACCACTTAGAAAAGTAAGTTGATTTATGTAATTGTAAGTGAAATGAACAGACAGCAAGTAACTGTCTGTTGCAGCAGCTACATTATGAAAGAATGGAAGTTTTCATGCAAGTTTAATATTTAACTACATGTCAATTATACATGAATGTTCATAAGTGCGCATGCAGCTGTATAGCAGTTGACATATTTATAATCTACATTGATTATGAAGCTTTTCACAACCTCAGTTATATTCCACAATAGAATTAAGAAATAACTGCTCCATTAAAAATTACTATAAGTAATAACTATTGCCAACATTAATCAGGAGTATGCTGTCTTTATTATTTTCAAAGTTGTCTCGGCTGTTTTCGTCAGCACTGCTTTATATGCAATGCATTCCAGTAGTTTTTAAATCTGTTAGTTAAAATGTGTTGGATCGAGATCATATAAGTGTGTGAGATAACACATTGCTATGACAACCTGTAGGTATCCCATGGGGCTCGGCTGTCTGGCTGACTTGGAGGAGATCATGGCGACGCCCGACCGCCCACAACCTGTCGTTCTGTTTGAGAAGGCGATTGCGTCAGCGCGCCGATACTACATCAACATGCATGTGTATCCATACACGTACCTGGGTGGCTTCTACTACCGCAAGGGCTGCTTCAAACAGGCTCTGTGGAACTGGGCTCAGGCTGCTGAAGTCATCAGCAAGTAGGGACAGCTCATTTGGTTTTCTCAGTGGTCTCAGTGGTCTCAGTGGTCTCGGTGGTCTCTGTTGTCTCGGTGGTCTCGGTGGTCTCGGTGGTCTCGGTTGTCTCGGTGGTCTCGGTGGTCTCAGTTGTCTCAATGGTCTCTGTGGTCTCTGTGGTCTCAGTTGTCTCAGTGGTCTCTGTGGTCTCAGTGGTCTCAGTGGTCTCAGTGGTCTCTGTGGTCTCAGTGGTCTCTGTGGTCTCTGTGGTCTCAGTGGTCTCTGTGGTCTCAGTGGTCTCTGTGGTCTCAGTGGTCTCAGTGGTCTCTGTGGTCTCAGTGGTCTCAGTGGTCTCTGTGGTCTCAGTGGTCTCAGTGGTCTCTGTGGTCTCAGTGGTCTCTGTGGTCTCTGTGGTCTCAGTGGTCTCAGTGGTCATACTGTTCCTTTTTTATTCCATTCTTTTTGTGATTTTGTCCCATCCCATAATATTTCTTTATTGTCCTTTATTTTTACGAAATGTTTCTTTGATTTTTTCTTCATAACATGCTAGGATATACTGAGCTAAACATCTACACCACGAAAAATCACCCAGCAATAACGTCATATTTCGCCAATCCATCCTTTAAACATGCAGTCCTTTTGGAAATCCCCTTGAGTTCCCAGAAATACGACAATGTTTCCATAGTACATGGAGCACATAATCTGGTTACCGTACTGCTAGTACGCATCAGTGTTATATCTAACTAAATCATTTACTTAACTAACCAGCAAATATCAGTGTTAACGTAGTTTATCGTGCCTTTGACACTAACGGAAATGCCAATGCATATGTGAACTGGTGACCCCGCGGGATAACGGGCCAATCAAAATGACCGTATTTTGACTGGTAACACTCCTGCCACGTGTTTGTTATATGGCTGGCGTAACCTGATACCGTAGATGGCAACACGTTACAAATTAAGGGGACATGTCAATATTACAAATGTCCATTATATATTTTTTGCATATGAAGGTGTCTTACGTGCACGCAACGTAACACAGCAGTAAATTACGATTTGGGTAGGGTTTGTGTAAAAAATACACTGCCACTTTAAACTGTCATTTTGCTTTTGCTTAATTCATTCACAGCAGACATGATTGGTTTATGTTAACCAAAATGTACCGTAAAGTTATCAGTTACTCTGTCATACTTATATGTATGTCATTTATTTCTTTGGGGATTTCTCAGAATGATTAAACTTTGTTTTTAGTGGCTATTTTTTCACATTTACAAAAAAACATTTAAAACCTTGTAACAAAATTAAAAACTCCAAATTTTTTAATCTGGTATATTATATAGTATTTCAACAACAAGCATATAATGACCATCCGAACTACCTTAAATTCCTTCGTCGTTTTTTTCATGCAAGAAAAATTACCCTGAAATGCACAGAACTCCATTATTTCCACCCAACAAATTGCAAATTTTTCTGTAATTGTTGCCAAGGAAGTTCTAAATTGTAAATCTTGCAGATTGTTTCGTGGTTGAATGATTGCTTACTTCTGACTTTGTGTGAACATGTTTTGTCTAAATTTTACCAGTTTGTTAGTTGAGCCTGCTTACTAGCAAATATATTTCTAAGACTAATTCAGGTAGAAACTGATCATGTTGGATATACATTACTTTAAAATTCCTTCAAAAATTATTTTAAGTTGCAGGGAGAGGAATTTCTCCAGACCCAGAACATTTGAGAAGTGCCTGTCTGCACATAAATGGCAGAGCAGCTTAGAAGCAAATGACTGTATATCTTATTTAGCCTGTGGCAATCCCTGTTGCAGTTTGTCCCCAGGGAAGCCAGTTCCCTCAATGTAGGATTTGCCTGAGGATGGGGACCAAACAGAAATAGGAATCTTTATGCATGACATTGCTTGAATTAGGCACCATTTTGTAGGGACTACTGATTTCTTGATGGTCAAACATTTTCACATACACATATTATATGTGTATATATATATATATATATATATATATATATATATATATATATATATATATATATATATATATATATATAGCTATACATATGTTGAAATAACAATAATCGCATATATAAAATACATTACTTATCAATGAAGCATAATTATTTCCTGCAGATTGGTACATTTTTGGTGTATATCTATGAATTGACCTTGACCATGGTTAATTTAATACATTTAAGAACACTGTTGGTTGGTGCTTATGGTAGCCATTAGAGTGGCATTTCTCCCAAAGTCAAACTTATTCAACAGTCTGTCATCCTTTTTATAGGAGTAGAGCTTTTTCACTTTCCAGACATTTTGGTAGCAACTGTTCACTTTTTGGGCCCCGGCAGAGGCCCTAGACCCCCCAGGCCCAGAGGCCCTAGACCCCCCAGGCCCAGAGGCCCTAGACCCCGCAGGCCCAGAGGCCCTAGACCCCCCAGGCCCAGAGGCCCTAGACCCCGCAGGCCCAGAGGCAGATTGTTAAGTTTGATGATAAGCTTTTCAACCATGTTTTCAAACCGCATGTGTGTAAATATTTTTGGCATTTTCTTGTGGCATAGCAAACTCCCCACCAGTGATGTCACTCACCATTTCACCCCGCCACAACTTACATTTCACCCCTGCAGCAACTTACATTTCACCCCTGCAACAACTTACATTTCACCCCTGCAGCAACTTACATTTCACCCCTGCAACAACTTACATTTCACCCCTGCAGCAACTTACATTTCATGTGCAGATTCTTTATTACAATTGGTACACTCCTAATTTTTGTCAAGAAATCTCTTAATTTAAGGTAGCTTGGGCGGCTAGCGTCAGTTGATTTTTTTCATAACATGCTAGGAAATATCGAACTGAACGTCGACATCAGAAATAATCACCCGGCAGTAACGTCATATTTTGCCAGTCCATCCTTTAAAAAACAGTCCTTTTGGAAATCCCCTGATTTCTTAGAAACGCTGACAACATTTCCATTGTAACAACCGCGTGTGCGTTGAGCTTCAAACCAGCTATATTTGTTTGCCGTGAATGCGGAACATACTGTCTGGTTACTGTGATTCCAGTACATATCTGCCTAAATCGTCCTTAAACCAACAAATATCAGCACTACTGTAGTTTATTGTGCCTTTGAACCTATACATGTTACAAATACAGATTCAAGGGCCATTGTGGCGGTAAATTAAGGGGACATGTCAGTATTAGAAATGGCCATTATGTTTTGTCAGCAATATGTAAAATGCCAGTGAAAATCGTCACATTTCAAGCATGATAGGAGTATCTATTGACATTTCTGTTATCACAAACAATCAGGAAACATTACCTAATACAAAATTATTTTTACTACATCACTTACAATGCTGAAATTTGGCAAATGAAAGCTTCTTACATGTAGGCAACTTTACACAGTTTAGAATTACGATTGGTGAAGGGTGTGTATCAAAAATACACTGCCATTTTAGGCTGTCGTTCAACTTTTGCTTATTTCATTCAACTTTTGCTTATATAATTCGTTTATGTTAACCTAAATCTCCCTTAAAGTTATCAGTGATACTGTCATACTTATGTATGTCATTTATTTCTTTGGGATTTTCTCAAAACAATATAATTTCTAATTTTGTGGCAATTTTTTCACATTTACAAAAATGTTTTTAAAATCTTGTAACATAACCAAATAAATGAAAAACTCCTAATTTTATTAATATGGAATATAATATAGTATTTCAACTACATTATGTGAAGATATTGTTAATTTATCTTAAAAACTTCTACTGAAACTACTCAATTCAAGACAAGCATATAATAGCCACCCCAGCAACCTTAAATTGCATACAATTGTGGATAGTGTTTGCATTCAAAATGTGTCTAGAAACACAATAACGTCCATTTTTGTTTGAAACTGTTATGCAGTGAAGTACACAGTTGCTCATATCACTCTGTAACTGTCCATTTTGAATTTATAATCAAGTTATGGCAGTTAGAGAGTGGTGGCATAGTCAAAACAGTATATGCTGGAAGGGAATTGCCTCACTGTGGTTAATAATTGCATTTTTTATTTAAAAAAAGATTGCCACATCATCTTCCATGATATAAGGCAGGTTTGCCATTAGATGTCATGTTATTTATGGTGCAATTTTCAGCATGCAGCTTCACTTAAATATGTCTCTTTTTCTCTGCCTATTTAAGACAAATTGATATGATAAACATTGGTAGATCTATATTGATATGATAAACTTTGGTAGATCTATATTGATATGATAAACATTGGTAGATCTATATTGATATGATAAACATTGGTAGATCTATATTGATATGATAAACATTGGTAGATCTATATTGATATGATAAACATTGGTAGATCTATATTGATATGATAAACATTGGTAGATCTATATTGGGGTTGGTGTAACTAATTTGTACTGAATGGCATGTCACTTTGGCCAGACCAAATATAACTACCATGTGGGTCTTCAAGTGTGAATTACAATGTAGGACCTTGGGGAAGAAGTAACCCCTCTGGTGTTTTTGATGGTAGCCCATTGTACTGCTGGTAGTACTCAGTTGTCAGATTGGCCTCTCTATGTTCCCCCTCCTAGAATGTACAGTTTCAGGGCCAATTTCGTGAACCCACACAGCTGGAATATTTAGAATAACTGCCAGGAAGCTTACTTTTACGCATAGCGTGGAACGTCAGCAAAGAGATATCAGTGTATGAATTTATGAGCACTTTGGTTTTCTTGTAATGAATTTATGTTGTTGGTGATTAAAGGAGACTTAGGTCAGAAACCATTTTGTTTTATTATATGGGAAACCCTAAAACCCGATTTTCTAAAAATAAATTGTGATAAAAAAAAAATTTCTGTGTTTTTCCTAGGGAAATTGGATGTGAAATTTATATTCATGGATCATTATTTAAAAAGCAGGTCATGTTTTCAAAACAGTAACTTAACAGTTTTCAAGAACATACTATCAAAGCAGACTGTGGCATGTTTCAGTCAATTCTGTAAAGCAGTAACAAAGATAAACGAAACAGATGGCAGCAGGTGTGGGGGGGGGAACATTAAACATGTTTCTGACAAAATCGCGTTAAAAGTTTGGGTACATTGGTACACACATTGGTACACACATTGCAACAAATAAAAGTTACCAAGATGGATGAAACTTTGTATATACATCATTCAAAATGTCCTCTGTTAAATGGCACCAAGAAAAAACTATTGCATTCGACAGTAACCTTAATTTTTATGTGCAAAACATAAAATGTTTTATGTGCAAAACATGAAAAAAGTTCCTATGTGATTGCTGCATGCATCATCCATACTTTCTGCTGTCGGGTGACACAGACTTTTATGCATATCAAAAATAATGATGACACTGTTTTGTGTATGTATCTGAGACACAGGATTCGTGCCGATATCAAAGACTCGACTTGTATATGCGTCAAAGATGTTAATGACATATATATGTATATATATATATATAATATATATATATATATATATACCGCCTACAAAAGCAAATGGCAGTCTTCAAGTAAAATCCAATGTTGTGTTTTCATAAATCAAACGTGCGCCATACAGCGTTCAGTGTACATGTTTCTATGAATTATTTTTATTTATTATATATGTGGGACTCTGTTGCAGCTACAACTACAGTCGGGAGGATGAAGAAATCTACAAAGAGTTTCTCGAGATCGCAAATGACCTCATCCCACACATCGCCCGGCTCTCGTCCGAAGAGATCCAACATTCTGTGGTCGAGTTGACGCCACCTGGTGGCCGACCACTGCCACTACTACACGATCCCGAGTGCTACATGCTGCTGCTGAAGTTCTATGACGGGATCTGCCAGTGGGAGGAAGGAAGCTCAACTCCCGTTCTACACATCACCTGGGCAAAGCATTTTGTTTATTCCATGACCAAGTTCAACAGACGCGTCCGCGAGAACCTGGACGTTGAGGTAGAGCGGGAGGATGAGGGGAAGGATTCAGTGGGAGACGGGAAGAAGAAGGGGGAGAAGGAGACAGTGAAGGAAGAGGTGCAGCAGGATGAAGTAAGTAGGGACGATAAGAAAAAGAATAATGATGGCGCCGGGCAGGACGAGGGCAAGGTTGATGTTAGTAATGTCGAGAACGTGGAGCCGAAACGACGGCGGGGCCGCGGTCGTCCACCGAAGCAGAAAGTGAACTCGGAGAAAACCAATGGTGTTGTCTCAGCAGTCGTCAAATCAGTTGAGGGCGATGTCAACACAACCGATGGTGATTCTTGTACGAAACGACAGTTTTCGGTTGCTGATGACAACCGAAACAGGAAGGGCGTAAGCACAGTGGTGTCTGAGGAAGAAAATATCAAAAGCACAATCGAAGAACTTGCCTCGAAGGTCGCCAATGACGGTGGCGAGGAATCTCAGACTGAGGCTCCGAATCCGAACATAGCTGCGCTGGCGCACGCGTGTGGTGAGTCGATACTGAACCCGGAGTATTTGCTGGGCGTGGGTGAGCCATTCTCCGTGGCCAATACGACCTCCAGTCTGTTCAGCACAACGACGACGGCAACCGACACACGTGTCGACTTTAACGAGTTCCTCAGCTCACGATCCAATGGCACGTCTTTCCCAGGCATGACGATGGATTCAATGCTAAAGGCTGATAGCCCAGCCGGGGGGATGCTGTTTGGGGTACCGCGATCGGACAGCAGTGTTTGGTCTACCCCCACTGCTGTGTCGGAGACGACCTCGAGGCAGAGTTCACGACCTGGCAGTAGACTGGAATGCCGCGATGACGTAAAACTTGTGCTGCGAAGTGCGAAAATGAAAGGCTTGAAAGATCTGTTACTTTCAGAGAAGTTGAACTCGAGTGCAATTAAGTTACAGTTGACTGCACAGTCGCAAGTGCACCTGAAACACACGAAGGTGGCTGGGGACAACCATGACTGGGGCCTTCCCCGCAAGAGGACGCGGAGAGAATGAATCTTACTGTCACATCCCTTGCTTATTGTTAGTCATAGAAGTCTTGTCCATAGTAGTGGAACATATTCATACATCCTTGTGCACAAGGGCTAACTCTACTATCTAATTCTGGTGAGGTGGCTGTATCTAAACCTTGGCCTGCATGCTGTCTTAATATTTGCTGCTCCATTTTTCCCAATGTACACCTTGGCAATCAACTTCATGGCTACAGACAAATTGTGGCCGACCAAACAAGTAATACCAAACAAGTCCCCCCCAAGACGGCTCGCTAATGCTGAGCCCGATTCCTGGAATCAGTATGCTGATGTGTGACACAGCTGATGTGACATTGCGTGAGAAAGTGCACCACTCGTTGATTCCAGGAACATCAAAGAGCTATTAAAGGAAATGCCTGGCATTACCCACGCGACCAGCCACACTGATCCACCCGTATGTAGGCCAGTGCTCTTATAGATCATAAGTTCGGTCGATATACCAGGGCTGATGTGAAGTAGCCCATCAGTTGACAAGGATGCATTCGTAGAATCGACCATCTGTTGGTCTGTACCATCAGGTCGAAATTGATTATGTGACTCGATTGTTGCGAGTTGGAGATTGAACAGAATTGCACTTGAATTGTTGCGAGTTGGAGATGTAATGAGTACAATAATCCGGTTATGTAAAAACTCCTGATTGTGTTAGCAGACGTATCTTGTTTGCCGCAAGATAGCTTGAGTGAGTCGAAACGGGAATGAATTGAGTTACCCGATGTTGGTGTGATAAATTTATGCTATATAAGTAGCGTAAGAAGATAATGTTGATACTGTTACGTGATTAGATATTGTTAATTTTCAATGAAATCGGAAAAGTACATGGCGGCCCTTGTGAACTAAGTGTCGTGACGATTGTGTGGATCGTGTCTACTAACGACATGCCGCTATTGGGCGTGTTTTATTTATAGACCAAGTGGATTGTTTTTCGAGGGGACCATTATATATTTATTGTTTTTAGTGCGCTGTGTTATGGTACCTTTGTGATATTTGTTGAAGATGTTTCAGCGAATGTTTGTTGCACTTGCCAATTATTGGCAGCTTGATCTGATGACAATAGATTGTGGCATCTTTTGAGTCATGTCATGACCAGTTTGCTTGAGTGAGTTTTGTCCAGTTCGTCAGCAGTTACAGTTTTGCACGATATTGCACTGCAAAAATCGGTTGTTTAAACACCTGCACGCCGCCGATTTGTGGAACAATATTGTCTGGAGATTTGGGACTGGTGAACCCGTCATGACCTTTCATCAAGTGGCGACAATCAGGATCTAGGTCACATTTGATGTCGCCCATCCAGATCATCCTCATTATTTGTCAGTTTATCCCACGCAAAGTGTGGATGTTCGCAGAATCAGTTGTACTTCGTCCCACATCCTGTCTTGGTTGACATGTTTTTGGGAACTAGATGCACCCATGCCTAAACTTCAAAGAGCATTCCACGAAGTGTTCATCATTACCCATCCAACCAGCGACGAGGGCCCAGTACCAATTACAGTTCCTGTATGGGTACCCTGTAAATCTGAGTGAGCAATATTGGTTAATACAGCAATTTAAAGTTCCACGTTTCAACAGGTCGATTTGCCATGGGTACTGATGTAGTCGGAAGCCCAGGATGGTCCAGATGCACAAACAGATTAGATGCACAATATCGTGCGATATAGTGTCGCCTGTCATGTCGGGATAAAAATCGCTCTTGTAAACTGGGCGTTAGTCTCTGATGTGGAGGACTTTCAGATCACTTAAAGTGGCCGATTACCCTGAAATAAAAGTAATGAAACTTTCAATTTTAAAGGTTGTTTGAAATCTATTAGACCCCAAAAGGCCAAAAAAGTTGTGGGGTCCCATGCAAATTTTTGAAATATCTGACGGTAACAGCTGCGTCATCAGGAAAATTAACAAAATACTGTACGCTGATTAAAATCGGTAATAATGAGGTTTTGGTTTTGCTATCTTGAAATCACACTACGAACAAAAAGTTACCAATAAATGTATCGCATGTGTTGACATTATGGACGTAGTTTCAATTAGCAATATAACTTCTGTGTTGATTTAATCGTTGTCCTAACAATGATGCGCAGACTGATGCGCAGATACCTGGATTGCATGGTTGTCGGCTACCTTACGGTATCTTGTGTAACTAACACATGACTTACTATTGGCCAGCGTAGTCGTTATTCAATATTAGGGTTACCATGTTATGTAGGCATCAGTAATAATGTTTTTTGTTATTACCTTCCAAAATATTATTTTAATAATATAACATTTAAAAAAAATTAGGTGGATGTTCATGTGTCGTAGATTCAGTTGTAGAATAATTCTTGATCTGGATATGATTTTAATATCATGTGATTGCAGCCAAGTATCTCTTGTATGTGAATGTTTTGTTGTATGCTAGACACTGGTCACACACTAAATAAATTTAGAAAATTTTACAAATTATATATAAGAGTATTGCACTCAATAGAAATTTTATTGTTTTCACTAAAATGAATTCCAGTTATGGTAGAAATATCGGCAAGTTAGTTTGTTTGAGAAAAAATAAGTAAATTTGTTGTAGTGGTGTATAATTGTGCAATTATGAAATTTTTTTAATGTTCTATGGTTAAAAAGTTCTGCTCCGAACGTTATGTTTTGGTGACTCTAATTGAGGTCCACTAGATGTACATGTAAAACAAAATCTGATTTGTTTTAACTTTGTTGAAATAATGTGTTTACAAAGAACATACACTGTCAGATCCAGTCGTGGTACTAAAGTTAAAGTGTATATTTAGAATAAACAATTTAATTGCAAGTTGAAAAATACAGCATGGAATGAGACATTTCATATTTTGGTATCTCTGTTGCAACGATGGATAGAACTTTGTCACTTTCTCTCGAATGTAGACGATTACAAGAAGTTATTTCCAAAGTGTTACTTGACCCACCCAAGCATCTATTAGCTTGTTTGTCAAACAAAAAATAATCTAGGTAAATAATATTTAAAAAAGAACTAGGTTTGTCCAATTGAAATAATTTATGTTGTGTATAATATTTTCCGCTTTATTTACGTGCATCATGGCCGGTATTTAGGAAGTAAATTGAAATAGTAAAGTGAATTGATTACAAGGCAAGGTTAAATGCAGGTTGCACATTTCAATAATATCTTTTCAGTGTTTTGCATTTCTAATGAACTTTTCTAGTTTTGTCACCTTCGTCTTGGTCATCTTTGAGTGATTTTTACTGGAATAGCCCGTAATTATTACTGATATTAGGTGGATTCTATACATATTTTATTTTACTAGTCATGCTTATAATATGTGCTGAATTAAATAAATAAAATACTTCATACAAAATCCAGCAGTGACAGGAAATTCGGAACGAGTTTTGGTATGCAGGTGTTTATTGTTTACATTTATGAAAGGTTACTAAGGCAGAGAATACTGGAGATGTATGTTCTAATATCTACGTAGAATTTCCTGGAAAGACTAATGGAAAACTACCGCATGTGTTCGTTTGATTAAAATGATACTGATGGTTGTAAGCCAAAGGTTTCTAGAACTTTCTGTGTGCACTCGCTGCAGTGGTAGAGCTGGTATGGTTGTCATGTCGCTTGCTATGTTCCTTATTTATGTCATCTGGTGTTGATTGTATTTCGCTGGGCATGTTCTAGTGGCATCGTGTGGTTCATTTCCATAATTTGAACTGGGTTGCATTGGAAAATCATGTTTCCGAATTTATGTCGTGCGACAGAATCAATTATTAGCATCGTGGCACTTGTTAACTTGATGTAGACTGTGAGAATTAGTTATTGTTATTTGTTAATCTCATAGAGGTACTAGTGTAACTGCTTATGTAAAATGTATTTAATCCTTTAGAGCAGGCACTTGTGCTTCTACCAGAATTGTGTTGTGGTCTGATGGCCAGTGGTGGAAGTTGCAGGTGAACTTTAATAAAGTAGCCAGCAACTAGAACACCCGTGACCAGTCATCTCGCCTTATCTCGGGCACCGATATACATACTTAAAACATCATGACAACATTGATCGAGCATAATATTATTTATGACAAATGTAGTTTGTTGTACAGAATTTTGCTGGAATTCTGTGAATAACAAGTGATGTGATTCGACTGTGTTATGTCACTTACGTGTTGTCCAACTGCACTGTTTCCTGGATCATTGCCAACAGTCAATTGTTTTTAAAATGCAATAAAAATTTATCCAGGCAGTTGAATAGAAGCTGTGCTTACAAGCTTCAACATTTACAAAGAAAATCCACCAATTGAGAAGACACCTTGTGAAAAATGGCAACTAATTTATAGCAAACCATTAAAGGTAACAGTGCAGTGGCAACGTTCAGTGACTGACTCTTACTTGTGTACTTATACAAACTATGTATACATACATATTTATTTGGAAATATGAATGTAGAATTTGTTTTGTTGTGTTCTTTTTGTGGCAAAAGGATCCGAATGAGTAGCTTCACATGCTGAAATAAAATGAATGCAGGCGTACGTACACATACGAACACCACACCTTTATTCAAACTCGGTGATTGTACAGCGATGCAGGCAATCTCTACATCGACTGCTGCATTTTCTGCTCATTTACAATAAATAAAACATCTCATCGCTACTTAACATGATATGTCAGCTAGATTACATTGTGAGTCACACTCGACCTCTTGTCAGTTCAACTATCATCAGCTAACCGGGTAAAACACGTATGGAATGTCATCAACACAATAATATGACACCGTTCTAGAATCCGCTTCTATCGACACAGCCGTCACTGGACTGCTATAATTCCGTTTGCTCTAGATGTCCAGCCAATATTAAGACAATATCAAGACACAAATTAAACTACAGAAATCTTGTCTACACAGGAACGCAGGCACCCTAAAGAACACAGGCACCAAGTGTGTCTGATTCTGTGTGGGTTGTTTCTTCCGTATGAGAAACTCGTAGCAATCTATAAGCCTTTTTTTCATCGAGTGGCTGAACATTACAAACTTGAATTTTACAAGACTAACATTCTTAAATAAACTACGCAGAAACCATAAAACTTAGAATGGTGGAAGTTGTCACAACATTGCTGTCAACCTCAACCTCGTAATCTAAAACGCTTCAAATAAATAGAACATTTAATCTCAACATTCTTAACTATGTGCATCTTCTGTGGGCTTCAGCAAGACGCTGTAGCTTGCAGCCACGTGGTGATCAGAGCTAAGACGACACGACAAATGTCAATTGTACAAAACCATGTATGAGACGCCTTTTTATCAGTTCGTCATTCACGTCTGCTGTGAGATTTCTGACCTTCTCCACGTTCCTGCAGTGCACACATAACACGCCACATCTACGAGTGCTGCCTGCAGTAAGACATTAGAAACAATTTCAGTCATGTCTGTCACTTTGTGGTTGACACTCTGCAACTGCCAAAACAGTTCCGAGAGCGGAAGCATAGAATTTCGCACAAGATTTGTTACATTGGTCTGACCTGCCAAACCTCTTGCAAGTTGTGCGTGCGTTAGAATCATATACTTCAAGACGACTGTGAACAGAGGAGTTTTGCCACAAATGAGTAAACAGCACACGTGGCCACCCACGTAACAAGTCAATTCATTCAACGAAGACTTCTTCATCATTTTCGATGTCATAACATCATTTATGGCCTCCATTTTTCCAAAAAAATGGCACATGCCAACACAGCTGTTTTGCAACCTGTAGCTTGACAATTCAAATCGTCAAACAGAAATCTTGAGTTGACGAGCAACTCTAGCTGGACACGAAGGATAGATGAGTTTTTGCATCACTGCTCCTTGTCGAGAGCACCATCGTTGAATGTCTTGTTCTCCTTATTGCTGCCAGGGGACGCTGGATCGACTCGATGCACTTCCATAGTTGACACCTGCTCCACCAGGTGTGCGTGCTCGTCGAGTAGACTCGCCAATTCCTTCTTCCGAATCTCGGCATCTTCCTGTGGAATAATCAATGTTACCGATTTAACTACAAGTTCACAGCAGCAAGCTATCAAAACAGTAAAACATCCAATAGGTCATTAAAAAATAATAATTATGTCTAAATGTAATAAAATCTTTTCAATCAGGACAACAATGGCAAAGAGTGCTTTTTAAACATAAGGTTACTTATAGTAATAATCTATAGTTCATCAGCAGTAAAAAATTATGGTACAATATATTTTAATAACAGTGCACAGTTGGGAGTATTATTTAGGATTAAAATCTAAACCATCTTCCACGATTCACACAAAATAAACTGGCATGCCACCTAGTGAGTATGGGATGAGGCAACATGAAAATCATAGAACGGCATGGAAGACCACTTACTGCCAAACACTGCAGTTGCTCTTCCGAGTTCTTCATCTTGAGGACACGCTCCGAGATTGAGACCCTCCTCTTGGCCTCGGGAGCTGGATCTACACGGAGACATGGAGATTACGTTTAAATGCAATACAAAGCAACAGGTGAAATGGAATGTCCCAAAAGTGGTCTTGAAAACTAAGTTCTTATCCACTAGCAAATGTTTAAAATGGTTGCATGCATATATTTTGCCAATAGTTTCTGCTGGATGCATAGTAAAGGATTACCCACTTTTATAGATTTTTAACTTATTATATTTTGTAAGACAATGTCTTTAAAAACTAAGTTAAAATTGAAATCATCAAATAAATGGTTAACTAGTAATAAGAACACAGAAATGAAACAATATTGTAAAAAGAGGAATATCATAATTAGAGGCATTTGAATAAGAAAAAAAACAGACGTTAGTTCACATGTCCAAATGTCATTTCAGAGAATACTGTAACTCATCCTATATTACACACTAGGGGCGCCACTCACTTTCATCTGGCTCAGCTGTTGGATCTGGCATGTCGATTTCTACCGGTTTCTGCTCGCCACTTTCGTCCTCGAGACCTATCTTTATTTCGGCGCCACTCGGCGTCTTAACTAGCCTACTAGCTCTCCCACCAGGAGAAGTCATTTCTGTCACTATTTCTGATTCCGTCCCCGTTTTGGCGGCGTTCGTGTCCACTTCCGGCAGCGCCTCCTCAGTAGTGCCACCTGGCGAATACACTTGTTCTATATCAGCAGACGCTGGAAAAACAGATAGCCGACGTAAATAATTAATTTCCAGAACAATGCTCAAATTACCTGTATAAATGTGGTATTCAGATAGATATGTGCATATATTAATCATAACAAATCCTTACGACCGATGAGTAGCTCTGAAATGGCAAAATAGCGTAGTACAATCTACGCGTGCAGATGTAAACATGCCTATTTCATACGATTCCGCCACCCGGCGAACGCCAACAAAGCTATCTAACCAAATCAGACGTCAACCGCATTGCAACTTTGTCAAAGTGGCCTATGCAATTTTATGCCGCGTGAAATATACAGTAAACATGTGCACTCGTTACCTTCTACAAACTATCCATCAGAGCAAAAAGTTTTGATTAAGTTTTCACGTGGCAGCAGACGTATAAGAATACCTGTATTCCCAAGACGGTACCGCCATCTGGTGAATACATGTAAACTAATTCAAATAAGACTGCTGTTTGCAGCCAACGAATATTTCTACTCTGTGATCAGAAGCACGGTGTAACGCCATAGAATATGACTAGCACGGATATTTTTATAGGGGCTGTTGCTGAAGACTATGAAGAGCACATTTTTCGTGTGCTATAACTTAGCTGCAAGCCCGTAGATGGCGTAATCATAGCACAAACATAAATGTTCTATATATAATGCAACATCAATAATAATTAGGAGTTCAGGATAAGAATAAATAAGAATATCAGTCTATTTGGGCATATATTTGACAACAAAGATCTTCATATCATTAATTTTGGCAAGGATTATAAAAGGAAAAATACACTGCCAAATTCTATGGAGGTAAGAATGAATTCCCAGCTACACAATCTTATTGGGCCAATGAAGCACCAATGAAACTTGTTCATAAGCCATCATTGGCCCAAAGAAACCTTGCTACCTGCGTTAATTGTTCAGTTGAACAGAGAAAAATAATTATTCAAGAACCAGGAATTGTTTTCCTTGTTTTAAGTTTATTGTCTTGGGGACTCTTGGGGACTCTGGGACTAAACCAAGTGAAACTGAAACGTCTTGTTTTCTTAAATGCAACACTGCATTCTATAAATACCATCCCAACCCATCGCACCACTAAACCACATAATTCAACAAAGCCACTTACACTGTGAAGCTACCAGATATGCTATCTATCTCCTTCGTGTTTATATGTAGGTGCTGTATCGTGCATACTCTCTCCAGATGTTAATATGAGGCAAATCATGTTACAACTTCCTGCATGTGCACGTCACCGTGTGCGCCAGTAATCGTAAAACCGTGTACCATATTGTGTAAAGATGTGTCCTCATTCTGAGGAAGTCAGCCCGGGTCAGACAGTGACGTAACCGCACCATTGATGATGGAGGATTGAGAGGAGCCAGGTGTGGACTGTAGATATGTATCACAGACAGACGAATCAATAGACTTCCTGTCCCAGATCCTGGCTACCTGCAGCTAACTTCTGCTGCCCGGGGCTAAGTTCCCACCCTCTGCCCATCACCACGAGACAAGCTGGGCATTATCCCATGGGGGTGTATAGCTACAGAGACAGACTTTCTTAGAAAAAAGGCACAGAAGCAAAGGAGATTAAACAGAACCAAAGAGATGATGACATACAACCAAGGAATCAGAACCAAAGAGATAATGATATACAACCAAGGAATCTCTTGTATTAAAACTCCCATTTCAATTCGATTTTTTTCGCTAGTCTTGTTTCAGATTCATTTCACAAAAGCTCAAATCTATTTGGGCATCAACGAACCTGATTTGCAATGGGTTAAATGAATTGAGGAGGGAGTTATGTGAGATATCTGTCAATTATGTGAGATATCTGTCAATTATGTGAGATATCTGTCAATTATGTTAGATATCTGTCAGTTATGTCAGATATCTGTCGATTATGTCAGATATCTGTCAATTATGTCAGATATCTGTCAATTATAACCACACTATTTACAGTCAGCAGGTCATTTATTCCATTCATTAATTGTCCTCCGTGAGGATGAATATTTTCTATCAATGAATCATGTTATGCATGAGACCAACAAGTGAATCAGCTGAGCTCATTACACATACTAGAGTGTTCACAGGTAATGAATTGAGACTGACACGAGAGTCTGCAGCCACACCACATTTCCACCTGCATGTACCTGGTTAAAAGGCCTACAACAATTTTCTTGAAAGTGCCTCTACACAGTGTACCTTAACAGACAGCGGTGGTGACAATAACCACTCTGGTGATATTATCATCATTACCTCTGAGGGATCCATTTGAACAAATGTGCGTGGTTAGATCTGGGCATTTTAAGGTCGGCAAGTGTAGTTTATTTTTATGTTCAAATAACAGATGCACGATGTGAGCAATAGCTTGGCAGTTAGTGCACTGGTTGTCAATTGAGAGAACTAAGGTCTGAGTCCACCTGCAGCTGTTTCAAAGTTTAGGCAGTTTCGTTCGCCCGACTTTGCCTGTGTCTTTTGAAAAAAGACACTAAAAGCTGTCCGTTCTGCCTGGTGTGTATGATGAGGGAATAAAAAACCCAAACATGGGCTAAATGTGTAACCTGTTGTGAAAAAATTCTGTGTTAGCCCAAGAATGGGCTGTTTGGAGTAAACAAATTGAGCATTATTCTATGTGGCATAAGCACCTAATGACATAAAATACCAATATTTCTTTCAATTTGGAGGTGTCCTGAGCCTCAACCAGTTGCGCCTCCAGGAGGTTCCAGACAGCTAACACGTGGGGAAAAATTTTATTTCTGTATTCTTCTGTGATATCCACAAAGGGTTTATATAAACATAAATCACAGGTAATATATGAAGGTGACAATAACCAAAATGCATAAAACTAGCAGATCATATATAATTATATATATGGACTATGCAAACATTAGTAAGGTAAACCCACTTGACAGGAGCACACCTGACAATTAACATGAAGTAAACAGGTGGCACATCACAGATGATGCAAAGACACGATGTCACTCTGTGCTAATGCACTTGTTGACATACTGACCCATACAGGGATAGACACTACATCAGTTCGTCAGTTGAGCTGTTCAGTAAATACAAATGAATGGCTGGTGATTTTGATGGTGTATTTAACACTAGAGACCAGGAGATTAAGAGGAGACAAAATAGAAGTGTTTAAAATAGTGAATGATCATGAGAAAAGCATAGGAATATGTTCTTCAAACTTAAAGAAAGCAGAACCAGAAGAAACAATGCACCATTAGTTAAGGAGGAGCAGTGTATGTTGGACATGAGAAAGTACTCATTCTCACAGAAGCCGATAAATGAATGGAACAAACTATCAAATGATTGTGTTAATGCTAGTAGTGTGAATATGTTAAAAAATAAAATTGACCAACATCTGGTAAGGGTGGGCTATGCATAGATGATACAATTGTTGGACTCTCAATAAGCCAATCTTGTTAAACATGTGTACAACTCTGTTTTTGAAGATGAAAATGGAACAATTTGAAATCCAATATGGAAACCAGGTTAGATTTATGCTGTGTTTACAAATATATGCCAAGTAAACACGAGTATACCGATAGGTCAAAATTAGAATTGACAAAATGACTATTATCTAAGGTTCCTCAATTCAAATTTTTTGTTTGTTTCATTTCAGATTCATTTCATAAGAAATTTGAACCTGTCTAGTATCCACTATAACATGCTAGCTTGTGGGGCACGATGGCATACCGGTTAGAAGGCCAGACTCTCAATCGAGAGAACCTGGTTTCAAATCCCACTGAAGTCGCTTCGAACCTTTGGCAAGTTTGATCACCCCACGTTGCCACAGTTCACTCACTGTATAAATGAGTACCTGGCAATACAGTGTTGGAAATTTGAACCAATAGTCTTCGCACAATTGCAAAGTATAAAGCTCTTTGAGCGGTCCTACAGACTAGATACCACGCTATATAAAAATGTACCTTTACCTTTTTGTATAAATCTGTTGTTTAGTTTTGGTGAAATCATTGAACAAACCATTAAATTCTTTTCAACCAGATTCAGTCAAAATTTTGTGAATAAACCACACAGTTGGTCCGGCTCTATAAACTATAGCATAAGGCATATGTGCATATCAATAATCCATTCACACACTACAGATCTGAACCCAATTTGCAATGGCCTAGATCTGCTGATTCTACTGAAGAGGGAATTTTAACAGTCATAAAAGTTCTGCCACTTACTGTGTTGCAGTGAACAGATCCTGGTGAGACTTTACACATAACACAGAGGTGAAGACGTGACGCATTCAGCAGTAATCACATCACACCAAAGTGACATATATACACCACCAATGACAGGAGCTGGTCAAGATGAGGTTCCCTGAGTCCCGGCCTGCCAGATGCACTACTAATCAGACATGCTAAAGCTCAGTGATCCCATTGAAATGCTGTCACCAGTCCACACTGCAAGGCTGCCCAAACTGACAGGTGCCTATCCCCACTGATAAGATACAGTAACAAACTTAGTGTTCATGTATGGGAATGACGTCAAAACGTACGTCAATGTGAAATGGTTGTCACGTCCGCCCAGCCCTGGCCAGTGCTCGGCTCAAGTAAATGTGTAGTGATTAGACACAATCGGCTACTGACAAGTCAACAAAGCAACTTTATGACAGCAATCAGGTTATCTGAGCAACTTACACTACTAATGTTGGGCGACTAATGAGTAAACTACACAACGAGCACTAATGCTCTAATGAGTAAACTACACAACGAGCACTAATGCTCTAATGAGTAAACTACACAACGAGCACTAATGCCCTAATGAGTAAACTACACAACGTGCACTAATGCCCTAATGAGTAAACTACACAATGTCGTTTTGACACAATGTGCACTAATGCTCTAATGAGTAAACTATACAATGTGCACTAATGCTCTAATGAGTAAACTACACAACGAGCACTAATGCTCTAATGAGTAAACTACACAATGTCGTTTTGACACAATGTGCACTAATGCTCTAATGAGTAAACTACACAATGTGCACTAATGCTCTAATGAGTAAACTACACAATGTGCACTAATGCTCTAATGAGTAAACTACACAATGTGCACTAATGCTCTAATGAGTAAACTACACAACGAGCACTAATGCTCTAATGAGTAAACTACACAATGTCGTTTTGACACAATGTGCACTAATGCTCTAATGAGTAAACTACACAATGTGCACTAATGCTCTAATGAGTAAACTACACAATGTGCACTAATGCTCTAATGAGTAAACTACACAATGTGCACTAATGCTCTAATGAGTAAACTACACAATGTGCACTAATGCTCTAATGAGTAAACTACACAATGTGCACTAATGCTCTAATGAGTAAACTACACAACGAGCACTAATGCTCTAATGAGTAAACTACACAATGTCGTTTTGACACAATGTGCACTAATGCTCTAATGAGTAAACTACACAATGTGCACTAATGCTCTAATGAGTAAACTACACAATGTGCACTAATGCTCTAATGAGTAAACTACACAATGTGCACTAATGCTCTAATGAGTAAACTACACAACGAGCACTAATGCTCTAATGAGTAAACTACACAATGTCGTTTTGACACAATGTGCACTAATGCTCTAATGAGTAAACTACACAATGTGCACTAATGCTCTAATGAGTAAACTACACAATGTGCACTAATGCTCTAATGAGTAAACTACACAATGTGCACTAATGCTCTAATGAGTAAACTACACAATGTGCACTAATGCTCTAATGAGTAAACTACACAATGTGCACTAATGCTCTAATGAGTAAACTACACAATGTGCAATAATGAATAATCTACACAACATTAATGAATAAACTACAGGCACACAATGTTAGGCGACTCTAATAAACAACTACACAACATGCATTAATGCTCTAATATATAAACATTGCATGCTCTAATGCATTAATAAATAAACTATGCAGCATACGCGAATGTTAAAATAAGGGCAAGGGGATAGAAAGGCACCAGACTTTTTGCTCAGTTCGGCCGCCAGTGTTTTATCTTCTTTTTATTCAGTCATTGATGAGAAAAAGCCAGAGTTCACAGCCGTAAATAGGGGCGGTTGTCGGTGCGTTGCGTGACTGTTCACTGAAGGGTGAAACAAAGAGGAATAAAACAAACTTGCGACAGATGGTTCCACGAAGGTTGGCAAAGCCAAAAAATTTGGTGCATTTACAAATGACCAAACCCCTGTCGTTTTTACTAAACATGGATGCCTGCATGCATGCACTGACTAATGCATGATCATTCAAGCATGCACGTTCATTTAAGCATGCACACACATGCACATACTTTGAAGTTGCAAAATCAAGTATTTTCTCACAGAAAGTATAAAAGAAACATAGAAATAAGAATACGGGGCACTTCCTATGCCAGTGACCAAATTTGGTTTTGTCTCCCATCCTGTAGTTGATAACAACTTTTAATTTGACAACGCACAACATATTGTTAACAGTTTCTTTTGTCTTTCAAAGTAAAATATTGTAAGGTGTTAACAAGATTGCTGCATGAATGATATTATTATGTTTTCTTTGGGACAAAAACACCTTCGCTAACTACATTGCACACAAACTAATTGGTTAAAGCTTTGCCGCTTGGTATCTGCACAGGACGTCACTACACAGATTAGAGCGGTAACGCCTGAATCGGGGTCAATCTACTGATGTTGTGTGCACATTTCTGGGTCGTTGACATTTTGGTTTATCAGGGATTAACTGAAGAACAAGCAGTAATATAAAACATGAGTAAACATATTAAACCTAATCTGACATACCAACTTGATTGTAGCGATACGCATATGTAACAGAAGTGTGTGGTTATCATAGTCGAACAGACGGACATGAAATCTATGTTGTGTTTTAGGACCGAGGCCGTAGGAATGATCTCCTTCTTAATCTGCATCTTTGAGTGGCCGCTGCTGGTGCTGCCAGCTGGTGATGATTTAGATAACAGATGATTGGTGGCGGAAGTACTTGAGCCAGTGGCCTGGCCAGGCCAATGCCAACATACCTCCAAGGATATGACCATCACAGGGGTGGGGTAGCCGGATGACCAGTCAATAAGGAAGGTGGCACTATCAGTGGCTACGTTTCTGCAGGTGGATGTTATATTTTGTGTATTACTTTCATATTACACGATTCAAGGCTCATGTTACTAAATAATGATGTGTTGCCCTTTAAAAAAGCTATACAAAATAATGGTCTGATGAAAAGAACGGGAGGATGGGTAGACGGGATGGTGTGTGGGTATGTGGGATGTTGAATTAGGTGAATTGAATAATAATAATTATAAATCAATAATAATAAAGCAATAAGAATAAATCAATGACGATGTACGAGGTTTGAAGATGGGTGGATTTGATGATGGGTGTCTGTGATGGGTGGGTTTGAAGATGGGTTGG
The DNA here is from genome assembly GCA_963662155.1 of Lamellibrachia columna. Classification (NCBI taxonomy): domain Eukaryota; kingdom Metazoa; phylum Annelida; class Polychaeta; order Sabellida; family Siboglinidae; genus Lamellibrachia; species Lamellibrachia columna. The sequence continues at coordinate 58,615,180 of OY759262.1, forward strand.
TTAAAACTTAGAAGGTGGGTGGGTATGCTGATGGGTGTTTTTGGTGATGGGTGGGTTTGCTAAAGGATAGGTTTGCTAATGGATGGGCTTGCTGATGGATGGGTTTGAAGATGGGTGGGTTTGATAAAGGCCGGGTTTGATAATGGCCGGGTGGGTTTGATGGGTGTATTTGAAGGTGTGTGTGTTTGAAGTTGGGTGGGTTATGAGGTGAGCGGGTTTGAAGACGGGTGTGTTTGATGATGGCAAAGTGACTGAGAATGCAGTATTCAGCGGTCACAACAAATGAGGACCGTAGTACAGAAATGGTGAAGAACTTGTGTGACATAGTTTAGAGGGCATTAGGCCACCCTTTAACTCATGTATTCATTGTGTCATTTATCTACGACTCTAGGGAAGACTATTTACAATCAGCCTTTTTACAGTTGCAGCTACCAGTTTTTTGGTTAACACGCCAAGTGGTAGATTGCAGTGTACTCCCTGCTAGCAGCCAATGACGTATAATGTGAACACAGCTGCAAACAGACAAAAAGTTACTGAGGCAGGCTTACATGATTTATTCCCCCCATTAAAACCAAATCAAGCCATCAAAACAGATTTACTTTCACCCAATAATATGCACCAATGACGGGTAGAGCGGGTCTTTTTGTCATCGATGACGCAAGTTGAGAATTATTTTCGTGATTCTCAATGCAGCAAGAAATTCTATGCTATGCTGAACAGCAATTAAGGACGTCACGCTACTTTGGCATTAACAGTCCCTGCAGCATGCGTCACTGTGGTGATCGAGCATCACCTACTATACCCTCCCGGCATATTTCTGTTGTTGAAAGATGCTAGATTTAAAACATATTATTTGGTTTGTCTAATCTGTGATGATGCGTTTAATCATGTATATGCACAAATAATGTCAAATTTGGTTTGGGGGTTCATAAATATAACAAATCCAATAAAAAAAAAATTATTTTGATAAGATTGACCACACCCACCCACATCCAAAACAAAATAAAAATTTCAGGCTTTCCCAATGCAGCAAATGGAAAGCCAACTATTGCAAAATTTCAACTTGGAAAAAACTTGACTTGACCTTGACTCACCCACACTTTTTATTTTGGAAGCCCCATAGACTATGTTTTATGCAATCGGATAGCATGTTCAGTTCATTCAGAAAATATTGGTCTGAACCCAAAAATAGCCTTCATTGGTCCCAGCTGCCACTGGCAATGGTTTAACAAGACAAGAATGCACATCAATCAAACTACCTACGTCAACATATTTCTTGTTCTATTAATAAAATAGTGATTATACAGAGATATGTGTATTAGGCACAAAATCAATCTGCAAGCAATACCGCAGATATCTGCGGAATGCAATATGCACCAGTTCAATGCTTTTCGGTTATCAACTTATTATTCCTAAAAACATTTGGTCAGCTCATTGATGGCTGGTCAGTAAGATAAATTGGTTCTAAATAAACAAATTCCACTTCATGAGACTGAATTCCACCAATCAACAGCATTCTATAAATGATGACAGCCGCACAATAGAATCATTGATGAATTAACATGATAAATGACTCAAATTTATCAATCAAGTTTTTAAATCAGTTCCAAAATTAAGGTTCCTGTTATTGTTGATTGTACCAACTTATTTGTGTCTGATAATTTTTTTGTACTCATATCATCCAAGATTTCTGCAGCGATATACTGAAAAACACAAACTACAAAAGAGTTGTGTATGGGCAGAGGAATGTAAAAAGCCAATCCTTGAATAAATTATACATACATACAGAGGTGGATACGTGAATGAATAGTCTTTGTACAGTAATTGCAGCATGGCTGAATGCTTTTCCAAGGGAAGTCAAGATGGCGTTGGAATGAACAGGTCTGCCAGGGGGTGAAGTGTAAAGCGCTTTGAGCAGTCCCAAGGACTGGATACTATGCTATAAGATTTTTTTTACCAATGTGTTTAACAGAGTGCATCACTACTCCTGTCACACACATCACTAAGTACTTCAGTCACACAAAAACAAATATGAAACAGAAAAAGCCCAAAAAAACAGAGACTAACAATTATGAGAGAGAGCACCTGGCATCAAAACTTAAATCCAGCTGAGTAGACAACACATGCCAGCACCTAGCTCAAACAAGGGACATCAACTTGAATAAACCATTACAAATACACTTCTCGCAAACCAAATTTGGATTTCAGTCATCTCCCAACCACTGCAGTAGAAGTGTCTTCCCTAACCAAATACTAGAGGAAGTTACCCATTATTCACCCCCCCCAACCCCCACCCCCAAACAGTACAAATGCCACAGTGAGTCCCACTAGAAGAAACGTACACATTTTCTTACTGCAGCTGACATTAACGAGACGTTTCAGTCATTGATTATTACCAGTAAAAACGACTTCCATTCAATCATCCACTTCCTCCTAATGTAGCACCCTCCGTCCCGCATCCTTGCTTCTTCCTACATTTGGTACTCCCAGTTAATGACAGCTGATGGTTTTTTTTGGCTGAGAGAGACAGGGCATTAACGAGGATCGTCAGTGCCCATCTGTTCTAGGCAGGATTGCTGTTAGTGCCCATCTGTTCTAGGCAGGATTGCTGTTAGTGCCCATCTGTTCTAGGCAGGATTGCTGTTAGTGCCCATCTGTTCTAGGCAGGATTGCTGTTAGTGCCGATCTGCTAAAAGCAGGATTGCTGATGATGTCGGCTTCTTTGATTCTGGTCGCCTGACCTAACAGCACTAGAGGCAAACAGGATACACCCTAATGAAGACATAAGATACATTTTAGCTGTGAGAGAGCCAGACTGACAGAGGGATGCTTCAGCAACTGAACTACATGTATAACCTAACTGAGACATCCTTATATGTGTATCATCAATTTATCCATTATGTTGGTTGCTTCGATGCGATCAAGTTTGGTCTTACTAGCAGTCTCCCTGGTCCATTGCATAGATGTCAACATCTGTTCAGGGAGAACTGTTCCTTCACTCAACTTTCATCAGTTTTGAGCATTTTTTTGGGTTGCCATTTTGATGTGTCGCTCTTGTTTGCGGTGAATGAATGCCTGAGAAAATGTGAAATCAGTTGAAACCAAAGAAATAAAATGTGCCTGAAATGGCTTCATATGCAACAAATAGATCGATTTTACCATGATTTTTTCTGGTTTTGAAAATTACAAAAAAGCGAGACATTTTGTCCAAAAAGCAGGAAAGCAGGACCAGGGAAAAAAGTGGTATTTCCCACCCAAAAGCAGTAGTGTTGCCATATGCCATTGAAATAAATATAACAACAGTTAGCAGTTTGTCAATGTGTAAATGCCAATTACTTAGTTTTTGCTTAAATTGCAATCAATTAATTAGTGACATGCTTGTTTGACATAATATACAAGAATTTAGAGATTTTTTTATGAAAGACACCGTTTTGAATACTAATTGTGACCAAGTTATGTTCATTGTTTTGGATGGAAAAAAAACACTTCCGTTTCTGATGCATAGATGTGTACAAATTAACGCATATTTTATACTTAAAAAAAAAACAAAATCACTTTACTGCCTCGAACTTCAGTGAAACTTTAACTCCACCTATTATAACAAATCAACAATTACTGTTTCAGAACTTCAAACGAATTGCCTGAAGTTTCTTTAGACCTAATCTGAAAACCCCAGTATTTGTTAGCTTGATGTCAAACATACGGTACACACCATGCAATTTAATTAAAATAAAAACAAAATAAAACCGAGTTGATCACCGCTTTCTGATACGATTAAGAACATTTCAGAAGGCAAACGCTGATGTTTTGCTGCACTGAATTGACTGCATACATCGGTTAATTTGTCGTCTTTTTACTTGCTCAGTCAACTATGCAAACAGTATCCGTGCCCTGGCTGTCTTCTGAAGCCACTGTTTATGCCATCCGCAAGCCTTGCACGTGCAAGTCTGCAACTAGGCTTCACAGATGACTGTCACTCTGTCTTGTGTCACTATCTGCATGCCGGATGTCACTCCATTGTCTTAATTTAGAGTGCACTAAGAGACATTGTGTTGTCACATTTGTTGCGAGTCAATGTTAAATGACGCAGATACACAGTGCGGCTTTCACAAACAGCTAAAAATGGATGAGTGCTCTATGAAGAGCTGGCGGTGCTGATTAGCGAAGTCAGATGGCTTACACACGAAGGAAGACACTTCATCTTTGACAAAGCGCAGCGGACTAAAATGTTCGCTAATGAACGGCACGATGTGGACATGCACACACAGCATGATACTGCCCAATTGGGCGAGATGTGACATGCACACACAGCATGATACTGCCCAATTGGGCAAAATGTGACATGCACACACAGCATGATACTGCCCAATTGGGCGAGATGTGACATGCACACACAGCATGATACAGCCCAATTGGGCAAAATGTGACATGCACACACAGCATGATACTGCCCAATTGGGCGAGATGTGACATGCACACACAGCATGATACTGCCCAATTGGGCTGGCCCTGAGAGATTGGGGTCACAAAGATGCACAGATTATGTTGGATTCTTCTCACCCATATTACTTACTTACTTAGGTTTACTTAGGTTCTTCCTGACCATAGGCGCTGGTGTTGGTGCTCAGATATTCAACTTTCTGTTTAAATGCTCTACGAATTCCTGGCACGGATATTGGCTCCATGGACAGCGATGCTGCCACTAATTGGTCCGAGTGTATGAATTCATTAATTTAGAAACCATGAAAATGTTCATATCTGTACAGAAAAAAATTATCCAAGTAACAAAACATAGCAGTAATTAATCCATATTAATCACATAATTATGAAATATCAGCAAAAAACTTTTTTTATTATTTTATATTTTTTTATTATTATTATTATTTATATTTACATGAGGTATGAGGTGTATTACATCAAAATAGATGCAGACTAAAACACCAGATGTCACAATGTTTAGACACCTGTTTCACCTAACAACCTCACATACAAAGAAATTCCAACAAACCGTGGACTATCTCTGCTACATGCCTCCCCTATATCAACGTCATGAAAAGTGTGACACCTCTGGGTGCGAGTTTATCTAAAATCTGTCACATCAAGGACATTTATATGAAACCAGATCCGGTGACATACACCATTAGTGTTCAAGGAACAGTTTGTAGTAGTGGGTTGAACATGACAAATGGCATCCAAGAAGACCCACCTTTAAGGAGACCTGTCACCAATCACTGCTGCTCCAACTAACACTCCAATGACTAGACTGACCAAGTGGCCTGACCACCAACACTAAGCCTGTATTGACACTCACACCTCTGAAGGTGTCCAAGCCAAGTGGACTATCTGGACACCTATAAGAGAGGTTTTAATTAACACCTGCATGAAAGCCAGTGCCAATCAATCACAGTGGTGTGACGACATTGGTGGCACTGGCCAACAAAGATGACAAGACGTACATGTCCTAGAACCAGCACACAAAGTACCACCAACAGCGTCATTAATTCTCGCTGAAAGAAACTTTGGTGTAACAACAATAAAACATATGACATCGGGTCACTTACCTACAGCTACATACGTCAATCCACCACTACCACTGCAGCCAGTCACAGTAAACAGCTACACTTACAACTGTACATCTGTGAGTAGAGTCCAGTCAAAGGACAGCGAGGTCAACTCCCAGTACGATATCTTCCTCCAACCTCCTGGGTCTATCCCATTCAAGTGAAGCTCATGTCCCTATCCCCGGCTAAGCACATTCACACACTTACACCAGCGAAACAAAAATAAACTGCCTAGCCCAGCTGCAGATAAATAAATGCGCTATCTTCCCAACACCTGTATGGCAGCAGCCTGACTCCCTCATCTCCCTCCATGGGGTGTCGGTGTCATCATGCCATGGCTGATTATACAGTCAGACAGATAATGTAACAACTGTTTCTGGCTTCCATTGCCTGCTACATTCCTGGATATCAATGAAAACTCATCCACTCCGAATCTGCAGCTTGTTGTGGGTGGCAATTGTACTGATTCTTAGAGGCAATGCACTCACTGCACAGGCATTATTATTTTAAAGTATAATAAAATACATCTTACAGGTATAAATCTCTTTTTAATGTAATTATTTCTTAATAATTGTTTTCATTTTATAGGTTTAGTTCATTTAATTATTTTATTATGATGTATGTGTACCAAATTAACTGTACCTAAAACTAAGGGAAATACCTCAAACATCACCAGTATTCAACATATTGGTATTTAGAAAGTCATTTAACCCATTTCATATCAACAACAATTTCGGTAGTAGTTTATTCTGTTATTTGTTGGAATGAAACGGGTTGATATAAAACATCACATCAAACAGTATGGGTGAATTTTCTATGGAATTTTGTACAATGAATCTCTGAATAAAGATTATAGCAACACATACATTTTTCCAGTTGTGCGTCATAATAAGAGCAGTTACATTAATAAACATTTCTTTCTTAATTAATGGACATGATAATAACTAAATAGCTTAACAGTGTATGGTCTTATGTTCACAGGAATTCGATAGAAAAAGATTACGGCTGCGATGCACACAGTACAGCGGCAGCGCACACAATATGGCTGCAGCATGCACAGTACGATGTTACACCGACAGGAGGGTAGTGTTTGTATGGAAGAATGATGACATGATTCAGCAATTCATAAGAACAGACCCTTGCAGTACACAACACCTGCAGAGCTGTGACTACGTCTGATACACAAGTGACCAGAGAAAACACCACGTCACCAATTTGCAAATGATTGCGTTGAAGCATCCCAGATTGCATTATTCAGAACCTGTGACATTGCTTGAATTCAAGGAATTAGTTGTGGAGATGGGCAGTATTTTCTAAAACAAAGTAGCCTTGATGGATGATCGTGGCAGGCAATGGCCTGCAGTGGTATTTCTGACACCTCGTTGCTATTTCCATTCCTCTGAGAAGCAATCAAGAACCTATAAGTCACTCAATACGCACTGAAAATAGCAACCCACATACTGTTGTGTTGAGTACCTGGATGCAATGAATATAAACAAAAGCTGTATCAATTTAGGATGCAAAATGCCTAGAGAATTTTTAAAAAAATAATGTAATATTTTACTATTGACTTGACTATTAAACCATTATTTTAACGACATTCAAATGACGTTCCTATGGGCATACTGACCATAAAATATCACTGCACTGCAGAATTGGTAAGTCATATAATAGAGACAAATTGGGATGACTTACATATTTACAGAGCCACAAGTGTACAGTGTTGTTAAAGCATTTGACAAAGCGTCACATCACCGACTTTTACAGAAACTGGAGAACTACTGATGGCTCACAGAACTCAACGTGTCCGAGTAAACAATTCATATTCAGATTGGCAAGACGTAATAAGTGGAATACCCCAAGGGTCAGTGATTGGCCCTCTACTTTTTATCATATTCATAAACGACTTGCCTAATATCGTAAACAGCTCAGACATCTTTCTGTTCGCTGACGACGTGAAGCTATTCCATCCAATCTATACCTAGGATGACTGCGTAAGACCACAACAAGATCTAATCCTTGCCGAACACTGGACAGATTCATCACTCTTGAAATTCTACCCAAGTAAATGCAGCCACACGAGAATTAGTAAATCACATATAAACAATTACGGATACACACTGGGACCAGATCAGACAATATCAAACAGTACAGACAAGGTTAAATATATTGAAGTTATTTCTGACTCTTCACTAAACTTTGAAGCACATGTCAGAAAAAATTAACAAAGCCAACTCAATGATGGGCATAATACAGCGTACCTTCAACCACATGGATGAACAGTGCTTCACAAAAATGTTTAAGTCTCTTGTCTGCCACACATAGAATACACTATTTGACTCTAGACTCCATCCCTATTGAAGCCTATCACAGCCCTTGAAAACGTCCAGCATAGAGCCACCAAATTAATTTGTGGTTTTAAAGATTTTGACTATAAAGAACGTTTACAGAAATAAAAATTACCAACTCTGGTTTATCGCCAGACTCATCTAGTTTAGTTACGTTGAGAGACAATGATTCTGCCACAAGAGGACATAACCTAAAATTACACAAAAAAAGATGCAGATTAAACAAAAGAAAATATTAATTTATACACTGATACACAGACATATGGAACAGCCTCCCACAGTCTGTGGTAGAGAAAAAAATAGCAAGTTGTGGTAAATCCATCCCATCAAACTAGACTATACTGCCCCATCCCTATCCTGGAAATTATCAGACGCATGTGCAAAAATGACTAAATAAGCCAGAAAATGCCTGTAAGAACCTGTAAGAGATGGCCGGCCATGTAGCCATGTAGTTCACTTGCACGCACGCATGCACGCATACACACACCGAGTCTGTAAGCCTTGGAGACTCATGCACGGTACAAGAAGATGAAGAAGCAAGCTTGAGACTGCCCAAGTAAGTTCTTTATTCCGAACTGAGTCATGGGAAGTGATCACATTGAGGACAGATAAAACACTTTAAAAACATGCTCAAATCCACCTTGTAAAGATGTGAAATCAAAAACGTAACACCTGGAAAGCCGAGGCTCGATGTCATGCTAACTGCGATTGATCACACAAAAAGGCACCAGGTTGTTTGAAACCAACGGACTAGCAACCGTAGCCAAAAAGTGAGAGATCGGGGACCATTTCACTAAGACAAAGAAAAAAAAAAAAAAAAATTTGTCATAGCTCATAAGGAAAATCCATCATAACACAGAATCCATCATAGATTTTTAAGAGTGTTTTCAAAATGCGTTTCACTAAGATGCTCATAAAATCCATCATAAGCTAATGATAAAAATTTCTGTCATAAGCTCCACAGTATGCACAATTGAGCTGAAATAAATAAAAAAGTTGTCCAAAAGTGACTGATGATACGATCCATCGCACACTTTTTTCAACTACATTTGATTGATTTGCTCTCTGGGTGAAGAGAAAAAATTTCATTTTAAAAAAGAAGATGCTGTGTCACAGAGGACATTATTTCTGCGACACACTGGCTTTTGAGAAGTTTTGACAGTTTTCAATAAAAAACCCGCGGAGAGCACCAACAGCCTCAACCGAACTTGTGTCATCAAGTAAACCAATATGAAGGTTGGGGTGTACATATTTTGGTTAGACACACCTAAAACATTTGCTCAAAATTGAATAGCAAACGTTTTGCGAACAACCTTGACATTTGTGATGCTGTATGTAAAACAGCGCACACGACAACATTTTGAAAACTTTAATATATTCGACTGTGAAAAACTGGATTTCTACGTAAAAGTGGAGTCAAGATAATACGCAGTTAGGTCAATTTGACTGTTTTTTGATGGATATGGTTTGCTTTATGAGCGGTCTTACCTTGTCGTAAGTTAGGAGAATTTTTAAGAGCATTTCTACGAGTCTTTTTATGATTTATTCTTAGTGAAACACAATTTTCAGTTTCGATCATAGCTAAGGAGCGAAATCGATTTTTAAGAGCAAAATTGTGCTTAAGGGCTAATAAGAATATAAGTGAAACAGTAACCAGGAAGATGAGAGGTACCAATAGACTACAAACTACACCTCCAGCACGCCCTGATCATAAGTGGGATACTGTGTGCCAAGCTACACCTCCAGCGCGCCCTCATCATAAGTGGGATACTGTGTGCCAAACTACACCTCCAGCACGCCCTCATCATAAGTGGGATACTGTGTGCCAAGCTAACATCACACTCAAATTTACAACAAATGAAACTGTCCATGGAAACCATAATGTCAATACATTAAAAAAGCACCTAACAATTGTCAAAATGCTATTTTACCTGTTGCTCAGTGATCCTTCTGACTTGGAGGGAGAGCTTTCAACAACATTTGTTCTCAGGACAACACCTTGACACCTATAAAACTAGCCCACCTGGACCCCAGCTGTGATTGTAAAGGGAGCATCATCAGACCTTTGACTAATCACCCTTGTGAATGGTTGTCCATGTGGCCTGCACATAACTAATCACCCTTGTGAATGGTTGTCCATGTGGCCTGCACATAACATTGCCTAACAGTTTGTGCATGTCATGTCACTGTGTGATTAACACTGATGCCCAACTAATGCATGTGTAATGACAAGCTGCCTCATGTAGGCTAATTGTGCTTCTTGTAAGTATATCTATCACAAACATGACAAACTATATGGCCATCTAAATGACATGTCCTCAGTCACAACACCTTTGTTGTAAAGTGCTTTGAACAGACCAAAGGGCTGAAACAGGGCTAGAAAAGATTTTATTATTACTGTGTTGACTATATTAGGGAGACATTTGTATTTGTACTTTGGCTATATCAACCTCTTTATTGATCTCTTCAAAGCTTTAATGTAAGCTAACAAGATCAACATTGGCCACCCAAACAAAGTCATTAGTGACTTGAGATAAGGCTAATAACATAAGATGGAATAATAGAAAACACAACTCCATTGGATCTTGTTGGGCATTTGTTTGCACAGGGGTATTTGTTTGCACAGGGGTATTTGTTTGCCCAGGGGTATTTGTTTGCAGAGGTATTTGTTTGCACAGGGGCATTTGTTTGCACAGAGGTATTTGTTTGCACAGGGGCATTTGTTTTCACAGGGGCATTTGTTTGCACAGGGGTATTTGTTTGCACAGGGGTATTTGTTCACTGGACGTTAGCTTACTGGACATTTATTGGGCATTTGTTGGGCATTCACAGTAAAATTTATTTGTCCACAGGTGCATTTATTTAAGGGGGCATTTACCACAATCTTTGTTGCATCTGTGAATCACTCTCGTGGAGGTGATTAAGGGCAACAATGGTGAACAATAAGTCACTCCATGATCTACATTAAGAAGAATATTTGACATATTATATTAACCAATTCAAATAAAGACTAGCCACATTATAATGTATGTGTTTTATGCTTTAGATTTGTAATAGTACCCTTGTTTCCTTCCTAGTGTTGTGCCTTTGTCTGGAAGGGGAGGGCAATCCACTAGTAGAGCCATAAAATAACCCATTACAATTACAACACAAACCTTAACGTAACCTTACTAAAAAAAAACTGACATCAGATTTGACAGTCAATAGACGTGATTCATGTTGACAGCAATTATTACAGTGCAGTATTTACTTGTATATTTATGTTTTAAACTCATGACCATTAATAATATATTAATATGCATTTTATAAGGTTTATCGTGAATATATTTAAAAAAATTAATTATGATGAATTGTGTTGACAACAATCATGATGAATCACAATGACAGCAATCATGTTGATTCGTGTTGACAGCAATCATGTTGATTCGTGTTGACAGCAATCATGTTGATTCGTGTTGACAGCAATCATGTTGATTCGTGTTGACAGCAATCATGTTGATTCGTGTTGACAGCAATCATGTTGATTCTTACAAAAACAGTATTTGCATCTTATTCCAACTGCTATTACATCTGGCAACAGCAGAGAGCAGTGTAAAAGGCCATTATTCAAACACAGGAAGATTTGTGGCTTCAGAAAATACCTACTCAAGGATTAGCCACTTACTCCCTTTTGTTGTATTGTCCCACAAAGGACCAATTGTACCTTATAGCAGGTGACTCTATTGACTTCAAAATAATCTTATCACAATCTATCATTTTAAGTGGAGTAACTAAATTGTAACATATTTTGTTGTTTATATGTGTTAATTTATATAGAAAAATGTACTGTTTTATACAGATTGATCAATTCATTCAATTCAACTCACTTTGTAGACTTCAATTCAATTCAACTCACTTTGCAGACTTCAAGTCAACTTGAAATGAATATACTGGCTACTGCGCAAAGACCTATACATTTGTCAAACATCAACATATACATTTTACCTGACCATTGACACCCTGAGTACATGATTCACCTGAGCAACCACCCACCATTTACCTGACCATTGACACCCTGAGTACATGATTCACCTGAGCAACCACCCACCATTTACCTGACCATTGACACCCTGAGTACATGATTCACCTGAGCAACCACCCACCATTTACCTGACCAGTGACACCCTGAGTACATGATTCACCTGAGCAACCAACCACCATTTCAAGAGTACCCATTCACCTGAGAGTACCAACAAATCTTGTGAGGACACATGTGCACCCACATATCACAACTGTAACACCCATATCTAAAGCCTGACAACCCTAAAACCTGAAGGCTTTGTAAATAAAACAAATTATTGGATATGATTAAGCCCACTCACCCGATTATTGACTAACTTCAATGGGGGGAGAAAAAAATTTATAATGACCAGAGTCGACCCTTGACCCACCCACATCCAATTTTTTTATATTTGATTTTTTTGTATTTACAAAGCCCCTAAGTAGCCTTATGCACCCACACTTCCCCTGAGCACTCCTGATTCCCCTGAGCACCCTCTGGCCCCCTGAGCACGTACCTGGTTCCCCTGATGGTGGCAGGACTGGTCCTTCAAGTAGCGCAGGTGCGGGTGTCTCGTCAACCTCCGAAGTGACTGAAGTGACTGGGGCCAGCTCCTACAATGCAGCAGCGACACGACAATGTTTATGAGTGCTGACAGCAGCCTGAGACCTGGGCCAGCACAGCTGCTTTCATAACCTCCCTCCTGTCGTATGAATATAATCGCATGCTTGATTCTCCTACAGCGGTCAATGGATCATGCGTAATTTGGATGACGATCGTGATTGACGTGTTAATCTAATGTGCTGATTGTGAGTTTTGAATGACAATGACGATGGTTGGCTCTAAGTTTAGGGTAGTGGGCGTCGACCGATCACCGCTTCTTGCATCATTTAAATGAGCAGCTTTGCATGAATATTTATGACATTCATGTGAATTGTTGATAATTTCTATCTGAAAAAGGTAAAAATAAATAATTGTTCCTGAATCAGCCATGGATAAAATGTCCAGTGTTTAATTACAATACATATTTTTTATTCATAATAAATGAAATACACATTTTATCTTCCAAAGGGTCATGAGTTTAAACAAAACTATACAGGTGTACAGGTGAAAATAGTACCGCTTAAAGTTAAATATTATTTCAAGAAAGCATAGTGTGAAATACAGAAAAAATATGTTAAAAACAATGGATTAGTTAAGTTGCTTGATCAAAGGCATGGTTCTATTAAGATGTTTTGAAAGCATGTATGAAATTACAATTTCTTAGTGCTGGGCTAAGAGATTGAATAATATATGGATGAATTTCCACGAATAAAGTATCTTAGATTTGGACTGTACAGGTCAACATACTGAAACAAAACTGTTCCATGGGCTACTAATCATTAGTTCCAGTAAACATGTTACAGCCTATCATTAACCTATATTAAATAGCAAATAACACAATCAGAGAATTCTTTTATACCTGCCAGAAAATATAAAAATAGACATGTAACCGCAGAAGTTGATGATTTATGAAAGCCACATTATGACCATCGATGGAATCAAGTCAATAATCTGTGTTGCTACAACGTGTGGCAACACACACAGTTGCAATGACATATGATAGCTGATGCCAATCACGTACTAACACAACAACACAATAGACAATGACAGCAGGCACTTAATGTCATCAATAAGGCTATCTGCAAACAATGTACAAGCAAACAACTTGAAGGCTTTATATAGCCTCCGCATTCAACTACACTATCATAGGACATTGTAAATCATCATGCACAGAACAAAAGCTAAAACAAAACAAACTGATTGTACACCTGTTATCTCTCTGTAACCAAGACCTACATAAGATCCTGTGACAAACATATACACTGCTAGACTCATTCCTTAATCTGATGACAAATCAAAAGTAATGCAAATCATGTACTAATTACAACAGCATGTTTACATTCTCCATAATCCAACCTACCTAGTATCCACTGCAACATGCTAGCTCGTTTGTGCAACTGTTGTGCAACTGTTGTATATAGTTTTTTTGTGAAATCATCAGATAAACTATTAAATTAAATTTGGTCAAACATTAAGTGAAGTGAAGATGGAAATGCTGAAAACTTACGAATTTCACACTTGGTGAAATTTAGTTACTTTGTCATGTGATTGGCGAGAGGATGGAAGTCACGCCCATGACTGGCACTGACCCACACAGTGTTTACCATTTTGGATATCCACTATTTTGAGCCTTACCAGATCTAACAGCTAAAGTAAATTGTTTTGATGATTTAAAAAAATATATTTATTATTTTTATTATTAAATCAACTGTGTATGTTTCATAAACCATTCACACACTACAAATCTGGACATCAACTAACCATATTTGTGATGGGCTAATTTGTGGAGGACGGAGTTTTAATACTAAAGTATACACAAATCTCACATATATTGTACACTACATTGCACAGGAGAAAAGGCAGCAACTACAAGAGCCTAAGACTCCTTATACCACCCAGTCAAGTCTTATACCACCCAGTCAAGTCTTATACTACCCAGTCAAGTCTTATACTACCCAGTCAAGTCTTATACCACCCAGTCAAGTCTTACACTGCCCAGTCAAGTCTTATACTACCCAGTCAAGTCTTATACTACCCAGTCAAGTCTTATACCACCCAGTCAAGTCTTATACTACCCAGTCAAGTCTTATACTACCCAGTCAAGTCTTATACCACCCAGTCAAGTCTTACACTGCCCAGTCAAGTCTTATACTACCCAGTCAAGTCTTATACTGCCCAGTCAAGTCTTATACTGCCCAGTCAAGTCTTATACTGCCCAGTCAAGTCTTATACTACCCAGTCAAGTCTTATACTGCCCAGTCAAGTCTTATACTGCCCAGTCAAGTCTTATACTACCCAGTCAAGTCTTATACTACCCAGTCAAGTCTTATACTGCCCAGTCAAGTCTTATACTGCCCAGTCAAGTCTTATACCACCCAGTCAAGTCTTATACCACCCAGTCAAGTCTTATACTACCCAGTCAAGTCTTATACTACCCAGTCAAGTCTTATACTACCCAGTCAAGTCTGGGTAGTGCAATGCCTGCTTCATGAAGCATTCATACCATATGAAGGAACTTATATGGACGTGTTGCGCAGATCGTGTAACTCAAAACGATCATAGAAAACATGCATAGAATTGCTGACAATTGTTCTGAGCTTTGTAATTTATACCAAACATCCATATAGGTTCCATCGTGGTATCCCCACCCCCGGGAGAATTTTTTATTGTTTTTAATGTATGAACCACCCCCATGGCCACACACATGAGAAACTGATGGAGATACGAGAGAACAATCACACCACCAACAACTTTATATTATAGATGCATTTCCTTTACAAAGTCCCACAGATGTTACCCAGAAAGTGAAACAAATGTTCCAGCAATGAACAAGAAAATTGGCGAACTTTGAAACGATCAGGTGCCGACAGCATCTATTTCACAGCAGAGTGCTTATCGGAAGTTTGACTTTAATATACCCACTGGCGCTACAAGGCTGTTGATTATTAATACAGAACCAGGACATTCCTGTCACCTGGTATGATTACACGCCGGCCGAACCCGATGATATTCAGTGCACGGTTGATGCACTTTGGCCGCAGTGACGTCAATACGACACTATCAAACAGATCCAGAGCTATACAGTGCAGCTTATCTGTTTTATAAACTCTAATCCACCATGCGACCAGCAATACAGTCAATATGAAACACAGCTGCCAGGTCATCAGTTTAAAGAACTGTGACATCATTTCATTACTGGTTGTGATACACAGAATGTCCCGTTTCTAGTGTACCGAGGTCCACCAGGAGATTTCAGATGAGATTACGATCAGAGGTGTTCAGGGTAATAAGGTCTGGCAGACTATTCCACCACAAACAGTGATCAAAGCAGATGCTACAAGTTTCATGAATCAATCCTGATACAATTTGATCTCTTTCTCAGCCAATAATGAAATTTCCTTATGGGCACGATTCGTCGTTAAGGGAATGAATAACAAGAAGACACTAGCTAAAATACCTTTTCGGTGTGTACACAAAGTTTAATATTGTATGTATTACATGCCAAAAAAATAAAGAAAAATTTATGTAAAGGTAAACTTAGAAGTTTAATGCGTCTAACTCGCAACGCGCATGTAAAAATTCGAAGTTAATGAGATGGGTGATCACGTGGTTTTGTGACGTCACTTGTGACATGGGTTTACATTCAGTCAGTGATTTCTTTGAAATGCTTCAGTTTAGTTTCACTCGCGTTGCTATAGCGAGTGATGGTGATGTAAATTTTCCAGAATAAAAAGTATAATGTAACAATTTCAAAGTGATACCGCAGAATCATCTTTGAATTTGGATCTTTCAGAGCAGTTTAGCGACACCAGTAGCCTTTGACTTCGATCTTATTTACTTTCTGACCAAACCATGAAAACAACCACCTAGAGTTGGCAAGCTTCTCCTCATATATCTACCATACGCACACACATGACATGGGCAAACATTACTCTTACTTCCATGTAAAGATAAAACTAAACAAAGACTTGCCATCTCCTATGCCTAGCTTCACGGAGCTATGTGTAGAAGATATAGCTTTTGTTTGTGTAAGTTGTTATCGTTACATGGAAGTAACAGTGATGTTTGACCACGTGACATGTGTATATGTACGGTAAATATATGAGAAGTTTGGCGGCTCTAGGTGGTCGTTTTCAGGGTTAGGTCTGAAGATACTACAAGATGTAGTATATTTCCATTTCTACAACACCAAAAAAATTTATTAGAATTCAATTAATTAATAATGCAAGTAATACTCTGTTCTACCGGCTTGTCTCGATTATGCAAATTTTTCCCACGCTTATCAGCAAGCTTCGACTTGATGCAGTTATAACAAGGAAGTGCTACAAGACTGGGACTTTCCATTCATTCACCGTACCATTGACAGCGATAGCCGTTGTTTAGAAGTGAGCATCAGAATGGTTTATTGTGTGGCATTCGATTGTAATGCAAACAGTAGTAAGAATATAGAAACATGTAGTTGGCTTATGCTCCGTATGGAACCAACTGTTTA
The DNA here is from genome assembly GCA_963662155.1 of Lamellibrachia columna. Classification (NCBI taxonomy): domain Eukaryota; kingdom Metazoa; phylum Annelida; class Polychaeta; order Sabellida; family Siboglinidae; genus Lamellibrachia; species Lamellibrachia columna. Next base: position 58,632,223 of record OY759262.1, read on the forward strand.
AGAAAAACAAACTTCAAGCCGATGAAGCACAGTCAGCTTTGCACGCTTTGAGAAAACTTGCTTTGACTGCGATCCGGACCAGAGAAGGTGACAGCCCTGGGTTATCCTGGTGCTAAAATCTCTTTGAAAGAGGATGATGTGCCAACACTATTGTGGAAGCTATGTTGATGCTATCAATCCATAGAACACATGCGGCTAAACAGGCATCAGTGACCACGGTCCACCTCGGATCGAAGCGAGCTGTCACCATGGATACAGGTGATGTCAGCTCATGGTGAATTCGGCCAGGTGAATTCGGACAGCATTCTTTGGAGAGTTCGGCCCGCAACTCTGGTAACTTTGGCCTCAGAGCACAGCGAGCAACATAATATATTATATTATAGTGATCTTGGCCCAAATGATTTTGTACCAAGCACTTGAAGCTTAATATGTGTCTTACTGTGAATAAAGCATAATATTTATTCTCTCATTTGTTAATTGATTTAGCTCCACGATAACCCAAAATTGTTGCTTTGTAACTGCTTTTATAGCTTTTGCATAAAATACGGCGCTACATTTTTTCCATTTTAACATTCAGTCAGCGAGATGATCATTAGAACTTATAAAATTCATTGTATCCCTAAAATTCAGATCCTATAATATATTATACCAAAAACTGTAATATTATATACAGTTGAATAATTTAAATAAATAAAATTACAATTATCATAATATCGTTTCTATATTTAAGATTTTCATGCGTTTCCCCTCACCAGGGGAAATTCTCCCCAGATTTTTTATTAAATCAAATACAGAGCAACGACAGCGATAAGCAATTATTATATGTGAGTACAACGAAGCCACCTGCACATCATCTTTGATCTATAGTGTTTTTCGTCAGATCATTTTTTAATGTGAAGCATGGTCTTTTATTCACACCTGCTCAGTGCTCACATTGAAAGGTGAATGAATGGAAAGTCCCAGTCTCGTATCACTTCTCAGTCATAAGTAACATCACAATAAGCGCAAGAAAAATATGCATAATCGAGACAGGCTGGTAGAACAGAGTATTACTTGGAATTATTAATTAATTGAATTCTAATTAATTTTTTTGTGTTGTAGAAATGGAAATATACTACAAGATGTAATATAATATGCTTTCAAGCAATCACTGTTTTTATTCCTTTTAAAAACAGAATCAGTGGGTGATACTGTGCATGATTGCAATGGCAAACAGATGGAATGATTTCTGCCACGTACCTCTGTGAATACCACATTGGTAGATATCATATTACACCATAAATCTCTACAGCCTCTACTTGCTATTTTATATTTAATGACTAAAAATAAATACGAAATAATATGAGACCGTTACCAAATTACTGATAAAAACTGGATACGTTGCTGCATTAGATAACAACTTGTAGTTAAACTTGACGCCAACAGAGAATATCACCCACCAAAAACCACCATATCTTATGTAATAATTCAGTGATAATTTATTATTTATTTTAGATCCTCATTATATATGGCTACTGTTATTATTAAACACATATACAGTGGAGTCTTCCTTATCTGCACATTTTGGTTCCCAGTGCTTTTGGCAGGATTAACGAAGCTTGCAGATTGGTGAATCACTGAATAATGAAGTCATTTACAGTGCGTTGAGATCGATCTACAAAAAGTGTGGGTTACTGACAAAGAAGATTACTGAAGAACGGATAAACAGGACGTATGACTACGTAACAATCACATATAGACATTGGGTAATATTCTAAGTTACTCTATATGGAGTATACAAAGGTAAGTGTGTGTGTGTGTGTGTGTGTGTGTGTGTGTGTGTGTGTGTGTGTGTGTGTGTGTGTGTGTGTGTGTGTTTGTGTGCGTGGGCATAAGACACCAACACACACACATCAATTAAACGCATTGGTACAGCAGGTTGGTGTGTCAAAGACCCCAGGCCATCTTTAATCAATGATGGAAATGCACCCTGAACTATGAATGACACACCTGTCATATGCACCTCAGTGGACCTTACATGCCTGCCTCAGTAACTGCCTCTCAGGGTCATTTCTGTCAGGACAACTTTTTTATTCCTGTGAAAACTGCCTCCCCAACTAAATATTTTTGCCACGTCTTGTATTAGGATCATCTTGAAAGAAATAAAACCTTCCTAGTATCCACTACGACATGTTAGCTCTAGTATCCACTATGACATGTTAGCTCTAGTATCCACTGCGACATGCTAGCTCTGGTATCCACTACGACATGCTAGCTCTAGTATCCACTACGACATGTTAGCTCTTGTATCCACTACGACATGTTAGCTCTAATTTCCACTATGACATGCTAGCTCTAGTATCCACTACGACATGCTAGCTCTAGTATCCACTACGACTTGCTAGCTCTAGTATCCACTACGACTTGCTAGCTCTAGTATCCACTACGACTTGCTAGCTCTAGTATCCACTACGACTTGCTAGCTCTAGTATCCACTACGACTTGCTAGCTCTAGTATCCACTACGACATGTTAGCTCTAATTTCCACTACGACATGCTAGCTCTAGTATCCACTACGACATGCTAGCTCTAGTGTCCACTACGACATGCTAGCTCTAGTGTCCACTACGACTTGCTAGCTCTAGTGTCCACTACGACATGCTAGCTCTAGTGTCCACTACGACATGCTAGCTCTAGTGTCCACTACGACTTGCTAGCTCTAGTATCCACTACGACTTGCTAGCTCTAGTATCCACTACGACTTGCTAGCTCTAGTATCCACTACGACTTGCTAGCTCTAGTATCCACTACGACTTGCTAGCTCTAGTATCCACTACGACTTGCTAGCTCTAGTATCCACTACGACTTGCTAGCTCTAGTATCCACTACGACTTGCTAGCTCTAGTATCCACTACGACTTGCTAGCTCTAGTATCCACTACGACTTGCTAGCTCTAGTATCCACTACGACTTGCTAGCTCTAGTATCCACTACGACTTGCTAGCTCTAGTATCCACTACGACTTGCTAGCTCTAGTATCCACTACGACTTGCTAGCTCTAGTATCCACTACGACTTGCTAGCTCTAGTATCCACTACGACTTGCTAGCTCTAGTATCCACTACGACTTGCTAGCTCTAGTATCCACTACGACTTGCTAGCTCTAGTATCCACTACGACTTGCTAGCTCTAGTATCCACTACGACTTGCTAGCTCTAGTATCCACTACGACTTGCTAGCTCTAGTATCCACTACGACTTGCTAGCTCTAGTATCCACTACGACTTGCTAGCTCTAGTATCCACTACGACTTGCTAGCTCTAGTATCCACTACGACTTGCTAGCTCTAGTATCCACTACGACTTGCTAGCTCTAGTATCCACTACGACTTGCTAGCTCTAGTATCCACTACGACTTGCTAGCTCTAGTATCCACTACGACTTGCTAGCTCTAGTATCCACTTCGACTTGCTAGCTCTAGTATCCACTACGACTTGCTAGCTCTAGTATCCACTACGACTTGCTAGCTCTAGTATCCACTACGACTTGCTAGCTCTAGTATCCACTACGACTTGCTAGCTCTAGTATCCACTACGACTTGCTAGCTCTAGTATCCACTACGACTTGCTAGCTCTAGTATCCACTACGACTTGCTAGCTCTAGTATCCACTACGACTTGCTAGCTCTAGTATCCACTACGACTTGCTAGCTCTAGTATCCACTACGACTTGCTAGCTCTAGTATCCACTACGACTTGCTAGCTCTAGTATCCACTACGACTTGCTAGCTCTAGTATCCACTACGACTTGCTAGCTCTAGTATCCACTATGACTTGCTAGCTCTAGTATCCACTACGACTTGCTAGCTCTAGTATCCACTACGTTTGTACAAATTTTTTACTGGGTTCGGTCAACATTTTGATAAAAAAGGCAAAACTGGTCCAGCTTGATAAACTATGACATAAGGGTGTTCACAATTTCACAAGTTACTAAATCTAATGAACAAAGTCAAATATTTTGATGATTTAAAAAACATGCACACCCTTTTATCAGCAGAATTACAAAATTATATTACTTAAGATATTCATGCATTACAGATATGAATATCAATGAACTGGATTCATGATGGATTGAAGACAGACATGTACTTGAAGCTAACTAGAAGCTGTTACTATTAAGCAAAAACTATTATTATACAAAGTCATGGTAACAGAATTGAGGTATTAAATACGTGACTACAACAAAACTTCCAAGGAGACAAAACTTCCAAGGAGACAAAACTTCCAAGGAGACAAAACTTCCAAGGAGACAAAACCATTCCTTCCAGTGGCCATGAATGATATATTTCATTTTAGAACATGACAAGAAAATTCTGAAGCAGTGTTCACCTCAAACTACACCGGCCATTAACATAAAAAGTAGAGCCACTGGATTGTTGCCAAGTGTGACTGCTGTCACTTGACTGACATGTCACATAGGCACTTGTAATGATCTCTCACAGTCGTGCCTTATATACAGCTGACATATCATGTTGCGGCTCACACCTTTGCAGGCATCGGTCAATTATTTATGAATTTTTTCCTGGTATGACTCATGGCAGTGACGCAAGTGTACAAAAAACCAAAAAAAGTGGACATAATTATCTCATCTGGTGTTTGTTTCTTTCATCTGTGACGTCATTGACCTGTGATAGGTTTTCGAGTTCTGCAGTGGTATCAATGCATCACCACTTCAACCTGTGCTGTCAAATGAAACTGACATTTGAAAGCACTGCGTGTGAACGAACTGGATCCGTAAAAAGTTGAGATCTGTGTTTGTGAGTAGCGTTCGCCGACTCGTAAAAACTACAACGCGAGAACCAGAATAATTTTGACATTAAAAAATCCCACTACAATGACATCACATCCCCAGGTCATTCCACCCCCCTCTGGATGATGTCATGTACTCCAGATGACATCACATCCCCTTGGATGACATCACTTCCTTTTCCACAGTGGCATACATCAACATAATCGACCAACCATGCAGAATAACATCATCAGTGATGGAGCAACATTATTTAACTTCACTGTTGACACAAGCTTGCATGACTAATGAAGTCATTGACGTCACTGCGCTGTTCATTATGCATCTGATATCTGTGTTATGTTGGATAATTTGACAGTGACAATCAAGTGGGTGGGAATAGGTTCTATGCCACGTACAACGCACAGTACTGGCCAATACTCCATCACGCAGACATTAAATCATGAATGCGTTTTCATACATAAAATTACTATAATGATAATGCCGGTTTCTGCCTAGACAAGGCATTCATGGTGCAAGTATTTGGCAGCAGCGAATGCAGTGCACACCTGTGAGGCCATTGGTTCTGTGAGTCCATAACAGGTTTTTTCCATTTTCCTGTGTGTGATCTTTGCCTTTTCCAGACACCAGACAGAAAGGACCAACGGCTTTTAGTGTCTCATCCGAAAGACAGGCAAAGTGGGGTGAACAAAATTGCCCAGCCAGTAGGTGGACTGGAACCCCGGTCTTCCTGACTGACAATGTAGTGCTCTAACCATGGAGCCACCTACTAGACAAAACACCAGCAATATATCTGAGTTCATCTGTATTTTGAATAATCTGCTTTATGTGGTAAAGTAGTATATATAACACACTCGAAACCAATCAATGGCAGTCAGCATATCATGGTTGAAGTCAGCATGTTGTGATGACAAGTTGGCATGGCAACTGTTGTCATGTCGCCATGACAACTTTCACAATTTGGCAGTGACGATTATAACTGAATACCTGTCACCTTGGCTCCCCACACCCACCTTGAATCATAAATAGACATGAGGTCATGAACGCCTTTTTTATAAATAAAATTACTAGACCAAAGTTGTCAACATTTGGCCCACTGACAATTTGCCTGCTGATATGTAATTCAGATTGCAGGCAGATACAATCCACAGTGACATGACTGAATTATACAGAATATTTAAATACTAATAGTGCTGTCAATCACACACACTGTTTATTACTCTGAGCAATTTGTCCAAATGTGTTTTAATTCAATCAGACCTGTACAAAAAGAGAGACTGTCTGTTGGATGCGGTCTCTGTCTGTTAGAGAATGTACAACAGTTTTCATTGGTTTAACTAATACGGAGCCAGTTGGGGGTTTCGTATAATTACAACGCCCAATTTCTATGAATGTTTAGTACAACTAAATTAACAATGTAATATTTTAGGTTTTAAACTGTAGTACATTTACCATAAAAAATAGCACAGAACGGGAATATGACAGATCAATTAATTATCTGTTGACAAATGTTATATTTAACCTTCAAATGTGAAGATTCATTAGTCTGTTTATAACCACCGTAAGACGATCAGGTTTAATTTCATTGCCATATTGTGTATTTTTTTAATGTTACTAGTAAATTCAGTGTAGCAACATCCCACAAAACTATCCTTCAGTGAACCAATGAAAATTGTTCCACTTTAAGAACGGCAACTAACTGAAACCTTGACAGAGGGATCATCCTACCATTCATACAGTCAAATAACTGCAAAAGCAGTCTGTCTAAAAATAATATTCTCATTTGTGTCTCGTATGTGGAAACAGAACTGTCATTTTTCAAGAGGACCTGTCTACAATTCTCAACGTGTCTGCCTTGTACATGACTCAAGTCAGGTCCAAATCCTGGACAGAATGAAACCTTGAGAAAGCTATTTTGTTTGCCTAACAGTGTAACAGGCACTTACTGTATGTCAACTTTGGATCTAGGATTGGGCCCTGAGAGACGGGTGGGTGTGTGAGAGACGGGTGGGTGTGTGAGAGACGGGTGGGCGTGTCAGAGCGGAAACAAAACAACAAAAGTGTGCCTCACAATGACTACTAATGCTATCTCTAATATTGTATTATTAATCTGCTCTCTTTGTATGCTAGGAAATTATTTGATATGATTTAATATCTTGTCACACTGTATACACTCTGTATAAAGCAATAGTTAGGCTTTATTTAGAATACTGTATACAAGCTTGAACGCATACAGAGGAGAGGAACTAAAATGATTCCAGAACAGAGAGATCTTAGTTATGAAGACCGCCTGAAAGAATGTGGTTTAACAACCCTACAGACAAGGCAATTAAGAGGAGATCAGATTGAAGTTTTTAAGATATTGATTGGGTATAAAAATATTGATAGAAATATTGTTTTTCTTACTCAAGAAAGATAATAGAACTAGAGGACATGAGATCACATTAGTAAAGGATCAGTGTAGGTCGGATATCAGGAAGTACTCGTTCTCACAGAGGACAATCAAACAACAAATTATCTACAGATTGTGTAACTGCTAGCAGTGTGAATATGTTTAAAAAACAAGGTTGACACATATCTCAGGAGGGCGGATTACACCTAGATAAAAAATGTTCGACTTTCGATAAGCCAATGGCTTCCTTGTCCACATGCCATCTGGGCCTTTGCTTTGGATGGCAATCATTTTAAATCTTGCTAAACATAGGATTGGATGCAAACCATAAGTGATTGCATTAGTTTGTTTTAAAAAAAGGTGCTGATGAGTTTCCTGTGAGTAAATAAAATCTTCTACGGTGTAAGTCAAGTTTTGGCGTCCAGCTGTTCATTACATTGACACATGTTTTCCACAAGAACATGGAAACATCCAGTAATAGATTTTGAGAAATCCCCTGGATTGCAGACCAGACAAAGCACCCCTCCACCAGTGTTAATTTTTGTGATGGAATAATGTTTGCAAATGAGGAATACATTTTATTCCACCCACGTCTGTTGCTACTTTCTGACAGGGGACATTGTGGTTAAGCTAAAAAAAGATTTTTTTTTGTCGATGGAAGGGTGCTTGTTGGGTCAGGGGGTGTTTACATGATGGCAGGGTGTTTTGCCATGACCAGGGTGTTTTGGCATTTATGAAAAAATATTTTTTATATTTTCGCTGGTGGATGTTTTGACATAGGGAGGGTGATTCAAGACTGACTGAGGGCAGGGTGTTTTGACCGAGGGCAGGGTGTTTTGCTTGAGGGCAAGGTGTTCTGACTGAGGGCAGGGTGTTTGAACCGAGAGCAGGGTGTTTTGACTGAAGGCAGTGTTTTGACTGAGGGCAGGGTGTCTTGACTGAGAACAGGGTGTTTTGACTGACAGCAGGGTGTTTTTCACAGGGCAGGCTGTTTTACTCAATACAGGAAACAAAAGCATCATGCTCATCATATTACTTGAAACTATACCTTCTTACGGGAGGTGTCTTGGACCTGTCAAGGAGCATCAGAACCCTAGTTGGGTTTATAATCATCTATGTTCTAGTTTCTTAAATCCTGTACGGCAGAACTTCTCTTAAACAGCCAATGTCCACCCTCCTTTCATGACAAAACTTTCTTCAATGGAATACAACCACTTTTATGACACGTCATCACAGACTACCTGTAAAAAGGGACCTGTCACCTGGCAGTACGCATCTACAAGAACAAGAACAGCCGAGACCTTGGGCTTACATCCAACCTACAGAATATGGATCATCACAGAATACGTGTTCCCTTCCTCTACCATATGAATGAACGAGCAGCTGCATTCACTAATCACCTGGGAACATTGCCAACACAAAGACTCAACATTGGGGGCCCCCCCCCGACCACATTTTTAACACCTCAACTGCCAAGACACTTAGTTATTAACCAGCATCTTATTTTGAGGGTGGCCGGACTAACATCCTCCGTGATCACGCACACATGGGAATTATGCATTATACAGTATCATTAATTATGCATTATGTAGTATAATTTATTATGCATCATATAGTATCATTTATTATGCATTATATAGTATCATTTATTATGCATTATATAGTATCATTTATTATGCATTATATAGTATCATTTATTATGCATTATATAGTATCATTGAGTATTATGCATTATATAGAATAATTGAGTATTATGCATTATATAGTATCACTGAGTATGCGTTTAGGCTTAATCTTTGCAAACGACTAAATTGTCAAGTGGTGCTCCCAATGTCCTGACAAGCCCATAAGCTGATATAGGCATGTATGCATTTCGTATAACGACAACTATCAGACTACACAAGCACGTATTGGGGCAGTGTCAGTACTTACAATATAGGTTGACAGGTGATACCTTGTGATCAACAGTGCCAGTGAAGAACTACAGCTGACAAAGACTGACTTGTAAGCCAGACTAGAGAACCTGCATAGAGCTGGTGTTTACCTTGTTGACTTGACTGCGACTGGCAGACAGCCGCAGCCCAGGAACTAATCAGAGGCGGCCCATTGCACACCGCGCGCGCAAGAATGCGCAGTGCTAGTTTATTAGTCGCTGATGCCAGTGCCCTGCACTTGCGTCATCACAGAGTAAGTGGCATTTAATTCCTGGCTGCTATTTACAATGCTGCTTCCGGCTCGGTGGCCCGCCACGATATGGGATACGGCCACTATGGTGGCAATAATTAGCTGGTTCTGTGAAAAGGCGTGCGCACAAGCATGCATGCTACCAGCATGCGTGAACGTGCACGTCTGACTTGAAATTCCATTCACACCAGCAAACTTTCTGGGAATCGCACTACAACAGCTGGCCTTGTGGGAAAAAGATACGGCCCTCGGTACCAGCAGATTAGGAGTTTTTTTAGCTGCAGAATATAAAGAATGGTGTTGATCCAGCGGCGTTTCTGCAGCCCGCTGACGTCACCGCTGCAGATAGGAATGTTTGCCACAGCACTAATCACTCTGTTGCTAGGTGCTGATCATTTGTAGTTTTGTATCAAATCTCGACTGTGACAATTATAGCCTAAACGCACGGTGCTTGCTGGCAGCTATGTTCATTGAGGTGTTGGATTTGTGAGTCGTCAGATCAGACAAATCTGACCAACAGTCGCTGAACTACCGCAGCAGTCAATGAACCTGTGTGTTGATCGCAAAATCCACCATTCGTGCTTTAATAAAGTCAATTGGCTCACTGGCTAAAAAATGGCCTACTGGGGTTAAATGCATTATTTAGTGGGTTCTTAGTGCACAAAACATGGGCCCTTTAACAAAGAAAAGGACTTCAGGTTGGAGTAGCTGGTAGATGTTGTAGGGGAATTAGGGGCCTTCATTACAGGCTTGTTAACAAATGCATGTCAACGCATTTGGATGCAAATGTTTCACTTGATTCAAATGCAAATGCAAATGCTTTGGTTACACATTTACAAATGAATTTGAGTTAATTTCAAATGTTTTGGCTTTATATTAACGTTTTGTTTTATTTGGAGAAAAAACAACGTAATATATACAAACACATTAATGATTTATTTAATAAATACAGTAGTAACCATTAAGTGCCACTACATACCAGTCCCACTACATGAACATGTATGTAGAGTCATACACTGAATCACACAGTTCCAGGCCAGCAGAGGTGGTGAAAATGGGAGGGAGGAATAGAGAATTGACAGTTTACTGGGAACTATGGCAGGGAATGAAAGGCTAATCATTCAGGTAGGCCAGAATGGAAGGGGAACCAAGGACAATAGACTGTCCACTGGTGGGGTCAATGGGAAGATAACCTGGTGGATAATTACACCACTAATTACTCTCTCTGGCTGTAAATATTTAGAGCTGGCATTGCTAATGTTTACTCCCCCAATGAGCTGCCACCCCAACAGTGCCAACACAACACAAGGGAGTCATTTGTCTGCATTGTTTCTGTGAACAAGTAATCTCTAAAGCCGTCAACTTATAGACCAGTTGGTCTTTTCATGTTGTATGAATAACAGCTGATCCGTTGACCAGTTGACCATTGACCTACAGGGCATTTTTTTTCCAATAGCATGTTGTAAACTTGTGAAAGTGAATCTAACAATAAGAATTATTGAAAGAATTACACATGCATTTGATTGCGCATTTGACAAATCAAATGATTGTGGGTCACATTCAAATGCAACTGCAAATGTTTAAGGTATGTATCCAAATACAAATGCATTTACAATTTCACGGAGACATTTGAATGCGCATTCAAATGCATTTGCATTTGTTAACATGCCTGCTTCATTATAGTTTATGACACAAATTTGGAAGTTTATTTTAGCATAAGAATTTGTGAATTATCAACAAAGAATTTGAATTGATAGCTTTCTGAAAATGTTGGCTGTTTTTACACTTCAAAGAGACTTAGGGTTCTTTGTTGGTGTAAGATAGGAAAAGTATATATTTTTTAGGAAAATGTTCTTGAGACAAAACCAGTGATATGTATAATTGATACATATATATTTGATATCTTAGAAATAAGTAAGTAACAAGGCATGAATTTGTTTGTAATTTTGTATTTAGATGATTTGCTGCATTATCCAAGTGGTTTAATTCTGGCTAATGTTGGATCAATTATCCTCTTGTTAATGTATTTCTTTAACAAGTAATAATATATTTATTTGCCAAGGTAGGTATGTATGTAAGTTAACAGTCTATTGATAGCATGGCGATTTTTCTCTGCTGGAGAACGCTGTGACACTGAACGGCGAATCCGTCTCGATTACAAGGATAGATATTCTTTTGTAAAGCAAGGATAATTCTAAGGCTTTTCCCAGTGCAATCTGAGGCTTCAAATATAATGCAAACAATGACAATGTTTAAAGGAAAATAAACAACACTTTCAGTACTGGTCACTGAATTAACTTTTGGGGACAGCTACCATATGATATTTAATAAAGCAAATGGTTATATTCTGGCAAGTTTCCAGTTCATCCCAGCAGCAGACATTTTTCAAAGAAACAAGCATTACACTTATTTTGTTGACTCCCCCAGAGACCCACTGAAATTAACCCCTTGTTACGCCACAAACATATTTTTCAACCTGTTTATTCCGGATTCCTGATCATAAATTTTTTTTAAATCTGTATTTTTTACACGAAATTGTGTAGAAAGCCGTACAACATTTTACATTGGTTAATCGGCCTATAGCAAGCCTAATCCAATCAAGCGTTGCCAGCCATTAGGCTATAAAATATATCTACATGAAACAAAGTCTGCCAGGTTTTGCCAGAAATCTGCCTAGCATCAAAAGTATTTATTCTTTGACCGTTCTAAGTTATAAGTTTGTCATTCAAGTTTATTTTTTAAGAACATATATACTTTATCATGCTTTTTCCATTAAAATATCTGCATAAAAACAGTATACAGCTAAATACCTCTGAAAAATCCACATTGTATATGGAAAATCCATACAATATGGAAGGTCTAGAACCCCAAACACGATTGGAAAATTGTATCCAAAATTAAAATACACAACATCTCATATATCTGAATATTTGACCTTTAAGCACCGACACTGGACCCCAAATGAGTAGGTTAACTGGGCTAATAGGATGTCCCTAGTTCCCTCCAGACTCACCTGAAGACTAACAGTGGTGTCAATGAATCACCACTGACTACAACAAGAAGGTTTTCCAAGTATTCCATTGTCTAGGTTAATAACTACATACTGCAAATCCTGCCTGCTCGTCACGACAAAGCTATATCCAGCACAAATAAACATATAAATAGATTTATACAATTATATGACAAAGGCGAAAATTACTAGATTAAAACACACTAGCCCATTTTTTTTAGCAGTTTGTTATTTTATTTGTAATATAATAACATATACTTCTTATAATGACGGTATTTAATGAGTTATGAGGAGATTGATAAATTAACCTTTGGATTCCAGTGTTTTGGCACAAAATTAAAGATTACCTGACTAGATTATGTGGGAATGTATGACAACCTTCCAAGTATTTTAATACTTGAATGGATAGATGATCTGGTTACTCAGTTATTAATATTAAACAGATACCCCTTAAAAAAACTTGGTATTCGACCTGAATATGTCGACCGCATCCCGCGGTCTTCTTCAGCAGACTGAAGTTACGGATGTGTCACATGACCAAAGGAGGCGATTAACATCCACAGAGAGAAAACTGCATTAAACCGAGACGTTGGCAAGGAGCTCCCACCAGTCCTGCTTCAGCTTGTGTCACATGACATTGGTCATGTGACACATCTGTAACTTTAGTCTGCTGAAGAAGACCGAAGGATGCAGTCGAAATATTCAGATCAAATACCAAGTTTCTTGAGAAGTAATTTTGTTTAATAAGTATTTTAATATTTATAGGTTGTTGGTTATGTGGGTATTAGTTATAATAAAAATATTTCTATAGTGCCCAATCAATTGAGATCGCTACTTAAAATTCCACTTAAAACCATACAAACAATAGTTATTGTAAAATGTAGTCCATAAAAAAGTCATAAAAACAGTTCTAACAAAAATAACATAATTTTAGAAATGTTTATAATATGTAATAAAATGATAATGCATGCACATGAAAATGTCCATATCAGCATATTATAAAAAAGCTACTCCAGAGCAGTGTCTTCGGTGCTTGATTGAATCTGGCGACCGATTACACAGATTGGATGCAGCCACAGCAATTGGCTTTGTCAAGTAGGCTATTTAAAGGTGATTTGTTGTCTAACTAACCACTGGCCAGAAGGTATATAAAGGTAAGGCTTTAGTGCCAAGCAGGCTTAAGTCCAATGGTCAGTGGCTATTTAAAGGTAAGCTGTTGTTAAGTTGGCTATGAGACCATGACACACCATACAATTGTAGTAACCACAACACAGACTAGTCAGTTAATAGAACATTTCCGAGTGCTGGAAATAACTAGAACTAGAACTAACTGGTCTATTTTAGTAACTTATTGATACCACATATTTAACTCATCTACTCCCTTTAACTCGCAAAGCTACACATTTTTACATAACTTATTTTAAAACTCCTTCCTCAACTGATTTAGCCTATCACAAATCCGGTTCATCAACGTCCAAATATATAGTGTGTGAATGGTTCATCAATGATAATGGTGGGCATGACATCCATCCTTTGCCAATCACATGACAAAGTTAAAACATTTCACCAAGGGTGAAATTCATGAATTTTCAGCATTTCCATTTTTACTTCACTTAATGTTTGACCAAACATTAAGTAATTTAATAGTTTGATGATTTAAAAAAAAACTACATATAAAAGTTACATAAACACGCTAGCATGTTGCAGTGGATACTAGATAGGTTTGATTTTTTTGCAAAAAGTATTTGAAATGAGACTAGCAAAAAATGTAGTTGAGGAAGCACCTTTAATTGAGAAGACACCTTTAATTGATGAGGAACCTTTAATTGAGGAGGGACCTTTAATTGAGAAGACACCTTTAATTGAGGAGGGACCTTTAATTGAGGAGGCACATTTAATTGATGAGGAACCTTTAATTGAGGAGGGACCTTTAATTGAGGAGGCACCTTTAATTGAGGAGGGACCTTTAATTGAGAAGACACCTTTAATTGATGAGGAACCTTTAATTGAGGAGGGACCTTTAATTGAGAAGACACCTTTAATTGAGGAGGGACCTTTAATTGATGAGGAACCTTTAATTGAGGAGGCACCTTTAATTGAGGAGGGACCTTTAATTGAGAAGACACCTTTAATTGAGGAGGGACCTTTAATTGAGGAGGCACATTTAATTGAGGAGGCACCTTTAATTGAGAAGACACCTTTAATTGAGGAGGGACCTTTAATTGAGGAGGCACATTTAATTGAGGAGGCACCTTTAATTGAGTAGGGACCTTTAATTGAGGAGGGACCTTTAATTGAGGAGGCACCTTTAATTGAGGAGGAACCTTTAATTGAGGAGGCACCTTTAATTGAGGAGGGACCTTTAATTGAGGCAGAATGACATGCAGCTCTAAGCAATCAAAACGTGATCATCATGGTGCTGCTTGATCTATCCGTGGCATTTGACACCATTGACCACAAAGTGCTGTTAGATGTTACAGCGGTTCTTCCAAGATGTAGGCATGGTCCAACAGGCACGGCAATGTTTCAATCAAATCATACCCAAGTCTTCATAACACTATATCAACCACTTATCCTCTTGTATATGAGCTCCCACAAGGTTCAGAAGGGTGCAGTGGCTCAGAGGTTAGAACACTGGACTGTCAATCAAGAGGACTGGGGTTTGAGTCAACTTGGCCTGGGCAATTTTGTTCAACCCACTTTGCTGTTTTTCGGATGAGACGCTAAAAACTGCAGGTTCCTTCTACCTGGTGTCTATACCAGGGGAAATAAGATCCCATGCAGGGGGTAATTGTGTAACCTGCTGTGGACTCCATCTCTAAACCCATGAGTCATGACAGAAGCGTTGATGATGTGGCTGAGTCAATAGTGCTAATAACCTTGCACGATTTAATAAAAAAACTGAAGATACATCAAGTCCTCTATTAATCAGTACATACCTGTCCAGTAAGTTCACCTGGACAGGTAAGTCTAACTGGCCAGGTCACAGCAATCACAGCCGCACACCTCAAAAGGCGCCAGTGTCATTTCCTTTTCCATCTCTCAACCACACAAGTCACAGCAGGAAGTCAATTCTGCCCAGGACACGCTTGAATGAAACAAGTTTGGTGTTTGGCCTTCAGCCAATCTCCATCTATGCATGACCAATTGTCAAGATCATATGCAAGAACAACGTGATGTCCAACTTCTATGCAGATGGCACCCACATTTATACGTCTCGAGGTCTCCTCGCTGATGCATAACAAAGAAGTGTGAAGGGAACCTGTTGCCGTTTCCATTTTCATCCAAAGACGATGGATGATAATGACGACTCCATCAACTGTCACACCAACAACTACAATGACTACAGAGAGTGCAGAACTGAGCAGCCCGCCTGGTGGCTGGCACCGCAGCATTCTACCAAGAAAGTGAAAGCAGTATGAGTTCAAGTCTGAGTTCAAGATCCTGTTCCTCGTGCAGCGACTACTTGATGGGTGTGAACCAAATTACATCTCTAATTGTGCCACACAAAGTCAACCTACTCCATCACTGTGCTCTAGCAAGATCAATCTGCGATACACACTTTCACAAGTTACCCGATCTAATGATCAAGGATTTTAGCAAAAACACACACTTTTATTAAACCGACTACGCATATTACTTTACAGATCTGAACATCAATAAACTCGATTTGTGATGGGCTAAATCGGTTGAATCAGTTGGAGTTTTCAGGATAAACTAGCACGAAGCCCATCCCAAAGACCTTGCCAACTCCTCTTGAAGTGATATTCTATAGATGCAGGCACATTGCCTAGAAACATACAGACGATGGGATGAGAACATTTGGTGGATGAGTAAACTTAGCTTTCCAAACCTCGAATATCCATTTTGGATAGCTTTTACTTTGTTAGTTAATTTGACTTGTTTCAAGAGCACAACACCACTATGCCCAGGCACACACAACACCACTATTCCCGGGCACACACACCACTATGCCCAGGCACACACAACACCACTACGCCCAGGCACACACACCACTACGCCCAGACACACACAACACCACTACGCCCAGACACACACACAACACCACTACGCCCAGGCACACACAAAACAACTATGCACAGGCACACACACACAACACCACTACGCCCAGACACACACAACACCACTACGCCCAGGCACACACACCACTACGCCCAGGCACACACAACACCACTACGCCCAGGCACACACAACACCACTACGCCCAGACACACACAACACCACTACGCCCAGACACACACAACACCACTATGCCCAAGCACACACAACACCACTACGCCCAGGCACACACAACACCACTACGCCCAGGCACACACACCACTACGCCCAGGCACACACAACACCACTACGCCCAGGCACACACAACACCACTATGCCCACACAACACATGCTAGTGTCTAAGACAGACCTAAGTAAATACTTCTTTCCTCATCTAGCTAACATGGCAAATATTAAATTTGTTGTTTTGCTTGTATGTAACCTGCCACTACATGGTAGCGTGGTAAACTAACAGGTGATTAGCTGGGCCCCTCTTTGGCGTCTCCCTCTGTGAGCCCCAAGATATGCTACTGCATCTGAATTTGACTGTTCATGGAACATACATTAACCATGCTTCTAAATGCACTGCACAGGCTGGGCTTTGGGCCCAAGCTTGGGCCTCTACTAAATTTCTTAGGCTAAGCCGGGCCAGGCATTGGACTACATTTTGCGGGCCAGGGCCTGCTGGAAATGCCACTGGGTGTCAGTGCCAGTGGATAATATGGAACTGAAATATCAATATTAATGTTTTTGAATGTTACTTAATAAAACTATATGTATGTATTACAGTTTCATTTTTATTATAAGATAATAGGTTTATTTTGTCTAAATTTAGTGGACCGCAGGCTTGCGGGCCATGGGCTTACTTGTCTTTGGCCTGCAGGTATGGGATGGGCCTGAGACGTGCAGGCTGGACCTGGGTCAAACATTAATGGGCCTAAATTCAAGTTTGCGGGCCTGGCTGGATGAATATTTGCAGGCATGGGCTGGGGCTGGATTTTAACTGCTAATTGCGGGCTGGGCTTGGGCTCAAATTATAGGCCTGTGCAGGGCACTAATCTCTATACAGTCTTCCCACCATAACTAATTTGAAAATGTTGGTAGAATGTCAAATGGGCTCTCATTAATTTGCCGGAGGATGGAATTACACCGTTGTGAAAACATTGTCAGTTGCACGAATACATTAGTTTGGCTCAAATTAAACCTATACTTTGTGCTGAGGAAATTGGAAACGGCCGGAGGATACGTACAGGACTAATTTTAGCAGCATAGGTTACTTTAGATGATGAAGCTAAATATATACACATAATAGTGGAAGGATAATTCTACTGAGGCAACAGATATTAGTGTCAGCTAGTGCAAGCAAAAACACTAGCACGGGGAGTACCAGGGATGAGCTTTGTGTAAAATATTGTTCAGTTATGCCTATTGTACATTGTCTGTGTTATATATTAATCTTTTACTAATTTTTCATAGAAATGTTTAGCATTTATCTTGTCTTCATAACATTAGCATGTGGAGTACCAAAGACGGACATTGTGTAAAATATTGTTCAGCTAGGCCTGCTGTATATTGTTACATTATATTAATCTTTTATTCATTTTTCACAGAAACGTTTAACATTTATCTTGCCTTCATCAATAGCTGAAAGCGGTCGAAACGTTACAAAGAAAGAGGTGACTTTACTTTGAAAAAATTAGTATATAAGATTATTACTGATGAATCTTTTCACAATTAATTTTTATGGCTATCTGTAATTCGTCTGTGATACTATATAACTCATTCAATATATCAATGTTTCTCAGTGGTATCATTTGTCTGTGGTACTCTCTGTCTCATCAGTGGTACATTATTAGTCTTTGATGTTATCTTTTCATTCATCAATGGTAAAATATCACTCAGCAACAGTTGAAATGTTTTGGTCATGCTATCTAGTGATTACTATTGCAACTGATTTCTTCCATATTTGCAAGGAAATGGGCAAGGTGGATTTATCTTGTTTCAGTAATTTTGTCAGTTAATATACTAAACATGGCAAATTGGTTCATAAAACACAAAGTGACAAAAGAGCAGTCATAATAATATATTTTTATAAAGTGCAATTTCCAATAAAATGCTCAAAGCACTGTACATATAATATAATCAAATTACATATAAAAACTAATTGCATATAATCAAATTACATATAAAAATGTTAAAAATAGCATAGGTAAAAAACTGAATGAAAAGTTAAAAAAATAAAATAAATAAAACTACAATTAATGAATAAAAATGATTAAAAAAAAGATAAAAATTATTATCACAATATTAACATACACACAATCATGCGTAGATATATAAAGTATGAATTGTGCAGTAAAATGAAAAAATAAATTAAAATGTCAGTTAGGTATTAGCGTGTTCTGCTTTAAACATGTGTTTTAAGTGACTGTTTGAACAGTGATAGGTTTCGCTGCACTTTATGGCAACTGGAAGCGAATTCCAAAGTTGAGGTCACCTCTAAACTACAAAGTTCTATCAAAGAATCAGATGGATGATGACATGACACCATGAAACAGATCATGAGAAAGACATGAGACCACAAACCACACCAGGAGTGAGACCTAATGAAAGACATGAGACCAGAAAACACACCAGGAGTGAGACCTAATGAAAGACATGAGACCACAAACCACACCAGGAGTGAGACCTAATGAAAGACATGAGACCACAAACCACACCAGGAGTGAGACCTAATGAAAGACATGAGACCACAAACCACACCAGGAGTGAGACCTAATGAAAGACATGAGACCAGAAAACACACCAGGAGTGAGACCTAATGAAAGACATGAGACCACAAACCACACCAGGAGTGAGACCTAATGAAAGACATGAGACCACAAACCACACCAGGAGTGAGACCTAATGGAAGACATGAGACCACAAAACACACCAGGAGTGAGACCTAATGAAAGACATGAGACCACAAAACACACCAGGTGTGAGACCTAATGAAAGACATGAGACCACAAACCACACCAGGAGTGAGACCTAATGAAAGACATGAGACCACAAAACACACCAGGAGTGAGACCTAATGAAAGACATGAGACCACAAAACACACCAGGTGTGAGACCTAATTAAAGACATGAGACCACAAAACACACCAGGAGTGAGACCTAATGAAAGACATGAAACCACAAACCACACCAGGAGTGAGACCTAATGGAAGACATGAGACCACAAACCACACCAGGAGTGAGACCTAATGAAAGACATGAGACCAGAAAACACACCAGGAGTGAGACCTAATGAAAGACATGAGACCACAAACCACACCAGGAGTGAGACCTAATGAAAGACATGAGACCAGAAAACACACCAGGAGTGAGACCTAATGAAAGACATGAGACCACAAAACACACCAGGAGTGAGACCTAATGAAAGACATGAGACCACAAACCACACCAGGAGTGAGACCTAATGAAAGACATGAGACCACAAAACACACCAGGAGTGAGACCTAATGGAAGACATAAGACCACAAACCACACCAGGAGTGAGACCTAATGGAAGACATGAGACCACAAACCACACCAGGAGTGAGACCTAATGAAAGACATGAGACCACAAACCACACCAGGAGTGAGACCTAATGAAAGACATGAGACCACAAACCACACCAGGAGTGAGACCTAATGAAAGACATGAGACCACAAAACACACCAGGAGTGAGACCTAATGAAAGACATGAGACCACAAAACACACCAGGAGTGAGACCTAATGAAAGACATGAGACCACAAAACACACCAGGAGTGAGACCTAATGAAAGACATGAGACCACAAAACACACCAGGTGTGAGACCTAATGAAAGACATGAGACCACAAAACACACCAGGTGTGAGACCTAATGAAAGACATGAGACCAGAAACCACACCAGGAGTGAGACCTAATGAAAGACATGAGACCACAAACCACACCAGGAGTGAGACCTAATGAAAGACATGAGACCACAAAACACACCAGGAGTGAGACCTAATGAAAGACATGAGAGCACAAACCACACCAGGAGTGAGACCTAATGAAAGACATGAGACCACAAAACACACCAGGAGTGAGACCTAATGGAAGACATGAGACCACAAAACACACCAGGAGTGAGACCTAATGAAAGACATGAGACCAGAAAACACACCAGGAGTGAGACCTAATGAAAGACATGAGACCAGAAAACACACCAGGAGTGAGACCTAATGGAAGACATGAGACCACAAAACACACCAGGAGTGAGACCTAATGAAAGACATGAGACCACAAAACACACCAGGAGTGAGACCTAATGAAAGACATGAGACCACAAAACACACCAGGAGTGAGACCTAATGAAAGACATGAGACCACAAAACACACCAGGAGTGAGACCTAATGAAAGACATGAGACCACAAACCACACCAGGAGTGAGACCTAATGAAAGACATGAGACCACAAAACACACCAGGAGTGAGACCTAATGAAAGACATAAGACCACAAACCACACCAGGAGTGAGACCTAATGAAAGACATGAGACCACAAAACACACCAGGAGTGAGACCTAATGGAAGACATGAGACCACAAACCACACCAGGAGTGAGACCTAATGAAAGACATGAGACCAGAAAACACACCAGGAGTGAGACCTAATGAAAGACATGAGACCAGAAAACACACCAGGAGTGAGACCTAATGGAAGACATGAGACCACAAAACACACCAGGAGTGAGACCTAATGAAAGACATGAGACCACAAAACACACCAGGTGTGAGACCTAATGGAAGACATGAGACCACAAAACACACCAGGAGTGAGACCTAATGGAAGACATGAGACCACAAAACACACCAGGAGTGAGACCTAATGAAAGACATGATACCACAAAACACACCAGGAGTGAGACCTAATGGAAGACATGAGACCACAAAACACACCAGGAGTGAGACCTAATGAAAGACATGAGACCACAAAACACACCAGGTGTGAGACCTAATGAAAGACATGAGACCACAAACCACACCAGGAGTGAGACCTAATCAAAGACATGAGACCAGAAACCACACCAGGAGTGAGACCTAATGAAAGACATGAGACCACATACCACACCAGGTGTGAGACCTAATGAAAAACATGAGACCACAAAACGGAATAAGAGAAAGACATGAGATGACAAGACATGAGACCACAAAAGAGACCAAGAGATTGACATGAGACCACGAGAGGCCATGAGACTACCCACCTGCTGGTTGGTGTAGGGCCAGGTGAGTGTTGACTGCAGTTGCGATTGGTTTGTACAGGGCGTGTTCTGAAGTCGTCTCACAGGTGAACCTTTGATGGGCACTTGCTGAAGAAGGGTCGCCGGTCTGAGGGGCTGCCCTGGAACCAACAAGATTTACACAATGTTGATGACAAGGACACAAGGACTCGTAAAAGGTAAAGGTATGTTCTTATCTAGCGCGGTATCCGGTCCATAGGACTGCTCAAAGCACTTTACACTTCACCCCCTGGCAGACCTGTTCATTCCAAGGCCATCTCAACTTCTCTGGGAAGTATTCAGCCACGCTGCAATTGCTGCACGAAGGCTATTCGTTCACATATCCACCACTGTCTGTATTGCCAGGTACTCATTTATACAGCTGAGTGAACTGTGGCAACGTGGGGTGATCAAACTTGCCAAAGGTTCGAAGCGACCGCAGTGGGATTTGAAACCGGGTTCTCTCGATTGAGAGTCCGGCCTTCTAACCGGTATGCTATTGCGCCCCACGTCATTGTGTGTGTGACAGCTGTCACATACACAAGATGACACGACAGTGACATCTCGTGATGTGACAGCTGTCACATACACAAGATGACACGACAGTGACATCTCGTGATGTGACAGCTGTCACATACACAAGATGACATGACAGTGACATCTCGTGATGTGACAGCTGTCACATACACAAGATGACACGACAGTGACATAAAGATACGGTTCTTATACAGCATTTATCTTAACCTTTAGGATAAATCTAAGCTCTTCACACTTCACGTGGCTGACTTATTCACTGAAACACCAATTCAACTTCTCTGGAAAGCACTCAGCCATATAGCAATTACAGCATGAAAGCTATTCTTCTTGTAATGTGAAAACATTGGATAATGGGGGTGGTGGCATCAGGCCTAATCAGATATCTCAATCAGAAGATTTTTACCAATGACATATGAACTCCTAGTTATGTAACCTTTCCCTTTTGTAGCTCCTACTACATTAGCTTTATCAGTCTAATTGTGGTGTATCTTTTATCAACCACAGCATCAGGTCATAATAACACTAGCATCTAAATATACACTTTCATCACAGCAGATGTTTTTGATGAGCTCGTAAAGTGAGCCCACTGTTTTCTGTCTATGGAAACGATGCTGCAAAATTACTATATTAATAACATTACTTCACACTCGCAAAGCGATACCAGTCGCCTGATCTAGCGGCGTCTCACCTAATAGGCAAAGCTCCAGTCGTTTTGATGGCCTAATCTACTTGAGCTGATGGGATTCCTACAAGCGACAACATATTGGCAGTGGAGAGACCTGCCAAGCTCGCAACAAAGGCACGCTCTATGGAATATGTAGAATTAGATCTGTACGTTAATGTGTGAAGACGCTACCAGGGGATTGATTCAGCGTTCGATGACCTTCTGTTCATCTTTGCGGAGTGGTGGAACTATCATACACACATCTATCTATCTATCTATCTAGTCTAGGTCTGTTTGCCTTATAGTTATGACAAACACATGTGCACTGTCGTGTGTATCAGTGTACATGTGTGCATGTGTGCATGTGTGCATGTTTGTCTATTGGTCTATCTGTCTGTTTTTATTGCTTGATTTATTTCCTTAGTTAAATCGTGCTGACGCCTCCATATAAATTACTTCCGCTATGAAAACAAAAACAGCACCTTAAAATAACTTCTTTTGTGTAGCTGTCCAACCATTCAACAAATCAAATTACCAACTTCCTTCCTTTTCTTAGCAAAACCTTGATATGCTTCATATCCTGAGTTAAATATCCCCACTTAACGTAAATTGTGAAATTCACCAAAGCTGCACTATTTAAATGACTTAGTTCAACTTGGAAATGTCCCTAATAGATCTCTCATGTGACACTTCTTTTGTGCTATGTTTAACTATTCCACAAAAAGAAATAATTTTCTGTGACATTCAGATCCCTTTGACAGCATCTGCCTCCGTCAAATTTCAAGCTGTTTATTCAGTACACTGAAGGGGTGATTTAAAATAAATGTGTGCGTGCGTGTGCGTGCATGCATGCATGTGTGTATATGTATACAATATGCCCATATGAAAACCTGCTCTGCCTGTAAGAAATTTATATGACATTAATATAACATTCTGCACTGCACATATAACCTGAACCTTAAAAATAACACTGGCACTATTTCTGCACTGTGTATAGTAATTAAATCAGGTTCATTGTACATATTTTTTTCTCTAGTACTTTTATTGCACTATGAAGCTCTGCATAACATTTTGTTCACACATTTGGTAAACAAGTTACCTCCCAGGTTGGGTGAACCTCTGCTATCAAGTCCAATCTTCCTTAATCACAATACAAATTCTTGCGTTGGCAAATTGAGTGAACCTCTTATTAAACCTCTCATTAACATTGTGCCAAAAGAAATAACGAGAAATTCTACTAGACAAAGGCCAATTTAATTACACCAAGACTTAGTAATTTACAACAGTCTGATTTGTTTCTGAGAATAAATCTTGTTGACGTTTAGACATGAAACAAATTAGGTGTGGATGTAATTAGTGGGCCTTGTAATTAGTGGGCTTGCTGGTGGTGAGTTCATGGAAGATATTATGTGTTGCATTCATGCTGCTGAGTCTCCAGGGAGTGGTTGTGACCCACAGAGGGGTTGTGACTCCACAGATGGGTTGTGACTCCACAGAGGGGTTGTGACTACACAGAGGGGTTGTGACTACACAGAAGGGTTGACTCAACAGATGGGTTGTGACTACACAGAGGGGTTGTGACTCCACAGAGGGGTTGTGACTCCACAGAGGGGTTGTGACTACACAGAAGGGTTGTGACTCAACAGATGGGTTGTTACTACACAGAGGGGTTGTGACTACACAGAGGGGTTGTGACTACACAGAAGGCTTGTGACTCAACAGATGGGTTGTGACTACACAGAGGGGTTGTGACTACACAGAGGGGTTGTGACTCCACAGAGGGGTTGTGACTCCACAGATGGGTTGTGACTCCACAGAGGGGTTGTGACTACACAGAAGGGTTGTGACTCAACAGATGGGTTGTGACTACACAGAGGGGTTGTGACTACACAGAGGGGTTGTGACTACACAGAGGGGTTGTGACTCCACAGAGGGGTTGTGACTCCACAGATGGGTTGTGACTCCACAGAGGGGTTGTGACTACACAGAAGGGTTGTGACTCAACAGAAGGGTTGTAACTACACAGAGGGGTTGTGACTCCACAGAGGGGTTGTTACTACAGAGGGGTTATGACTCCACAGAGGGGTTGTGACTCAACAGAGGGGTTGTGACTACACAGAAGGGTTGTGACTCCACAGAGGGGTCATGACTACACAGAGGGGTTGTGACTACAGAGTGGTTGTGATTCCATAGAGGGGTTGTGACCACAGAGGGGTTGTGACCACAGAGGGGTTGTGACTCCTGTGTGTTGTTTCACATTCTTAAATAGCCTTTCTGATTTTGTAATTCTATCGATTCCAGAAACATTTCTCTGAATACAAAAGCAAGCCAAACAACAGAAAGAACCCGTTTAGGTCCTCTGTATTTAAAAAACCTGTGATATCATAAATATTTCCAGTATTGTCCTGCAGTGGTCCGACCTTATCCGCAAACTTTCTGCTTACTCCTTATACAAGCATAGAAACTCTTGCTGTCACTTTTATATAACATGCTAATTTTGGCTCATAAAAATGCAAGTGAACCACTATAGCCCTCTTGTGGCTGACAGAGATAAATTAAGATCAGATTGACATCAAATCTGCAGATGTACTTGAAAAGAAATGTTCTGTGTTTGGCAAGTGGATGATTTCACAGCGAGAAATTCTGAGAATAATAAAAAGTTTCTTCCATTGACAAACTGACTACATGCTGTTTTCCACAAATAGGCACACTGAGGCTATTTCTTGCTACCATTTATTTGGAGGAGCGGAAACATCTTGTAAGGGGCCAGAAAGGTCGTGGCAGCCCAGCTTGACTGAACGGCAATATTCACAGGGAGAGAGGAGAAAAGGTCAAAACATCAGTTGTTTCACTGTGTTGTTTTGCACGATAACTACCTTGGTAAGCATTTTGTCAAATGTAAGACTGAACCCACAACTAGCACCCCATTGTCATGAGGCAAGTACCATGGTCATGAGGCAAGTACCATGGCTCTGTGTACTCTAAGGGTCTCCAACCAGACTGCAAACTGGTACAGTATTAAGTTGTGACTACACAGAGGGGTTGTGACTACACAGAAGGGTTGACTCAACAGATGGGTTGTGACTACACAGAGGGGTTGTGACTCCACAGAGGGGTTGTGACTCCTCAGAGGGGTTGTGACTACACAGAAGGGTTGTGACTCAACAGATGGGTTGTTACTACACAGAGGGGTTGTGACTACACAGAGGGGTTGTGACTACACAGAAGGGTTGTGACTCAACAGATGGGTTGTGACTACACAGAGGGGTTGTGACTACACAGAGGGGTTGTGACTCCACAGAGGGGTTGTGACTCCACAGATGGGTTGTGACTCCACAGAGGGGTTGTGACTACACAGAAGGGTTGTGACTCAACAGATGGGTTGTGACTACACAGAGGGGTTGTGACTACACAGAGGGGTTGTGACTCCACAGATGGGTTGTGACTCCACAGAGGGGTTGTGACTACACAGAAGGGTTGTGACTCAACAGAAGGGTTGTAACTACACAGAGGGGTTGTGACTCCACAGAGGGGTTGTTACTACAGAGGGGTTATGACTCCACAGAGGGGTTGTGACTCAACAGAGGGGTTGTGACTACACAGAAGGGTTGTGACTCCACAGAGGGGTCATGACTACACAGAGGGGTTGTGACTACAGAGTGGTTGTGATTCCATAGAGGGGTTGTGACCACAGAGGGGTTGTGACTCCTGTGTGTTGTTTCACATTCTTAAATAGCCTTTCTGATTTTGTAATTCTATCGATTCCAGAAACATTTCTCTGAATACAAACGCAAGCCAAACAACAGAAAGAACCCGTTTAGGTCCTCTGTATTTAAAAAACCTGTGATATCATAAATATTTCCAGTATTGTCCTGCAGTGGTCCGACCTTATCCACAAACTTTCTGCTTACTCCTTATACAAGCATAGAAACTCTTGCTGTCACTTTTATATAACATGCTAATTTTGGCTCATAAAAATGCAAGTGAACCACTATAGCCCTCTTGTGGCTGACAGAGATAAATTAAGATCAGATTGACATCAAATCTGCAGATGTACTTGAAAAGAAAGGCAATATTCACAGGGAGAGATGGGAAAAGGTCAAAACATCAGGTGTTTCACTGTGTTGTTTTGCACGATAACTACCTTGGTAAGCATTTTGTCAAATGTAAGACTGAACCCACAACTAGCACCCCATTGTCATGAGGCAAGTACCATGGTCATGAGGCAAGTACCATGGCTCTGTGTACTCTAAGGGTCTCCAACCAGACTGCAAACTGGTACAGTATTAAACAATTGTAGCCCAATCTGGGCTACAATTGTTTAATACTGTACCAGTTTGGTATCAATTGAGTCAACATACTGAATTGGTAGCAACTAGTACAAGCTCTAAGTGTACTTTAACTCAGGGCTTCTGACTTGAAGACAAGTTTGTGTGTCTTCACAGTATTCAGAAAGGGAATAGCTCAAACATACACAATGTCATAAAATATTTGACTATCAGGCTATCTGGTGACAATACAACTACACAAGGTTGCGCACTTTGTGCTTTTGTATTAAAAAACATACAAAACTTTGTTGATCTCAATGCTTGTAAACAATTATTTGTGTTAAATTCATACAAATCAGCGATAAAAAAAATCGGAAGTAAAAAAATCATAAATCAATGATTTTTTTTAAAGTGATTTAAATCAATGATTTAAATCAAACAACCCTGACCATGGTCATGAGGCAAGTACCATGCCATTGAACCACAATGCCAGCTACTTTAAGTAATAATACTTTCCCGGAAAAGGTATCCACAAACTGAATATCCACAAAATTAATATTTGCGTGATTCGGAGAAATGTTTTAAATAGCCAAATGTAAGATTTATTCTAAACATAAAATTGTTGTACCATGTTTTGCAGCAGGCAATTGAACTTTGAAAGATTTTTTAATGAAATTACCCCCGTTAGGTAATTAGCACTGGACTCAAACCGAGCTAGAGTAAAACAAATTTTCTGAAAGTGCTAAAAGTAGTTTACAGCATTCCACACTGTGTTTTGTGTAAAATTATGATTAAGACTTTATAAAAACAGTCTATTGTGTTGTTTGACTTGTCACTTACCTAAGGCAGATTTTTAATAAAAAATCAAATTTCATTCTCAGGAACAAATTGAAGTTATGCTTAAAATATACTCCCTATTCTTCGGTCATGCACAATGCATCTTCTGTCAATGCCAAACAGCCGTTAGACTTTTAGACACAAATGTAATAGTCTTCAAATGTCACCATCTTAGTGGTGATAAACTAATGTTTTAGAAAACCAAAAAGGGGCACCATTAATAAATCACAGGCATTTAATTTTTCTACCTTGAAATAATTCACAATAATCATTTATTTACAAGAATTCTTTCAGAGTATGCGATACATCCGCCCGCATTTAAACATTTTATCATCATGCTTATATGAGGGGAGGGAGATGGAGTCAACATTTTTGATAAATAAGTTGAAAAATGAACACACAAGAATTGGTAAAAAACATACGGTAGAATTGCCTGGAATTGTGTGCGCAGCCAACTGTCTGGAATGCGGGCCAGATAGGCCGTCTCTTAACGCTGATTGGCTGGAAGTTTCCACCCTGTATTACTATGCAGCAGTTTGTACAAATTTGTGGCTGCATGGTTAATTTAAATACTGAGTGATGGTTATTACAGTAGTGCTGTTGCCTCGCATAAAAATTAGTGTGCAATATAATTGTATACATCCATTTAACCAGATGGACATCCAATGGAACATATATATCCCAACTCTATCAGACATACGTCAATTCTTGTACTTATAATATTCAAACTGTTAGCATTTACCAAATCAGTTATCTTTTGTTCTGTTCTTTTACATCCTCTTTATATGCAATCTACGTTGTTCTTTCACTGAAGGGTTCGAGTCGTACTGCCGCAATTTCATTCACCCCACATTGCTTACAATTACAAGTGTCCGAGACACTGAAACTTGTTGGTCCCTTTGACCTATACCAGGGGAAGTAAAAGATCCCACACAGGGGGTGAATGTGTAACTTGCTGTGGACGCCATCTCTCAATCACATGAATAACAGCAGAAGCGTCCATGACGCAGCTCAGTCAATTGTGCCACCGGTAATTATCTTGCATGACGACATGATTAAATGAAAAAATTGAAGCTACGTCATGCCCTTTAGTAATCAATGCACAAACATCTGGGACTTACCTGTCAAGGTAATTTCACCTGCCCAGGTAAGTTCACCTGTCCAGGTAAGTTCACCTGGCCAGGTCACAGCAATCACAGCTACACACCTCACAAGGTGCCAGTGTCATTTCCTCTCCTTAATGGGGTGGCAAGATTTATACACAGTCTAGGAGGGGTGGGGTGCATGAATCATTGGCCCTACACAAAGATCCACTGTATGTCAGTTAACTCCTTCCAGTGATTTGAAGCACAATAAATAGTCGTTAGCTATGGTTAGTATCACTAAAATTAGCCACACCATTTGGTGGATGGGTTTACTGTTTTGTTTTGGTGTGGGCTTATCTGCAGAAACCACCTTGGTTAGCTCTTGCTTTAGAAGTTAGACATCAATATGTTTATTGACACTTGGGGTCTTACAGGAAGATATACAACATAATTACTGCATAAAGCAATGTCCTCTTTGTGGAGAATGCAATGACAATAAACTACTCAAATAACCAGGGCACAGCTAATGGTTTCAGGAGAAGCCATAAACTGCATTCTTATAGTGGCTTAACATGAATTTGCGCTACCATGGAAAATATGTGACATTGTTGAAAATTTAGGCACACAATTTGTTTAAGATGTCAATGTATTCCACATGTACCCTACTGTACCGTCTGAATGCAGAATGTTCGTTGGAAACATTGTTTTCGAGTAAATATGTGCAATAAACAAAAACTATAAACAATTGATATTATCAAATTTCTACCATTTGTACTAGCGAATACACATTTCCGATCATACATTGTGCATAATATGTTTGCAAATAGCAATTTCTTATCTAAGTTATACTCATTTATGCTGGCAAATATAACAGTTTTGGACATTAAACCATGTTTGATATGTTTACAAATAGTAATGCTTCATTAAAAGTTTTAAAACCGTGTCAAACATGGGTGGTGTATATCAATCTTTCATTCGTTTTTTCTGTCAAATTCACCTTTTTTCTTTGTAATGTTTCAACAGCTTTCAGCTGACAACAGTGCCGCCATCTAGTGGTAGTTAGTCTGATGAAGATGGTCAAAAGCTGTCAAAGTGGTACAAAGAAAAATGGCAAAATCGACTGTAAAAAATGAGTTTCTGATGAATCTCTTCACAATCATGGGTGACGAAATATTTGTTTCAATACATGGAGCCAACTATATGCTTCGTGACATTCAAAAGGAGCCACAAGCCCTGGTCATGATGTTGCTAGTGCATTTGAGCCATCAGCGGAAATGTCATAGAGTCAACGTCTAGATATTTCTCATCTTTATTTTCTTCATCCACAGACAGTTTCCAGTGCAGCCGACATATGGCTGAGCTATGTATGGTAGCATATGTATCAGAGAACGAGGCCTATGCATCAAACATGCCATCGAGGCTGAATGTAAACAGGAAAGGATTAGATCTTGTGCTGTTAGACATTAATGTGCTAGGGTCTTGATGGATTACTCAACCGCAGGAAACCAGGCAGAGGCAAACGTACATACCGTTTCATTAGCTTAGCAGCAGTTTTGCAAATGTTTTATATTTAATAAATTTGTTCTCGCCCCCTTTCTCCGGGTTTTCTTTATTTAATTATAGGAATTCCTTAATTATACATAGTGGGTTACATAAAAAGACAACTCCTTTGCCAGATGTGGCTAAGTTGAAGGTAGAGGCAAAATAATCTTTTTTCACATTGATTAAAAAATTTATTATATTTTTATTAAATTCCGTCAGCTCCACTGGCCACAGATTGAGACAGTTCCAGTGGCCATGGATTAAGTCAGATCTACCGGCCATAGACGGAGTCAGCTCCACTGGCCAAAGATTGAGACAGTTCCACTGGCCACAGATTGAGACAGTTCCACTGGCCATGGATTGAGTCAGATTTACCGGCCATAGATGGAGTCAGCTCCACTGGCCACAGATTGAGACAGTTCCAGTGGCCATGGATTGAGTCAGATCTACCAGCCAGAGACAGAGTCAGCTCCACTGGCCACAGATTGAGACAGTTCCAGTGGCCATGGATTGAGTCAGCTCCCCTGGCTATGGATTGAGTCAGCTCCACTGGCCATGGATTGACCACTGGCCATGGGTTGAGTGTAAACTCCACTGGCCACAGATTGAGACAGTTCCAGTGGCCATGGATTGAGTCAGATCTACCTGCCAGAGACGGAGTCAGCTCCACTGGCCACATATTGAGACAGTTCCAGTGGCCATGGATTGAGTCAGATCTACCGGCCATAGATGGAGTCAGCTCCACTGGCCACAGATTGAGACAGTTCCAGTGGCCACGGATTGAGTCAGCTCCCCTGGCTATGGATTGAGTCAGCTCCACTGGCCATGGATTGACCACTGGCCATGGGTTGAGTGTAAACTCCACTGGCCACAGATTGAGATAGTTCCAGTGGCCATGTAAAGAGTCAACTCCCCTGGCTGTGGATTGAGTCAACTCTACCAACAGTGGATTGAGTCAGTTCAATTGGCCTTGGACTGAATCAGCCCCACTGGCCACAGATTGAGTCAGCCCTACTAGCTATGGATTGAGTCAGCTCCACTGGCTGTGGACAGAGCTAGCTCTACTGGCCACAGATTGGGTCAGCTCTACTGGCCATGGATTGAGTCAGCTTGACTGTCCATGGATTGAATTGGATCTATTGGACAATGGATAGAGTTGGCTCAACTGGCCATGGATTGAGTCAGCTCCACTGGCTATGGATTGAGTCAGCTCCACTGACCATGGATTGAGTCAGCTCCACTTGCTATGGATTGAGTCAGCTCTACTGGCCATGAATTGAGTCAGCTCTACTGGCCACGGATTGAGTCAGCTCTACTGGCCATGGATTGAGTCAGTTCCACTGGCCACTGATTGGGTCAGTTGCACTGGTTATGGATTGAGTCAGCTTCACTGACCATGGAGTGAATCAGCTCCAATGGCCACTGACTGGGCCAGCTGCACTGGTTATGGATTGAGTCAGTTCCACTGGCAGTGGACTGAGTCAGCTCTACTGGCCGTGGATTGAGTCAGCTCGACTGGTCATGGATTGAATCGGCTCTACTAGCCATGGATAGAGTTGGCTCAACTGGCCATGGATTGAGTCAGCTCTACTGGCCATGGATTGAGTCAGCTCCACTGGCCATGGATTGAGTCAGCTCCACTGACCATTTGTTAAGTCAGCTCTACTGGCCCTGGACTGAGTCAGCTCTACTGGTTTTAAATTGAGTCAGCTCCATTGGCCATGAATTGAATCAGCTCCACTGGCCTTAGATTGAATCAGCACCACTGGCCTTAGATTGAATCAGCTCCACTGGCCTTAGATTGAATCAGCTCCACTGGCCTTAGATTGAATCAGCACCATTGGCCATGGATTGAATCAGCTCCACTGGCCTTAGATTGAATCAGCTCCACTGGCCTTAGATTGAATCAGCTCCACTGGCCTTAGATTGAATCAGCTCCACTGGCCTTAGATTGAATCAGCACCACTGGCCAGATTGAGTCAGCTCTACTGGTCTTAGATTGAGTCAGCTCCACTGGTTGTCTATTCAGTTTGCTCTTAATACGGCTTAATATGTTTATTTTACCTAAAATCTTAACAAATAAACAAGTTAAATTAAAGGGAACTTTGGCAAGAAAAAAATGTCTATAATTTATCGAAGGTTAAATTCATTATAAAAGTCAGTTGTTCAATACCGTATGGAAACCTATGGCTATAAAATATACTGAATGATCACTGTATGAGTATACTACATTGAGTCTTCTTATGAATGATGTCATGCAACAGTAATTACCACTGCATATCCAGCATGTGAACATTGTTTACTTCTGTGTAGGTAGCAGGTACTCTGATTATCATCATCAGACCTGCTACAACGTAATTACACCTGAGGTCAGGTTACTTCAGGAACTCCTCAGAGAATTAAGTAGACTGCAGATGACTGGAACAAACGTCAAGTCACGTGTCAGTAGCAACACGTCAGCAGCAACATAGTGCTGATGTACTGCTGACAGTTCATTAATCAGGAGATTACTGCAAGGTCATCTTGGGTAAGACAGGAAGTGTGGTCCAAGGCATCCAGCTCTGTCTGTCTACTAATTATATAATTATAACACCCATCTCATAGAACATGTTTTATCTGCAGCGACACTGATTAATCATTGTATTTTGCAATCATGTATGCATTTTGAGAAGAGAAAAATTACAGATATTGATTAATTATTTCCAGCAGGTTAATGAAAGAAAACAAAGAAAAATTATATAATGACTAAGTAATTAAAACAAATTGCTGAATAATTAAACAATAGATTTGAAACATAAAATGACAGAATGATGGTGAATACCTAGGATTGAAGGGTCGAGCATACCAACAATGTCACCCTCCTTACTGCCTTATTAAGGTCTGTTTGGACAGCCTTAAGGGAGTTACCTTGCATATATGTAAAATATCAGTGGCACAGTTTCATGCAGTCTTGTGGTAATGATTGGAGGCATGGTAGTGCAGTGAGCAAGACATCCATTTACATGGCAGAGTTCTGGGTACGTTTGGTGTAAAAACCTGGCTCTCAACATTGGGGACGGGGCTATGTATCCCTTGTAACTTGGATGATCTCGTTAATGTTTGTCCAGTCTCATTAATTGGAGACATAAAAGAACTACTGAGAGTTCAGGACCTTGTCTCATTAACTGGGGATGTAAAAGATCCACTGAAGACAACATGCACCCTGACAGTGACCACGCACAGTGACATGCACCCTGACAGTGACATGCACCCTGACAGTGACCACGCACAGTGACATGCACCCTGACAGTGACCACGCACAGTGACATGCACCCTGACAGTGACCACCCTCAGTGACATGCACCCTGACAGTGACCACGCACAGTGACATGCACCCTGACAGTGACCACCCTCAGTGACATGCACCCTGACAGTGACCACGCACAGTGACATGCACCCTGACAGTGACCACCCTCAGTGACATGCACCCTGACAGTGACCACGCACAGTGACATGCACCCTGACAGTGACCACGCACAGTGACATGCACCCTGACATGCACCCTGACAGTGACCACGCACAGTGACATGCACCCTGACAGTGACCACGCACAGTGACATGCACCCTGACAGTGACCACCCTCAGTGACATGCACCCTGACAGTGACCATGCACAGTGACATGCACCCTGACAGTGACCACGCACAGTGACATGCACCCTGACAGTGACCACCCTCAGTGACATGCACCCTGACAGTGACCACGCACAGTGACATGCACCCTGACAGTGACCACGCACAGTGACATGCACCCTGACAGTGACCACCCTCAGTGACATGCACCCTGACAGTGACCACCCTCAACACCCTGGCAGTGCCCACCCTGACAGTGACCACCCTCAACACCCTGGCAGTGCCCACCCTGACAGTGACCACCCTCAACACCCTGGCAGTGCCCACCCTAACAGTGACCACCCTCAACACCCTGGCAGTGCCCACCCTGGCAGTGCCCACCCTCAACACCCTGGCAGTGCACACCTTCAACACCCTGGCAGTGACCACCCTCAACACCCTGGCAGTGCCCACCCTGACTGTGATCACCCTCAACACCCTGGCAGTGCCCACCCTCAACACCCTGGCAGTGTCCACCCTGGCAGTGCCCACCCTCAACACCTTGGCAGTGCTCACCCTGGCAGTGCCCACCCTCAACACCCTGGCAGTGCCCATCCTGGCAGTACCCACCCTCAGTACCCAGGTTGGCTTCATGCAATGTTCTAACAAAAGTTGTCCAGTTGAATGAGGTCTTATAAGACCATCAGATTCTACTAACCACAACACATATACACTCACAGTTTGGTGTAAAATTGTGGAATTCACTAAATACTTTGCTTGTTAGTATAACCTCAAGATATAAATTTAAGTGTCACTGTGTCAATATGCTGTTACACAAATATGTTCTGCAAACTAGTTTATCCCTGTACAAATCTGTAAATGCGTATTATCATCTAAGTATCACTGCATATACTAGTACATCTTTATTGAATATGTTACTCACTGCTATTGATATTACGGTGTGTTACAATAGTATTACTTTCATATTATGTCATGTGTGTGTGTGTGTGTGTGTGTGTGTGTGTGTGTGTGTGTGTGTGTGTGTGTGTGTGTGTGTGTGTGTGTGTGTGTGTGTGTGTGTGTGTGTGTGTGTGTGTGTGTGTGTGTGTGTGTGTGTGTGTGTGTGTGTGTGTGTGTGTGCATGTGTGTGCACGCGTGTGTGTGTGTGCATGTGTGCGCACGCGCGTGTGTGTGTGTGTGTGTGTGTGTGTGTGTGTGTGTGTGTGTGTGTGTGTGTGTGTGTGTGTGTGTGTGTGTGTGTGTGTACATACATGTATGCAAGAGATAACTGATTTTTTGTTGTTGAGATTTTTAATTAAGTACGGCTGTGAAAGCCAGAATGAAAAGATATTCAGTCTTTTGTCCCATATGCAGTCAGATTTTTAAACAACATGTGATGGTTTTTTATTTCACTCATCCTTATAGATGACCTGTGCAATATATTTTGTTTGTTGGAATGCTTATTTCTTAAAATGGTGTATATTTCTCTACGATTTTGTTGTAATTCTTTTGTTTGTATTTTTCTAATTTGCTGTGATATGACTAAATGTATTTTCCTTTCTTGGAATGAATAAAATATGACTATGACTATGTGTACAAACAATGTTTAAAGATTAAATGGTAGATTTTTCACTTCTCATCTGCTCCTTTTCAAGCAAATTTCCTTATTTGTTTGTTTGTTTGTTTATATGTTTGAAACAAATAAGGTGAGTGAATCGCAGCAGAACATTGCAGAGTGCTGGAAACAGCCACGAAGCTAGGAATCCCATAAAGCCTAATCAACTCTGTATTTAACCTGCACACATCATATGAATCAGAAGAATTGCAATTGTTACACAACTGTGCACCACTATCAATGCAGCAGTCTCTCCAGACCTAATTTTAAATATTTGATAACACTATAACCTTGGTTGATTAGACGGCTGTATCAGTGTCACATGTGACAAATAATGTCAAGACTTGTGTAGGGGGGAAGAAAATGCTTTTCATCAGACATATATCTTATATCCTACAGTGTAAAATACACCACATGGAAAGGTTAATAAACATGATTCAGTGCGGGAAGATGGCCTTTGTCAGTAACATTTTGAAAATGTTAACACTGCTTCCTTAACTGATTTATCCCAAGTCACTAGTTAGGTTCGTTGATGTTCAAATATGTTGGTTTAATTTAATTAAAGTAACATGCACAGTTGGTTTAATAAAAGTACATTTGTTGTAGATCGTGTAATTTGCGAAACTGTGAAGTCTTATGTCATAGTATATGGGACCGGACCACTTTTGCCCTTTTTTGGCTGATTGTTTACTGGATTGTTTATTTAATAGTTTTTTGGATGATTTCACAAAAAATTTGTACAAATGAGCTAGCCTGTCAATCAGTCTGAAATGAGACAAGCATTTTTTTTAATGACTCGAGTATTAGCAATGAAAATGGGGAAAGCACAAGAAAATGGGGGAAGCCAGGGAACATTTGGGGGAAAACAGTAGAAAATAATCTCAACAAAGTAGGACTTGGGAGGACGGAATACATTTACTAATAGGACGCTGGACACAGAACGTGCCCCGGAGCACGTGGACAGCTAAGGCTGTATATATAATGGTCAAACAGGCAAGCCAAGGGGGTCACTGGTATCTGCTATTAACCAACAACATAAGTATCTCTGTTTACCTCTACGGATTATGTTACTCCAAATCTGGAGTTGAGGTGATAAATGTGTGTAATCATAAGGTCTCCCCCATAAACTTAGCTGTGTAGCTGCCAGAGAAATACTTGCTAGATGGCGTATGTACTGATTTACATCATATAACAAACACACTTACTACTTCCGAGTACATTACAACTTCTAACCAAATAATTGTGTTAACAAACAACAGCCAGACTGCCACCCAGTTAGCCATTTAATTCCAATGACTTATTTATGTCATTCACTTAACACGGTGACATATATGTTGAGTTTCTTCCAGTTACCACTTTAAATGGTTTGTCTTTAGGCAACAATATGGCAAACTGCACACATATCACTCAACCTCAGTAACTTTGGTCACTGCATACTTTACACAACACAGAAACATGTTTATTAAGTGCAATTTTTACTGCATGACATTTCCACAGCTCTACGGCAATTGTTTATCACAGATGTACACTGAAACATTCACAGGCATTTTTAGCAGCAACATAACTAATAACACAGACCTGGAGTTATGCAAACAAAGGATAGGGTAGACAGATAAACAAACCTTTCTGACACACCACATATTACAAGCACCCCCATTCAACTACAAATCAGTTGACAAGAATAAATAAATCAGTTGAACCAGGAGCAAGAATCAGACCGCTGACAGATTGCCACGGTCAATTGTGACATTCAGCGGGCAGCAGGATTCCAGGCTCTGGCCCCTACTGACGTCAGAGCCGCCCATAGTTTACCAGCTAGTCAACATCCTTGGTGTCTTGTATCAGCCACCAACGTCACTGCCAGCCTACTATCAGCTTGGGGGCTGCATGCCCACCCGCAGCTCTCTATCATATTAATACTTCGTTGTAAGCAATCAGGTCACTAAGGTCACTTCACAGAATGCACCAGATGTCCCGTCCTAAGGCACAATAACCAGATTGAGGCAAGTCAATTAACACCACTGTTCCATCCAGATGAATCTTATTCAACCTTAAGCCGCATAATGAAGTACACTTTAGTGAGGTAATTTGTGGGCAAGTGCACCTAAATGACATATTTATTTAGTACCCCAGGTCAAGTACTTGGGGAAATCCCACCCGAGAAATTCCAGGGTTCTGGCTTGTCCAATCATGTGACTGTCCAGTGACAGGATCATAGATCAACTGACAATGACCCAACTGACACAGTGAGCAATATATCTAGCTAGCCTCGTTACTATAGTATTTTGCAACATGACAGTGGAGTCTGCTGGTATTTACAACCAAGGTGACAGTGGAGTATTTAGGCAGTTATTTACAACCAGTGTGACAGCAGGTATGCTGGTATTTACAACCAGGGTGACAGTAGGGTAGGCTGGTATTTACAACCAATGTGACCCTGGAGTAGGCTGATATTTATAACCAAGATGACAATGGAGTAGGCTGGTATTTACAACCAGGGTGACAGTGGGTAGGCCATTATTTACAACCAGGGTGACAGTGGAGTAGGCTGTTATTTACAACCAAGGTAACAGTAGGGCAGACTGTTATTTACAACCAGGGTGACAGTGGGGTAGGGCGTTATTTACAACCAGGGTAACAGTGTGGAAGGCTTATTTATTTATATCCAGTCCCCACTCCCCAGTTGGTTCTACAGAAAGAAGTTGCTTGCATCCTACTTCTACAGCATCCCCAGGCGTGGGATATCGCTATTGATAATTATGGCTACCCGTCTGGACACGGTGCATATGGTCAATGACAAATTTGATAATTGAATCATTATCAATTGAGGTGCAGTACCCAATGTGGCAGATGTTTTTTCTTCATTTCCCCCCAAAGTGTCACATACATTTGATTCAATTCAAATGTGTCAACCAGTTGCTGGTGTTTGCTTTTTAGTTTCTCTGCCTGACGTGGCTCCAGGTGCACATTGAAGAATGTCTATTACTGCCTGGTACACCTCCAGGTGCACACTGAAGAATGTCTATTACTGCCTGGTACACCTCCAGGTGCACACTGAAGAATGTCTATTACTGCCTGGTACACCTCCAGGTGCACACCGAAGAATGTATATTACTGCCTGGTACACCTCCAGGTGCACACTGAAGAATGTCTATTACTGCCTGGTACACCTCCAGGTGCACACTGAAGAATGTCTATTACTGCCTGGTACACCTCCAGGTTCACACTGAAGAATGTCTATTACTGCCTGGTACACCTCCAGGTTCACACAGAAGAATGTCTATTACTGCCTGGTACACCTCCAGGTTCACACCGAAGAATGTCTATTACTGCCTGGTACACCTCCAGGTGCACACCGAAGAATGTCTAGTACTGCCTGGTACACCTCCAGGTGCACACTGAAGAATGTCTATTACTGCCTGGTACACCTCCAGGTGCACACCGAAGAATGTCTCTTACTGCCTGGTACACCTCCAGGTGCACACTGAAGAATGTCTATTACTGCCTGGTACACCTCCAGGTGCACATTGAAGAATGTCTATTACTGCCTGGTACACCTCCAGGTGCACACTGAAGAATGTCTATTACTGCCTGGTACACCTCCAGGTGCACACTGAAGAATGTCTATTACTGCCTGGTACACCCCCAGGTGCACACTGAAGAATGTCTATTACTGCCTGGTACACCTCCAGGTGCACACCGAATAATGTCTATTACTGCCTGGTACACCTCCAGGTGCACATTGAAGAATGTCTATTACTGCCTGGTACACCTCCAGGTGCATACTGAAGAATGTCTATTACTGCCTGGTACACCTCCAGGTGCACACCGAAGAATGTCTATTACTGCCTGGTACACCTCCAGGTGCACACTGAAGAATGTCTATTACTGCCTGGTACACCTCCAGGTGCACACTGAAGAATGTCTATTACTGCCTGGTACACCTCCAGGTGCACACCGAATAATGTCTATTACTGCCTGGTACACCTCCAGGTGCACACTGAAGAATGTCTATTACTGCCTGGTACACCCCCAGGTGCACACTGAAGAATGTCTATTACTGCCTGGTACACCTCCAGGTGCACACCGAATAATGTCTATTACTGCCTGGTACACCTCCAGGTGCACACTGAAGAATGTCTATTACTGCCTGGTACACCTCCAGGTGCACACCGAATAATGTCTATTACTGCCTGGTACACCTCCAGGTGCACACTGAAGAATGTCTATTACTGCCTGGTGAACTAGCGCAAAGCTTACTGCTGATAATGAATACTTCAGACATGGTACTAATCCACCACCATCTAACTAGTTGGTTACTACTCCTGCAAAACAAAATCTTTAATGTTCTATGTGACGAGGAAGCTTTGTTTTCATGATTCATTATTTAAAATGAATAAATTATTTTACAGACAGCTTGTCACAGCTTCTTTCAACAGTTTGTATTATTATTCAGTGATTTTTTATTTTCTGGCAATGTAAATCAACAAAAGTAGATAGGTTACATTGTTAATGGTGTTGCTGTCAAACCATGATTGCTAAATTACCTCCATTTATGTGGAGGTCAATTTACTGGACACTGCTACATTTATTAGAATTTCATATATTTGATAATAAATAGCTTAGCAAACGTTTTTCAAAAATGTATTAATTAAAAGCCTGTGAAATTACATTCAGCCATGGTATATAGGTATTAGGTGTCATACACATAATGTAGCGTTACTTATGTGGCACTTATATTTCAATTGTGTGGCACTTATATTCCATATGTTATACAGGTATAGTTAACTATTTTTGCTTTCTTTTATATTTTGGTATTACATAAATAAGTGGATTTTTATGAACTACTTGGAAATAAAATTTTACAAAAAATTGCGTTACATGTGTGACATTAAAATTCAACCTTTTTAAATGGTGTTTTCATGAAAGTGACTACCGGTAGTCGTAGGCTTTTGAATATGCTTTTGGTGAATTCCTTGTGTCTAGAAATGTAGGATTAGATACATAAATCATGATTGTACCCCTATAATTGACATAATTATGCCAAAAACTAGTTTTTCACTAAAATTGCACTTTTTAGATAAAGAGATATAGAGATATATATGCTGCATGCATCCGTGGTTACCCAACATGCTTTAGTGTACCCATCATGCAACAGTGTCTCAAGTACAAGTATTTTACGTAAATAAAAACAAACCTACCAGTTGAGTTGGCGTCAATGTCTACAGGGGTGGCCGCGGTTGTTGGCACAGGGGTGTACATTGGACTGAAGTATTTGAAGTAGTGGGGCGCGTAATGAACCCTCGAGCCTGTCGTAAACACCCCCAGTACCGTCTTGGCTCGGTGCTCAGGAAAGCAGGCAATGATATCCGCTGAGTTGGGATTGCGATAGCTCCTGTGTATAATAAATAGTAAACTTATTTTTTAAATAGTGCAGTTTTCTTGAAAGTTTAGTTAGCATTAAATAAAAATGCATTAAATAAAAAATGCTACACAGAAAATATATAAGTCAAATGTATTTAAAGGTAAACTAATTAACAATATGTATGTAATAAAAAATGTGAAATAAAACCTAACTCAATATGGCTAAATACAATTATTTTGTCTAAAACATTATAAATAAATTAAAGAAGGAACTTCAACAAGAATAAAATATGATATAATAGTAAAAATCAAGGACCAGTATCGGTGCCAGCCTCAAACTGGACTTCGAGAACAAAGAGGAGAGAAACAATAATTTATTTTTAAATGTCAACAATACTCTGGACAGAACATGAATGTTTTAGGGCTTTCCTGAATGACGCCACCGAAACAGACATTCCCACAGACACTGGTAGCGCATTCCATTGCACGGACGCAACAACAGCAATTATGGGAAGATAGCAGAGAAATCAAATTCTGCTGTATCTAAAGAGATAATGTAGTTATATTGGCTGTTTCAAGTTTCTACTGTATCTCATCAGCATTAATGATTGTATAGAAACTAACACCTACAGCCACGTGGAACCGCTGGCACTGGACACACTTATACCAGTGTGTGTGGCACATGAAGAAACAGCAGACATGTTTCCATCTTCTAATCACAAACTGCTTTAGTTTTCTGAAAACTGGTGGAAATTAGCATCTCAAGGCAAACACATTTCCAGTTTTTAGACAGAACAAATTTCTTGGGGGGGCTTTAAAAAAATGCTCAGCCATATTAGTGACTCACTTAGAATAAGACAAATGAGTAAACTTCGGCATATAAATTTTTTATGTACACATATCCATGAACAAACATTGAAGATAATAACAACATTTATTATAAATTAAGCAGTAAAAAAATTAGTACCATTTGTAGAATTTTTTTTTATATTTTAATATATGAACGATAAAGATGGATGTAAGAGAAATGGCAGAGGCTGACAAGTAAAGGGGAAAGGCTGCCGATAGGGAGAAGTGGAAAGGGATAACAGCTGGGGACATGCAGCAGTACACGAACTAGCCTCACCCCTTTATAAAGGGAGAAACAAGGAAGAAAACAAACTCAAAAGGAAGAATATTGAAATAAAAATATCATGTTACAATACAGTTAATACATATCCTCAAGTTAATTTTACAAATGGTACAAGCAAATATTACATTGAATGACCTAATGCCTGGTACTATGTAAACATATTTAAAGGTTACTATTGATTAAGACTACAAAATATACACCCTTGAATGGAAAAGAAGACTGCGAAATGCAGTTGAAATATTCAGAACGAACACTAAGTTTCTTGAGAGGTAATTATGCTTAATACAAAATATACAGTTGGGGTGTTTTATTACCATTGCCCAGGTGACAACACTGTCCAGCTAAAAAAGAAAAGTACAAAAAAGGAACCTGAAGGTAACATGGGCATATATCTCATAAATTTCCTATGTCATGTAGTGCCTCAATATTATAGTTGATTAAATGTTATGATTATTTATCTCTGATTACATTTTGACACTATATAATATTCTTGAATACGTCTGGGGAACTTCTAAATATACTGCTCACACAAGTTCTTTAAAAATCAAGTAATTCAGAATTTACTATGCATCTGAATAGTCGATGTTGAGAAATAACAATATAAAAGCTATAAAGCCTCAGCATGTTGAGACAAGAAAAACTAAGGAGAGCTTTGCAGAAACAAGAAGAATAAAAGTTTCTCATTTAAAGTATGCTCAGAGAATTAAAGGTTCCTTCTTAATTCAAGTTTCTGCTAGTCTCATTTCATGCTCAATTTGAGAAAAATTTTACGTATCTACAATATGCTAGTGATATGCTTGCTCATTTGCACAAATTTTTTATTTAGTTTTGGTAAAATCATTGGACAAACTATTAAATTATTCTTGACTGGTCAGGTTAAAATTAGGCAAAAAAATGGCAAAAGTGGTCCAGTTCTATATGGACTTTCGCAAGGTACCCGACCAAAGTTAATTCTTTCAATGATTTAAACAAAAAGTGCACTCTTTTATTAAATTAACTGCACTTTACTTAAACTTTTCAGTGTTCAAGAACTACATATTTGAGCATCAGTGAACCTATTTTGCAATGGTCTAAACCAACTGAGGATTGTTTTTTAAGGAACAAAAACAGAAAGACAAATGTCTACTTACTTGACGGCAAAGCCTGTGTATTTGTTCGGCTTGTGGGTCTTCTGTAGTCGTTGCAGAGACTTCTTGGGAGGCAGGAGACTGTAGAGTGACTCGACACTTCCCTGAAACAAGGCCCACACGCTTCCTCACTTCATCAGCAAACACTCGGCTAATGACAGCCAGTATAATTAATCAAGAAATTTCATTAACTGCATGCATATCGTGATGTCAATATTACTTGATGTAATATACGAACACAGATTCTTGCGATATTGCCAAGTAATTAATTTTCTAGGAAATGTGCCTGGGTCGGATGGTGTGGACAAAGGAAGGTAGACTATTGGAGAGAGAAGGTATGTTGACTGAGCGAGGAAGGAGAAGAGACTGACCAGAATGTGAACGGCGGTGGTATAGTGCAAATCAGCCTCAGTTTTTATTAAACGAAACTTTGTGGAACAATTTGTTCTTGAGAAACAATATAAAATATTTTTTTTTTGAGAAACACTAGAAATTAGTTGTTGAGAAATTAATAATTTATTTAGAAACTATACGCGTGCATGTAGCCACTTGCACATGTACGCACGCACGCACGCACGCACGCACGCACGCACGCACGCACGCACGCACGCACACACACACGAACGCACACACACCATTTTGGTTGTTCAACTTTCCTACTGTTTAGATACATTCATGAAGAATCAAGGAATTAATAGGGCAACAGCCTTAAAACTGAAATGATTTCTAAACTATGTGGAATCCAAAAGGACACTGTTGGGCATTATGTAAAAACATTATATGAGGTGGCAGAAATGGTGTAATAGCAGTAAATATAATCGTACTATGTTGTAGTAGTAAGTGTAGTA
This sequence comes from Lamellibrachia columna, assembly GCA_963662155.1. Taxonomy (NCBI): domain Eukaryota; kingdom Metazoa; phylum Annelida; class Polychaeta; order Sabellida; family Siboglinidae; genus Lamellibrachia; species Lamellibrachia columna. Next base: position 58,676,532 of record OY759262.1, read on the forward strand.
ATAATATTACATATTAGTGTTAAAACAAATGTCGGAACTAGAGCTTTTTCATTTGTGCACCAACTCTGTGGAACTCACTCCCTGTTAGTGGTAAGACTAGAAAATATAACATTTTGCTGTAAACTAAAAACCTACCTGTTTAAACTTGCTTATCCTCCACAGCTCCCCAGCGTACCAATCCAACTGTTTACAACTGGAACTGCTTATCAATTATGAACTGCTTAACCCCTTTTGTTTTGGTGTGCTGCCAAGTTTTGGTCTCCCGAGGATTTTAGTGCAATAGATGTAGTTATATATATATATATATATATATATATATATATATATATATATATATATGTAATAGTCACTTCATTATGTAACAGTACTATATCAGATTATTTCAAAAGTTAGAGTAATGTATATCATAAGGTGAAATAAAATATTGCAATTTTCCACTCAAATTTTTTATCTGCACCTTGACCAGATTAAATATAAGTTAACTATTAAAATGTTATTATTATTATGAAGCAAAAAGTTGTATTCCTTTGACAAACCCAAGGTAAAAACTGTGAATTGATATCTACCCTTGTAGTTACAATAAAGCTCCTGTAACAGATTCCTGGTAATGCAGTAATAAAATTATATTTGGTACAATAACAGTAAAAGGAACAGTAATAAATAATTAATGATTGTCTGCATGTTAGGTGACAGGCAAAGTTAATAATATTATGTAAACATAAAATACACTGTATAAGGAGATCAAGAATTTGTATTTGCTTAGTCACCAGGTGGAAGCACTACTCTATGCTTAGCCACCAGGTGGCTCAACAGACCTGATGTCACATTTCTGGACACTTTCTACTACCAGTACAACTTTCTACTACAAAATCGAAAAAAGTATCAGAAATCCCAATTTATGCCAGTTTAACGGATGGATCTGAACTATCTGTTAAAAACTGCATCAATTTTATTATTATGAAACAACAATAAAGTGGTAACCGAGGGCAACATACATTTTTTTTACAGATGATGTGTTTACATATGGTTTGTTTACAGGTGGTTTGTTTACACATGGTTTGTTTACAGGCTTGTATTGATGTTCGTTTATTACATTGGATTGAACTGAATTGAATCTAAGCAGTCATTTGGGAAACACCCAAGACAGAAATGACAATTTCCAAATATGGCAACATCAGATTTTTTCTAATTTTGAGGGGTTTTATTCAAACATTTTTGAGAATGCTCTTCATCTGATATTAAGGTATAATAGAATATAAATTTTCTGCTACTACAAAATCGAAAAAAGTATCAGAAATCCCCATTTATGCCAGTTAACGAATGGATCTGAACTATCTGTTAAAAACTGCATCAATTTTATCATTATGAAACAACAATATAGTGGTAACCGAGGGCAACATAAAAATTGTTTACACATGGTTTATTTACAGGTGGTTTGTTTACACATGGTTTGTTTACAGGCTTGTATTGATGTTCGTTTATTACATTGATTGAATTGAATCTAAGCAGTCATTTGGGAGACACCCAAGACAGAAATGACAATTTCTAAATATGGCAACATCAGATTTTTTTTAAATCTAATTTTGAGGGGTTTATTAAAATATTTTTGAGAATGCTCTTTATCTGATATTAAGGTGTAATAGAATATAAATTTTATGCTACTCAAGGGCAAAAAATATTTATTTCAGAAAATAATTTAACATATTGGCTGTTGGAAATATCCTAACTTATGTACGTGCATACAAACAGCATAAACTGTTCTACTATGACTGTGAGTTAGGCATGTAACAATTAATCGATGCATCGATATATCGCGATACACGGTCTGCATACAGCATATTGATGCATCGCCAAAATATGGATGAAAATAGCTATTTATTTACACAAGTATTTATCTTTCCTGTTATTCAGAGTAAATTAGTTTAAACAGAATTTATCATATCACAATGGAGCATTAGCAGTGAGCACATTGATAATATTTTGGAAGAGTATATTTTTCATACGGTTTCACTGATTCGCCGTTACATCATACTATTTAGCCAATCACAGTAAAGATAACAACTTCACTGAATCAGGCCTTTTTATCAGCAGCCGCCAATTCAAAATGCTTTACACCAATTCAGTTTGCCAAAATGTACAAGTTATCGGCCCTACCACGCTGAGTCATCCCAGTGGCCACAGCTGGGTCAGACTGTATTAGTGATGTACATTACGCCATTTACTAATCTATGCTAATTCAATATAAAATACAATTGTGACAAACTACTTCTTCCATACCAGCAACAAATCGCTGCCAAGGTAAAGGCAAACCCCTGGCATTTGCAAAAGGATGCCTATTAGATGATTAACATTTAATGACGTCAGCAGGCCTCGACAATAACACTGGCCCACTGGCCCGGAGCCCTTTTTAAGGCCGTCGGGCCAGTTTGGGCCAAACGTTTTCACATTTTGCTTGCCCGGTGGGCTACCACAATTTAGAATAATTTCTGCTACTATGTTCCGTTCAACAAGTGATTGTACTTCTTCTTTGATGATGACGTGACGATGACGTGACATAAGAGGTACACAGCAGAAATTTTTATGTAACCAGTTAATAAGCAACGCCCATGGAGATCAAAAACGCAAATTTCGCTCAGTTCACTTTTGCTTACGTCACGACCACGCTGGCTAAGGCACTATCAGTGGTGACACACATAGCTGTTCTCGCACATATTTTAACTGTTGTTTAATTTGCTTAAGCCACACAAAATAATGTTTTATCCGAGATTATTTTAGTTTATTAACATAACATTATAGTACATTAACATAATTTGCTGACTGGCGAAAAAACGACGATTAGTTTGCAGCGTCTCGCTACACATCACATCTGCTCGCTGTCGGGAAGAAATCTGGGTCAGTTAAACAACTGAAAGAAAACTAAAACAAGTTAATTTACCATGAGGTCAGGGTTTTAATCAGTGTTTGAAAGAAACAATGATCATTCGAATAAATAAACCACTTGGCTCCACTCATGGAGGCATACGTGCAGCTTGCATGAACATTAATTGACAAATGGGAGCGGGTCTGTGCCCATGCGAACGCAACAGCAGATGTCACATTTGGTCCAAACTTTGCACTGGCGATGCAAATGAATTAATTTTATAACAATTGGGGGAAACATTATATTTATTATGCTGTTGTTATTTCGCTTCTTACTGATACACAGTGAGAAATTGTTTGCATTGACACTCTATTGTTTCGCAGTGGTGTTGAAATTCATTTATGTCTACCGTGTTTGTCTACTGCATTTGATTACCGCGTTTGCGTACCATAGGTGTAGCATTTCCGCAATGGTCAATGATGATATTGTGCATGTATCGTGATACACAGGAATACCGGCGCATCATTTCTGCCCTAACTAATCAGTAGTTTTTGATGAACACAAGGCTGTCTTGTAGCCAGAAGAATTAGCCAAATTATTTTCTGTTTTATATACGAGAAAATACCCAGGCCAGTAACTTTTTGAATCTACTGGCCCACTGGGCCACTGGCTACAAAAGCTTAATTTCAAGGCCTGTGTCAGTATCTTGGGGAAAATCTTGGAAACACCAAAGCAAAGATGGCGGACGAAGTTGTGAGAATCGTAGAGTTCAAACATTTTTGAATGATATGATGCCAATTTACTTCATACTGGTGACACGAAGGAGGCAGAAAATCAATAATATAATGTGCCAAGACATTCTGACTAATGTAACATTTGGCTGTGAAAGTGAACTTTGGAGGCTTCGATTTGGAGTGAATTGAGAACGGCATAGATTTTTGCCCGTGCCAGGCCAGGACAGTGTCAGTGTGTGTGAAACGTTGGGCATATTCAAACATAATGTTACTTTCAATTATTGTAATTGTTTCGCAAATAAAATTCATATTGAATTTTTTTAATAAAAAAATTAATTACTTTATTTTATTGGTCTGCTAGTTATTAGAAATGAACAACAACATTTGATATGGTTTATATTTATTAAATTATTATTTATTCTAATTCAAAGCAGTGTTTGTGTTACGCATGAAAACTTTGCTTTATTATGCACTTATAATTTATACCTTTTTGTGGGGCCAGTACAAACTCACAAAACAGAAACACTCTTGTAAGAGTTATCCTTTACAGAGAAGACAAGTTGGGCAGGTGCCAGTAGTTTAAACAAGTGCATTGACGCATCTATATATTAACAATGGACAAACTATTTAGCTGTATTAATTACACATCAAACCACTGAAACACAACACATTAACCTTTGATTAGCAACGCACACGTAAACAGACTTTATACCTTAAACACAGGCAGGCAAACTTAATACTAAATTCATTGTTGCACTGTTGACAAATTAAACCGTGTTTATGATGCAAACTTTGCAAAGCATACTAATATATCCAAGATAAACAACACAGGTCAGATGGAACGAAACAGAAACATTCCTAAATAGTTCCGAACTGAAAACACCTCAACTGTGCAGTCAAAATATGTTGACACAGAATCATAATAGAGGACACTCTGTTGATCATTAGAAGCTTCACAAGGCCATATAAAAAATTCCCAGTTTCTCATCAGCACACGCACGCTCGCCCGCACGCATGTGCATGCACGCACGCATGCACAAATAGGTGCCACAAAACTTTTTTTAAATATTAGTTAAAAATATTATTCCCCTAAATGTTCTCCCACGTAATAAGCGATAACGTTGATCCGGATCATGCTAAATGAATTTGTTTATGGCTTTGCTGCTTGTAAGAAATACACTTGGTCCATTTTGTTGTAGTTGTAGATGGTCGAGAATAGGCCCTTTGATGGTCGCTAACACCTCCATCAGTATACTGAAAAACATTCCTCATTTACTTTTTGAAAAGTTCTGATGAGAAACCGGGAATTTTTTTTATGGGGCCTAATCCTGATTAGTCTGAAATGTCAGTTCAGAATGTCACATTTTCATAAATTGCATAGAAATCCATGTCAACAAAATTAATCCCTATTTCTATGGTGTTTAGTGCTGATATTAAACTATGAGCAGGATTCCGTATTTAATCCTTGAGATATTAGGTACGATGCTGTCAGCAACAACTTATGATGTATTATCTGTCTCCCTCTCTCACTTTCTCCCTTTCTCCCTCTCTTCCTCTCTTCTCTCCCTTTCTCCCTCTCTCCCTCTCTTCTTCTTTCCCTCTCTCCCTCTCTTCCTCTCTTCTTCTCTCCCTCTCTCCCTCTCTCCCTCTCTCCCTCTCTTCTTCTTTCCCTCTCTCCCTCTCTCCCTCTCTCCCTCTCTCCCTCTCTCCCTCTCTCCCTCTCTTCTTCTTTCCCTCTCTCCCTTTCTCCCTCTCTTCCTCTCTCCCTTTCTCCCTCTCTTCTTCTTTCCCTCTCTCCCTTTCTCCCTCTCTTCCTCTCTTCTTCTCTCCCTCTCTCCCTCTCTCCCTCTCTCCTTCTCTCCCTCTCTCCCTCTCTCCCTCTCTTCCTCTCTTCTTCTCTCCCTCTTGGCAGTTCTTTGCAGGGCTTAAAATTCACCTGAAAGTTCAGGGGCCAGCTGGCCCCTGAACTTTCCAAATTAGGGGCCAGTTGGCTAGGATAGCAGGTTTCATCTATTAATTACTAAATACTATGGTCGTGCATAACCCCGGTCTATGTATACGGCCTAGAGACCAGGCCTAGATACCAGGCCTAGAGACCAGGCCTAGAGACCAGGGTGCTGATGGAAAAACAACAGAAAGATCAAGTTTGCGGAATTAACTACGGGAGTGAAAAGAGTAGACAAGTGAAGAATGGAGGAGCTGGGAGAGGAGCTGGGGGAGGGGCTGGGGGAGGAGCTGGGAGAGGAGCTGGGGGAGGGGCTGGGGGAGGAGCTGGGGGAGGAGCTGGGGAGGAGCTGGGGGAGGAGCTGGGGGAGGAGCTGGGGGAGGAGCTTGGTGTGAAATAGAGTTTCATGAAGAAGCTGGTGAGGAGTTGGTTAAAGTGGGCTGGACTCATGGACTGAATGGAATGGAGAAGAGTAAGACCGCAATCGACTGTGTGAAGACAAATTTGGTGGCAGTAGGAGGGGAGTGGAGAACATCACCGAGTGATGCGGGAGCGGAGACAGATGGTGGATACAGTAGTGAAATGACAACAGTGACAGGAGAAGGAAAACAGAATTCTATGACAAGTATTGACGCCAGCCTCACCCCGGATTCAGGTGTAAAGAGAAGAGCAACAACATAATATGTATATACCTGGTACGTAAGTACACAATGTACAATAAATTTGTAATGTATAATAAATAGTATGTATATATATATGTGTGTGAACATGTAGGTGTGTATATAATATATTGACCTCCTTCATCTTTTAAAGTTTTTATTAAATCATATCAATGGAATTTGGAACGTGCCAAATACCATAACAGGTACTTCCCAGTTTAATAGCTGAATAACAATATGTTTTTAGCATAAAACTCACCATGTGCTATTTCTTCTGAAGTTGTGTAATCATACCTTTAGAAAATTACTTGTATAAACTAGCAGAGATTCTGGTAAGAATTAGAATTTGGCAGAAAAATCAGAGACAATCTAAAAAAATGCCGTATTATCGTACATGTGGAAACCTGTCCCAATACCATGCCTTGGGGCATACCTATTCCCATCACTGGGCACTGGCAGTCGTTTTTAACTACATTCTCACAGCAATTAAAAATTATATAATGTACATTCAAAAGTCATGCAACATTAGTTATATATCATAATTAAAAAAGATATATGTGTAGCAATGCTGGTTTGTAATGTAATTCAAACCACGGCACGAAAATATTTGACTTCCCGTTATCGCCCACGCTCGGCACACAAACTTGTTTCAAAGTAAGACCCGCAGCAGATGTCACAAGCTAGATACTACAATTATTTTAATGTTTCATGAAACAATTATTAAGTGCAGTGATGTGCTAATTATCTTAGTTCAAACTGTGGCGAATACAAGTAGGCATAACAACGAAAAGATGGGGAATAAGATGAAAACGCAAGTGTCATGGTCGTGGAGTGCATTCTGAAAGTCTGGCAATGACTTCTGATAAGATATTATTCCAGAGCACCTTAGATCTAAATCTATTCATGATTAGAGATCATGATTGCACATCTAACAAAGTGCAGGTGTGATGTGATAGGTATAACTTGTAAAAAAGACGCTCTAAGACGCGGTGACGCGCAGTGGTGCGAAACGAACTATCGAATGGCACAGCCAAATCGAGGGCTCCTCCATCCACAGAGGCTGGTAGCACTATGGTTTTACGTTGGCTGCTAACGGCTTACGCAGCTAAATGTTTCATTTGAATGATTTGCATAACCTATGCAAGTTGCAACATTGGAGGTCCGACTTGAACCATTATTTTAAGTAATACAATGCATTCGCGACCTGGTGCCCACTATTAAAAAAACATTCACCAGGACGATATTTGAGTGCCATTGGCAAGTTACAGCTCGCAAATTTAAGCCCTGTTTTGTATCCGAAAATTAGGGAAAGATATTTCTTCTGGCTCTCTCTGAGGACTGAAAGGTCAATTTTGGTGAGACACAGTGTGTTGCATCGGTTGAAGAGGAGGGCGTGCCCAGCATCAGGAGCAGGAAATATCAGGGAGGCGGTCGGTCTCTTTTCTTTCTCCTTCTTTTCCCCTCAGACTTCATTATTACTAGTGAAGGCCAAACACATTAACCCATTAAGCCCCAGGATTTTATTAAAATATGCCACCATGTTCCCAGGATTTCTAGCAAATTTTGAGCGATTTTATCTCCTTGTGTTCAAAAATCTGTAGAAAAAAACTATTCAATATTGACAATTACAAGTTGTGTTTATTTTGAAGAGTAGTAATTTCTCCACATGCCTGTATACATAGAAATAGGATATATTCATAAAATGTTGACATTTTATAACAATTTGCAAAGACCAAATAGTACATTTGTTAAAACTTTGAAAGTTGCGACTGACATTTGACAATGATCCCATGCTATAACCCTATGCAACTCAGCGAAGAAAATGTAGCTATATGTGTTAGCTTTGCACCACTGAAAACATTATCAAATTCTGACGGTTATTTTTCAGGTTACACCATATTTTATCATGATAAATATAGAAATAAAAATTTTCGAGATAGCGTGAACAAAACTGATGAAAATCAAGATTTCCGAAGGGGCAACACATGCACGTAACGAGCTGTTGTTGTTGCAAAATGTATCCGCTAGGGTGTCGCAACATTTGGTAGCGTTTAGTTCAGTAGTTATTCGCCAGGATTTTTTTTAATAGAGGGTCCTGTATGCAGACGGCGGCGGCCGTTATAGGACTGCACAGAGCGGCCGGCCGCGGCCGTTGTGGGCTCTAATCAGTTAAGACCAAATTGTTTGATATTTATTTTTAGTAGCCATGCTGATTAGATGATCAATCTCTTATAAAAAGTCATAGTGTGACTAACCTACGTCGTTAGCTGCTGCTATGTAGCAAGTAATTCCATAAAAAAATGACTCAAGGTAACTATGCATAAGTGATAGATGTATTACTTTTTGAGTATTCTTTTCAGTGAGTGCTCCATTATTAAGTACTACAAGGAATGTTAAAAATACATATTTGTAGATCGATGTTGGGGAGTTCCCTTCTGTCACCTTCCCTCCCATCACATTCCCTCCCGTCACATTCCCTCCCGTCACCTTCCCTCCCGTCACATTCCCTCCCATCACCTTTCCTACTGTCTCTCCCTCACTCTATGCCTCTCCCTCTCTAACTCTAACTCTAAGTACTTAGTATTTACCTTACATATCTTCTTGTAGCACTCCGTGAGCCCCAGCATTTCGCGATTGGGCCTAGAACCCCTTTCCACTTCATGCACCAGGATATCTGCAGGGGTCTGGGTAAACGCCCTGGGGCAGCAGTCCACACAACCCGTCGGGGAAAAAGCTCGGTTCAGCTTCTCAAAGCGAGTTACTCCATCATTCGTCATTGCAGTGAAATTACGATCTGTTTGTCTGGAAGAGAATTTGTTGATGTTCACAAAAGTGTTAATTATTATACATTATGATCATTGTTACTTTGTGCATCCCAAACTGGTATTTTTGGCAAGTTTAAAAAAAAATAAAACCTACTGTATTGCTGCATATGGATTCTAAGCTATTGTAGAATGGCATAATAATGCTAAATTAAATACCAGCTAGTCAGGATGTTTCTACGGTAAGTTATTTAAAACATATTATGATAATTATTGAGGATTGGTGCAATAGCTATGCCAATAAGTTAATTAGTAATACATAACATATTTTATTAACAAAAACCAGTAGAGATAATTTAACCACTTAACCTTTACTAAAATGGAAAGAAGACAGGACTATGGAAATAATTGTCAGGGTTTGAAATTAGCGGTAGTCCGCTAGTCCGAGACTATCAGATCATGCCGTGGATTACTAAATATTATGACATGATAGCCCATAGGACTACTCATTGTATGGCCTTTTGTAAATTTTATTTGTGTACAATTAAAACATGTTTAATATAACTAGAACAGTGATATAATGAACAGTGATATAAAACTTGTCAATGATATTAATTTATTTGTTAGAATCAGCATGCCACTGCTACTCCGAAAATGGTACAATGAAACTCAGTGCGGAAAATTTAAGACCTGCATCAGAAACACCCGTGCATCATCATGATTCCTGTTCGACCAATTAGAAAATTCCTTTATCTTCTCTGCGGTTGTAGCTCGATTTCGCTTCAGCTAATGAAACGAAAGTTATCATAAGTTGAAGTATAAACATGTCTTTTTGATTATGTTGTTGCCCAAAATACAAATCTGAGTAAATACAAATGGTGGCTTATTTTTTTTAAAGGTTTAAAATTTTTTTTTTACTTAATAATAAAGTAAACAAAATGGAATTGTAACTAATAATATGTGTCTAGTAATAAGGTACTAGTACTACAAAAAATACATTACCTTGACGGATTCTTGAATGAATAAAATTTTGGTTATCTTGACTATGTGTCATTGACTTTGATGTGACTAGTAAATATGGCTGCGGACCAATGAACTTCACTGGCCACTAGTCCTGTGGACTCGGGAAAAAGTGAGTTTCTACCCCTGCTGTTGTGATTAATACACATGGCAGAAAAGATTGTTTATTATGCACGAGAATCAGTAAATAGAAAAGTGGATAAAACCTGGTACATATACCTGATAATATCTGTGAAGGTAACAGGAAACTGCGGGGGTGCCTCTGGCTCAGGGCTGGTCTCCCTTGGTACCCTAACACCTCGGGGGTGTGCCTAGAAACATGACACCGTATTGACAGGAATGCAACATAGAGGAACATATCACAGTTACATACCATAACGTAAGGCTCTAATGAGGGAATTTTTTCGATGATTTTACCAAAGGTACGTAGACTGTGCACATTACTTAAACTATTCACGCACTATAAATTTTAACATCAACGAACCTGATTCGTGATGGACTAAATGACTTGTGTAGGGAGTTGTTACAATTAATTTTACATTTTACAGAGAAACTACAGGTGAAAATTGGTTTCTGGTCTGCAGACATGTTGCTTTGATATACAGACACATGTTCAATTGTGGGATACATTACTTTATCCAACCGACTTCCAGCAACATCAGCTTGGTTTAATATCACTGGGCTGTGTCCATGTGATTTGTTATATTTGTTTATGGACATGCCTAAGAAAGGACTCTGTGTAAAAAATTATTTGTATATTTTATTGAATTTAGGTGACTTAAATTTTTTTTTGGCCAAAAATAAAACGCTGCATCATATAACATTTAAGGAACTTTTATTTGGAGTACAGGTATCTGTATCTTGGCCTAGTTCTAAAACCGAATGATAGACAATAACAATGTTTTCTGTTATTTTTTTTCTAGTAGTCTTCCAAGATATTTCAACAATGTGTTCCAATTTTGTCTATTTCTCCACACCACTCCCATGCCTGTTACGACATTAGTAATACTGATGAAACTCAGCCACAATTGCCATAAAAACATTCTACGAAACATCTAACAACATATCTGTATGCATGCATGGCCCTGGACTATCAGAGCACCTCAGAACTTCAGTCTGCCCTTAGTATTATTGCATTAGCAGATCAGCCTCTATCAAACTGCAATATATGGGGCTGCTTATGTACACAACAAACAATATATGGGGCTGCTTATGTACACAGCAAACAATATATGGGGCTGCTTATGTACACAGCAAACAATATATGGGGCTGCTTACGTACACAGCAAACAATATATGGGGCTGCTTATGAACACACCAAACAATACAATTCTTTGTCCAGGTTAAATATGTTCGCCACAACATGTTTATGAAGAGAGAGTGAGAGAGGGGAAGGAGGTGGACGGGCAGGTGGAGGGGAGGTGGAGATGGAGGGGGAGGGGAGAGAGAACATTTATGTGTTAAGGAACAAGAGACCTACATATATAACAGATTATTACACATGCATTCAATGTGCTCTATCCAATACAGGGGTGCAGCTATTATTTCATAATCGAACAGCAATTACTACAGTAGAACTGGTTATGTCATTACACAGTTATCATGTAAAAAATTGCACATGTAATGATGATGTAACTATTGTTTGTCATCACAAACAAAATAGTGTGACTTTATGCACAAACTGGGGTGTATAAAAGAGAGTAAGTATAAAAAGAACAGATGAACATTTGAATTATTTTAAAACCGAATGACTACCATCTACAACAACTGAGAACACAGTTCTCAAATTTGAATTTTGTAAAGTCATTACGCATGTGAAGTAAATATAAAATGGTACATTTGCAATATACACCCCCTTGGAATCGTTCTCGAGGGCCTGTGGAGTAGCGCAAATAATCGGATGCGGCCAATGGCCTTGTCCGACAATTTGTGCTGCTCGGCCACTGTACTGGATGATTACATGAGGATGCAATTCACAAATGTATATAAAACTATTTGATATGAAAAGTGTAAGAAAAGCAAATAAGGTTCCACAAATAAGACAACATACAAACACCAGAATGAAGGTGATCCACTGCGCAATAAACTGACCTTAACATTGCCACTGAATCCCTTCATACTCTGTCTCACTTGGAAGTTCTCGTCCTTCACTCGATTCCGCTCAACTGTTCTCTGATAAACAACGCAAACAACGGAAATCTCACAGTGCAAGCATTTCCAACCCAGGCCTCAACATTAACACTGTTTAAGGCCATTGGGCCACATGTTTTCATGTTATGTTAATTGATCCAGTGAGCCAATGTTGTTTCAAATCATTTCTATTTTCCACCAAAACAACGTCATCTTCCACATCCAAAACATTATAAATTTGATTGGTTGTCAGGTCATCTGCCATCGCAGCATAAAAGTGCATCGCAGATTGTCAAAATCATGATCAAACTGACTGAAAATTTTTTTTCAAACAAACTGCCAATAAACATGGACTATATAAATCTTGGAAGCAAATGCATACACTATATCCATGAGCATGTGTAAAATTGTGTGCAGATGCACATAATATCTAGAGCAACGAAGGGAAAGCCCACCGGACAATTACAACACTGTAACTATGGTGTGTAAAATTCAAAATATTCACCGGAAACACATAAGTGGATCATGATGATTTCTTTTCAACCAATTAAAATTTGTTATGACATTTAAATAGTATTTAGAAGTGCGGAAAGTACATTTTGTGTGACATTCTTTGGAATGCAGCTATATATATATATATATATATATATATATATATATATATATATATATATATATATATATATATATATGAGTGACGCAGTTGCTAAAAATAGAGTTGCAGCTTCTCAAATACAGTGGATATAATCCATCTTCTGATGTTTATAAAACTAAAGTTACACATTTCTCCAGTGATACTGTTGTTGATGATGAAATGCTACTACAAAGTTGTTGGCATCAAGCCTTACACTAAAACAAGATCATACTTACATATCTTTGTTGTTCAACTGGGGTTTTTGGCCTGTGTGATGGCTTGCCCCGCCCCCTAGCCAGGGGAGGGATCCCTTGTCTTGGGCGAGGTGGGTCTCTGCCCCCTTCCTAAAACACAAAATGGAATTTGTGACAAAGACTCAGTTTTAGATAATCATTTTAAGTCACACACCATTTTTAATAGAAAAGCACATGTAAAAAACCCACTCTCATACCAGGACATCTTTTCAATTTTTAATAAATCTCACACCGGGAGTACCCTAATTTGGGTATGAATAATAATTTGGACTAGCTTCTCCATTGTTTCTGTTTGTCTGTTTCTTTGGCCGTTGGTGTTGATCTGAACTTATTTTTCATGGTTAATGATCTAGTAAATCTAGAACTGGTGACATGCTAAAATATCAACCAGGCCTTTGTTGCATGTACATGGCGTTGGTGACAAAACTGGTGCTGTACATGGTGGAGAAGTCTGGAGAAGTCTGTGTTGTAGACCGATGGTAAATAATCATTGTTTAAAAATGCTTATACAAGTACCAAACAATACCCATGTTGGTGCCTATTATTAGCAGCGTGTACCATAAAATGTTCTTATAACACAGTAATCCCGGCCTTGTATGGACTCTCGGACCTGTAGACACCAGTTTGATACAGACCATTTCTCAATGTACTAACCTGTTTCCCAATGAAAACATTAAAAAGATTTTTTAGATATTCCTTCCTTATTAAAGTGGGCAGTACACTTTTTAAGGATTTTCCTGAATATCTTTCTCAAAATATGTTGTCAAAATGGTGAACAAATGGCCCAGGTTCTGGCAGGAAAAACAACAGGCATCGACAAGATGTTTTTGTGAAGTTGCATAAGAGTGTGAATTCTGTGTGAAGTCTCCTAGTTTTCAAAATCAAACTCACAAATCTATGAAAATATTTTGACATTACAACAATACAGGCCACTGTGACACCTCTCTTTATATTACAAGCATGTCTACCATATGCCTGTAAAAAAATAAACTCAGAAATTTCTTGACTTAAAGTAAGAAATGGGCTGCACCTCTATACAAATTGGGCAGTATGCGGGCGATGGGTTGAGAAGCACAGCACCATAGCAATATTGTTATGGTAATAACAATAGATATCCAGGAAGTAGGTCAGGATTACTGTACGAGAAGTTGTCCAAGAAAAGTCCAAATTGTCTGCATGTGGTTAGACTATGCACCCAAAGTTAGGCCTCTACAACCCTTCCGTCACTAACCAACACAAACAACAATTAAGCAACCACAATCTCTGGTCCACTAATAAGGTGCAAGGAACAATCTTATGATAGTATAGAAAACTGCATGATCTCAAGATATTGATGCATGATGCTACATGAAATTGATTTCATGGGGGCGAGGGTGGGGGGTGTGGTGGTGGGGGAAGGATAACATCTGGTTTGCTTAGCATCATATATTCATGTATCTTCCCCAATACCGTTCATTTTCGGATCACATATCATAATGGTGCTGACTTTGAGTGCACGTAGGCAGTTTTGTGTTACGACGGCTGAGGTACTACCTGACGTATACAACATTGCACACAGGTCAATGTAACGGCTGAGGTACTACCTGGCGTATACAACATTGCACACAGGTCAGTGTAACGGCTGAGGTACTACCTGGCGTATACAACATTGCACACAGGTCAGTGTAACGGCTGAGGTACTACCTGGCGTATACAACATTGCACACAGGTCAGTGTAACGGCTGAGGTACTACCTGGCGTATACAACATTGCACACAGGTCAGTGTAACGGCTGAGGTACTACCTGGCGTATACAACATTGCACACAGGTCAGTGTAACGGCTGAGGTACTACCTGGCGTATACAACATTGCACACAGGTCAGTGTAACGGCTGAGGTAATACCTGGCGTATACGACATTGCACACAGGTCAGTGTAACGGCTGAGGTACTACCTGGCGTATACGACATTGCACACAGGTCAGTGTAACGGCTGAGGTACTACCTGGCGTATACGACATTGCACACAGGTCAGTGTAACGGCTGAGGTACTACCTGGCGTATACGACATTGC
Source organism: Lamellibrachia columna (assembly GCA_963662155.1). NCBI lineage: Eukaryota > Metazoa > Annelida > Polychaeta > Sabellida > Siboglinidae > Lamellibrachia > Lamellibrachia columna. The sequence continues at coordinate 58,691,582 of OY759262.1, forward strand.
ACACAGGTCAGTGTAACGGCTGAGGTACTACCTGGCGTATACGACATTGCACACAGGTCAGTGTAACGGCTGAGGTACTACCTGGCGTATACGACATTGCACACAGGTCAGTGTAACGGCTGAGGTACTACCTGGCGTATACGACATTGCACACAGGTCAGTGTAACGGCTGAGGTACTACCTGGCGTATACGACATTGCACACAGGTCAGTGTAACGGCTGAGGTACTACCTGGCGTATACGACATTGCACACAGGTCAGTGTAACGTCTGAGGTACTACCTGGCGTATACGACATTGCACACAGGTCAGTGTAACGGCTGAGGTACTACCTGACGTATACGACATTGCACACAGGTCAGTGTAACGGCTGAGGTACTACCTGACGTATACGACATTGCACACAGGTCAGTGTAACGGCTGAGGTACTACCTGACGTATACGACATTGCACACAGGTCAGTGTAACGGCTGAGGTACTACCTGACGTATACGACATTGCACACAGGTCAGTGTAACGGCTGAGGTACTACCTGACGTATACGACATTGCACACAGGTCAGTGTAACGGCTGAGGTACTACCTGACGTATAAGACATTGCACACAGGTCAGTGTAACGGCTGAGGTACTACCTGACGTATACGACATTGCACACAGGTCAGTGTAACGGCTGAGGTACTACCTGACGTATAAGACATTGCACACAGGTCAGTGTAACGGCTGAGGTACTACCTGACGTATACGACATTGCACACAGGTCAGTGTAACGGCTGAGGTACTACCTGACGTATACGACATTGCACACAGGTCAGTGTAACGGCTGAGGTACTACCTGGCGTATACGACATTGCACACAGGTCAGTGTAACGGCTGAGGTACTACCTGGCGTATACGACATTGCACACAGGTCAGTGTAACGGCTGAGGTACTACCTGGCGTATACGACATTGCACACAGGTCAGTGTAACGGCTGAGGTACTACCTGGCGTATACAACATTGCACACAGGTCAGTGTAACGGCTCAGGTACTACCTGGCGTATATACAACATTGCACACAGGTCAGTGTAACGGCTGAGGTACTACCTGGCGTATACGACATTGCACACAGGTCAGTGTAACGGCTGAGGTACTACCTGGCGTATACGACATTGCACACAGGTCAGTGTAACGGCTGAGGTACTACCTGGCGTATACGACATTGCACACAGGTCAGTGTAACGGCTGAGGTACTACCTGGCGTATACAACATTGCACACAGGTCAGTGTAACGGCTGAGGTACTACCTGGCGTATACAACATTGCACACAGGTCAGTGTAACGGCTGAGGTACTACCTGGCGTATACAACATTGCACACAGGTCAGTGTAACGGCTGAGGTACTACCTGGCGTATACAACATTGCACACAGGTCAGTGTAACGGCTGAGGTACTACCTGGCGTATACAACATTGCACACAGGTCAGTGTAACGGCTGAGGTACTACCTGGCGTATACAACATTGCACACAGGTCAGTGTAACGGCTGAGGTACTACCTGGCGTATACAACATTGCACACAGGTCAATGTAACGGCTGAGGTACTACCTGGCGTATACAACATTGCACACAGGTCAATGTAACGGCTGAGGTACTACCTGGCGTATACAACATTGCACACAGGTCAGTGTAACGGCTGAGGTACTACCTGGCGTATACAACATTGCACACAGGTCAGTGTAACGGCTGAGGTACTACCTGACGTATACAACATTGCACACAGGTCAGTGTAACGGCTGAGGTACTACCTGACGTATACAACATTGCACACAGGTCAGTGTAACGGCTGAGGTACTACCTGGCGTATACAACATTGCACACAGGTCAGTGTAACGGCTGAGGTACTACCTGGCGTATACAACATTGCACACAGGTCAGTGTAACGGCTGAGGTACTACCTGGCGTATACAACATTGCACACAGGTCAATGTAACGGCTGAGGTACTACCTGGCGTATACAACATTGCACACAGGTCAATGTAACGGCTGAGGTACTACCTGGCGTATACAACATTGCACACAGGTCAATGTAACGGCTGAGGTACTACCTGGCGTACACAACATTGCACACAGGTCAATGTAACGGCTGAGGTACTACCTGGCGTACACAACATTGCACACAGGTCAATGTAACGGCTGAGGTACTACCTGGCGTACACAACATTGCACACAGGTCAATGTAACGGCTGAGGTACTACCTGGCGTACACAACATTGCACACAGGTCAATGTAACGGCTGAGGTACTACCTGGCGTACACAACATTGCACACAGGTCAATGTAACGGCTGAGGTACTACCTGGCGTACACAACATTGCACACAGGTCAATGTAACGGCTGAGGTACTACCTGGCGTACACAACATTGCACACAGGTCAATGTAACGGCTGAGGTACTACCTGGCGTACACAACATTGCACACAGGTCAATGTAACGGCTGAGGTACTACCTGGCGTACACAACATTGCACACAGGTCAATGTAACGGCTGAGGTACTACCTGGCGTACACAACATTGCACACAGGTCAATGTAACGGCTGAGGTACTACCTGGCGTACACAACATTGCACACAGGTCAATGTAACGGCTGAGGTACTACCTGGCGTACACAACATTGCACACAGGTCAATGTAACGGCTGAGGTACTACCTGGCGTACACAACATTGCACACAGGTCAATGTAACGGCTGAGGTACTACCTGGCGTATACAACATTGCACACAGGTCAATGTAACGGCTGAGGTACTACCTGGCGTATACAACATTGCACACAGGTCAATGTAACGGCTGAGGTACTACCTGGCGTATACAACATTGCACACAGGTCAATGTAACGGCTGAGGTACTACCTGGCGTATACAACATTGCACACAGGTCAATGTAACGGCTGAGGTACTACCTGGCGTATACAACATTGCACACAGGTCAATGTAACGGCTGAGGTACTACCTGGCGTATACAACATTGCACACAGGTCAATGTAACGGCTGAGGTACTACCTGGCGTATACAACATTGCACACAGGTCAATGTAACGGCTGAGGTACTACCTGGCGTATACAACATTGCACACAGGTCAATGTAACGGCTGAGGTACTACCTGGCGTATACAACATTGCACACAGGTCAATGTAACGGCTGAGGTACTACCTGGCGTATACAACATTGCACACAGGTCAATGTAACGGCTGAGGTACTACCTGGCGTATACAACATTGCACACAGGTCAATGTAACGGCTGAGGTACTACCTGGCGTATACAACATTGCACACAGGTCAATGTAACGGCTGAGGTACTACCTGGCGTATACAACATTGCACACAGGTCAATGTAACGGCTGAGGTACTACCTGACGTATACAACATTGCACACAGGTCAATGTAACGGCTGAGGTACTACCTGACGTATACAACATTGCACACAGGTCAATGTAACGGCTGAGGTACTACCTGACGTATACAACATTGCACACAGGTCAATGTAACTCAGTTTCATGTAGCAGGGGTCTGAGGGTATATGACATAGGTGTGTTTTCAAACATTGATGCTTTGAGATCACTCCTAGGTATGAGGGAGAACAGAGAATACAATAGAGAGCTGAATGCACTGACAATGCCGAGGTAGAGGCCGGTGAGGTTCTGACTGGGGGCTCGTCGCACCGGCATGGCGTTGGTGACAAAACTGGTGCTGTACATGGTGGAGAAGTCTGGAGTCACAGTCGGATCACGCATCTTGTCTCACTGCAAGAGACAGTTAAGACATTTATTTACATATTGAACAACATAAATATACTATAAATTCACACACGCCTCACCCTGAAAAAAAATCAAACAAGTTTCATTTATACACTGATGTGTTATTTATACATGTTTGAAATCCTCAAAACATGTGCTCGAAGCGCACATGCACCCACGAGCATGCACGCACGCACACACGCACGTACACACGCATGCACACAAAAATGTGAGTATAATAGTCATGTCATAAAAGTATACAATTTGCTGCCAATGTTTAACCATGGGTTGCAATAATAAAAAACTTAAATAATTCAGGATTTTCCGATCGTTCTAGATGATATAAAGGCTAAATATGGATGAACGCATGAATGTAAATTTTTTAATAAATAAATGCGAACATTTTTTACCTACAGATCTGTACAAATAGTCCTCCTGTTGAAGTAACAAACTGCAGAATATTGCGATACCAACTTACATGCTGATGTAGAATATTCCTATGCCACTATCACCAATGTTTTGCCCATGACACTGTCCACACACACACACTGCGCATAGATACATCGATACACTTAATGACCCAAGTCTGTCCAGTTTGTCCACATGGTCTATATCTGGATCTCCACACATGTGCAGTCAGTTGCTAAATACAGTGTATGTGCTTTCCATGCTTCAGTGATCACAAGGACAATCGCTGTAGACAGTGATCAATAAGCGCTCAAATACCTCTGGTTCAGAGGCTTCTAATTACACAGCCTTCTTAATCCTGTGTTTACCAGCTGCAATTCAATTTAATTGCCATTCGCGAGCCGTCACCAAATCCTGGGAATTATTTCCTTTCCGATTTCATAATCACGGTTATTATACTGGCGTTTAGTGCCATAAAACCTAATTGGTTGCACATAGCATGCAAAAACTGGGTTGTGTTTCACAACATAGACCTCCCAGCAAGGTCTGCTGACTGACATACACAGTATGACTTGTAGAATACATACACACAAACCTAGTACATTTTATAGACTAGATTTGTTGTCACGTTTCAATATGTTGAAGCTGCTGAAAGCTTATTTCTTATACGAGTATGCTGGCATGTAAAATAAAACATACATTGATAAATAATGCAATTATTTAGGAGCAATCTCAAAACATTTATGTAAGACACTACACGACAGCGATGTAAATTAACCTCTGACCCCTTCCACCTACACGAAACTTTGAATTACATCGATATGTGGGGACATGTGACAATGTCTTCGTCCCTCATGCCGTGACCTTCACATTGTAGCAGGTGATTTATTTGTTCCTCTGTCATCTGCACCCTTATGAACTATGGGTAGTGATGGCTCAGCCAATAGATTGCCAGACGGTCAATCGAGATGACCGGGACTTTAGTCCACCTACTGCTGTTTCGAAACTTTCCTGCGTCTTTTGGAAGAGACACCAAAAGCCATTGGTCCCTTCTAAGTGGTATCGATGCTAGGGGAAGTAAAAGATCCCACACAGGGGGTAAATATGTAATCTGACTCACTATATCTAACACACTACAACAATGCCCCAGAATGGGATTTATGCTAGGCTAGTGCTGCTGGTGGCCATTTGGGCCATAGGCCACATGGCATTGGATTTGGCTAAGCAAAAGTTACCCATTTGAGCCAATTTGGCCACCCGCATTTTCATTGAAAAGCCTGCAGAATACATTTATAAGTGTTTGTTGTTTTTATAATGCATACAAAAAAAAAAAAAAAAATTGGCTAAAGTAATTTGTATGACTAAAAAAAATTGGGGGCTTTAGCTAAAAATGGTAAACTGCAGATCATTTTCCAAAATAAGTCGTACACCGAAGCCATCATCGCAGCCAATCTACCAACGCTGTCATACCGGAGGGAGAAGTTATGTAGAACACTATTCATAAGCATGCAACAACTTACACATAAATTACACCATCTTCTGCCTCCCTCCGGGAAACTCCGTATACAACTTGAAACACGAGGACGTACTGAGTGCCGAGTTGCAAGATTTCAGAACTCTTTTATACCATATGCTTTAAGACACTGGCAATAATTATGAACTCATTAATAGTAGTAGGCCATATAATTTATTTTACTATAGTATTGCCTGTTTTAAGTTTAAATTTATGATTACATCCTTCACATTTACCTTGTTTATTTACAAACATAACTTTAAACATGATGTACATGCACCTTTTAAACTTTTTATATTTTCAGTCATACTTTTGTCTTAATTAATTTATTATCATTGGTTGTTTTACTGTGCCAGTTGTATAATTCAACTGCTATAGTTGCCATTTTAATAAAATTATTATTATTAACTGTTTACAAACATCAGAGCTAGCCCAGTTATGTACTTTCCCTATGAATCGGGCACCATTTTTTATTATCTAAAATTTGGGTGCATTATTCTAGAGTCAGATAAACAAGTAGATCATTGTGTGAACGCCTCAACATTCAAATGGTAGAATTAGAGTAACAGTGGGAAATGTGGTCAAAGAGTTTTCGACAACAGCTATTTTCTTTTTAACTGTGTGTGTATGTGGGGGGTGCGTGCGTGCATGCGCGACCACGTGTATGTGGGGGTGCGTGCATGCATGCGCGACCACGTGTCAACTATAGTCTCATCTTCTGCTTCTACTTCATTAATTGGCAGCGTCCGTAAGTCAGGATTTAAAGGATGTAAAAGTTGTATAATATGCGGGTAAAGTATGAACAGAGTGCGAGTAAAAACATAGGTCTCGGTTTAGATTTGTGACTGTGTGGTAACAGCTCCTCTGAAGGCCTCGAAGGTTGGAGCTACCAATACGTTCCCTGGGAGAGTGTTCCACCAGATGACCGTGCGTGGAAAGAAGGAGTTGCTGCACACCTGGATGCGAGCTGGGATGATTTGATATTTGTTTGGGTGGTAATATTTTGTACTGTTCGGGAGCATTGGAGCAAGGTAGTTACTGCCATTGATGGCAATCTACTGGGTATGGATCCTATACATCAAGAGGAGGCAAGAGATTTGTCTTCTTTTCTCGAGTGTGTCCCAGTGAAGGTTGTTGATCATAGCGGACACACTCTCCTGTTGACTGTAGTTGTTAGAGACAAATCTGGCCACATGGCTCTGGATATATTCAGTTTTAGTTACCTCCTTCCTGGTGTATGGGTTCCATACGGTGCAACAATATTCCAAGTGTTGGTGGACTAGTGAAATGTAGGCTTGCTGTCGTAGCTTCTGGGAGGTTCCTCTAAGACTGTGTCTGATTAGGCCCAGCATTTTGTTGGTGCGAGCAGCGATGCTCTTTATGTGATTTTGCCATGACATATGGTGTTGGACATTTTCACGCCTAGATATGGGTATTGTGACTCCATGGCATGGAAAACGTATTTCCTCCTACATGGTTGTCGGTATTGATCGTATTGCGACGGAGGGTTATTCACAGATAGGATAGGATAGGACCGGTGACAGGTGCTTGTTTTGATAACGTACTTATTAATCGTACTATGACCATCAACCCCCGCGTTTACATTACCTTAGCTTAACTACAGATACCACAACTGCCGTTCAAGCCTAGGCTACTATCGAATCTAACAATACCGCTACAATGTCAATGACTGAAAGGCCCCATGCAGGCTGCTATCGCACGAATCATTCAATCAATATGTGGCAGTGCTATAGTATAGCCTATGGCTATGCCATGGACATGGTCTATCGACAACGTAGACTTACATTTATAACTTCCATTTTCTGTATGTCAGATCTATAGCTTAAATCTATCACAACAGTGGTCACACACTTACTTGATACTTAAATGCCAACAAACAACACCGATTGCACAACGGGGCGCCGACAAGCCAGTATGAGTATAAACAAGTTTGTTTGCTTAAACACGCGGTTACGCTGCCGCCACACGCCGCTCAGTCGCCCCGTGACGTCATCTAGCAACACGCTGCCACCGACTACGGGCACTCTTATGTTAATCTGCACCCGCAAAGTTGGCTTAGAAGTTAGTGTTGTCCAATATTACACACACTGTCTCGCGTGTATGAAACGACGCGTCGAAATTGCTAAAAGTAGCGTTTGACTTTTTGTCGGTCTTTGTCAAAGCCCGATAGGTGTCAGCACTTATACTTGCCAAATTCGAGGGACAACGGCAACGCTAATAATCATGTTCGTGAAGAACGAACCCCCTTTTTGAGAGAATTTGTTTAACTGCAACATTTTAAAAACAAATTGTTAATTTGTTAATTGATTTAGTTCCACATTAACCCGAAATTGTTACTTTGTAACCGCTTTTATAGTTTTCGCTTCCTTTCGCATAAAACACCGCAGTCAGCGAGACGATCATTAGAACTTACACAACGCGTTGTATCCTTGAGGTTTATATCTTATCATATATATTACTACAAAAACTATAATATTATACACAATTGAATAACTTAAATAAGTGAAATTACAATTATCATAATATCTCGTTTCTATATTTCAGATGTTCTTGTGTTACCCCTCATCACGGGACATTCTACCCAGAAATGTGCTCAGTTAAATCAAATACAGAGCAATGGCAGCGACGTATGATGAGGGATTCCCATATAAATGTGATGGAATTGGCTGCAGTGGTCCATGCAGTGGTCCATGCAGTGGTCCTTGCAGCACAGCGACGGGGCTCAGTGTGGGCCAATAAACGCTTGTTCGCTAGAACAGATAACAGCACTACTATGGCATGTGTAAACCATAGTTCTTCACGAAGCTCGCGCATAATGAAGCATTTGAAATATATATATTGTTTGGATGTCAGCTGTGTATAATTGTTGTCTGATAGCATTACATGTCCCAGGTGTTGACAATGTCCTGCCAGACAAAATATCTCGCTTGCACGAACCTTACTCTGTGCATTACCTGTACGGATTGCTTAAAGCATCGCAACTAGTTTGGCACATGTTATGCAATGGGCATTCTTATATTCTGGATAGATCCAGTACAACAGGAAAGCTTCCTAGCCATTCTTGATGACAAAGTCCGTTGGCTTCAAGAGGGTTTTGGGAGCATTACAAAAACAAAAGCTACCTATCACCCCTGATAATTTTCACAGAATATTTAAACTTACTGATTTTTCTTCGCTGTTAGAGGTCACTTTCTGGGCATCTTTTGTAAGTCCAATCTATTGGTTAAAACATAGGTTCCTTCAATTCCAGGTTACACCTGTGTCGCAGAGATGCAACTTTTTCCATTGAAGGGGTTACTTTAGCTGTGCATTGGTCAAAGACTGTCCAATATCGGCAGTGCACTTTCCATATCCCACTCCCACGCATCCCAGATTCATCCCTGTGCCCACTACAGGCACTTATTCTCTCCTTACCGCTTCGCAACTCTCCCTTTGCCCCCCGCCCCCCCCCCCCCATTAACTTATCCAACACACAATGATTTCCTTCCACTGGCGGTAAAAAATCTTCCAGGACAAACTTATAACGTACTTGACTAAGTTGAATGTAAACCCCTCCGATTATTCAGGTCATAGGGTTAAACATTTCAGCTTCCTGGCTGAATACTGTTGCATCGTGTGGCAAGTACAATCATTGACGTCGGCTAACTTGCGCATGGCAACACTTGTGACAATGTCCCACGTTTGTATGTTACACGTGTCCTCACCTGAAGAACACATGCGAGTGCGTACATTCGCGGTATTAACACAGTTAATTCTGATTCGACTCGACCAATACACAGGGGTGCCCAGGCACCTGACGGACACCCACGGATCCGCCCAGGCACCTGACGGACACCCACGGATCCACCCAGGCACCTGACGGACACCCACGGATCCGCCCAGGCACCTGACGGACACCCACTGATCCACCCAGGCACCTGACGGACACCCACTGATCCACCCAGGCACCTGACGGACACCCACGGATCCACCCAGGCACCTGACGGACACCCACTGATCCACCCAGGCACCTGACGGACACCCCTGGATCCGTCCATCATATTACTAGATAGGTTAAATTTTTAGGGAAATAATTCTGCAACGATACGAGCGAAAAATCGAACTGAGGAGGTTTTAGCGCACATTTAAGAATACACGACGTACTTACCTAATGTGCAGAGTACGACGGCAGTAGAACAGTAGAACAGTAGAACAGTAGAACAGTAGAACAGAGGTATTGACGACCAATGAAACCACGCACGAGACGAGCAAACACCATCTTGAGATACACTCGCGTGCAATGAACGCGACAGCCGGGTGCTGCTGTTGACACGGCTGGCGTCGTGATCAACGAGTGGAAGGACGACAGACAGGAACACGTCTTGATCAGCGTGCTTGCATTCATCCAGGAACACGTCTTGATCAGCGTGCTTGCATTCATCCAGGAACACGTCTTGATCAGCGTGCTTGCATTCATCCAGGAACACGTCTTGATCAGCGTGCTTGCATTCATCCAGGATCACGTCTTGATCAGCGTGCTTGCATTCATCCAGGAACACGTCTTGATCAGCGTGCTTGCATTCATCCAGGAACACGTCTTGATCAGCGTGCTTGCATTCATCCAGGAACACGTCTTGATCAGCGTGCTTGCCTTCATCCAGGAACACGTCTTGATCAACGTGCTTGCATTCATCCAGGATCACGTCTTGATCAGCGTGCTTGCATTCATCCAGGAACACGTCTTGATCAGCGTGCTTGCATTCATCCAGGAACACGTCTTGATCAGCGTGCTTGCATTCATCCAGGAACACGTCTTGATCAGCGTGCTTGCATTCATCCAGGAACACGTCTTGATCAGCGTGCTTGCATTCATCCAGGAACACGTCTTGATCAGCGTGCTTGCATTCATCCAGGAACACGTCTTGATCAACGTGCTTGCATTCATCCAGGATCACGTCTTGATCAGCGTGCTTGCATTCATCCAAGTCACGCTTCGTCAAGTATCCTGTCGTTGCATGAATTCATCGGCATTTTACTAAGTGCGTTATCTAGAGTCACCGATACATGTGATACGAATAAAGTCAATAACAAAGTACGACCAATAACAGACGCTACCAGAATAACTACTTGTGATCACCATATAGCGAATATGTCTTTATACTAGGCATCGTGTATCGATATCGACAAGATTTTCGCGAAATGCATGTGGCTTATTTCCATAGATGACAATACGAGGTTTCATAGCGGTGTCGCACGCTTTTCGTCGGTTAGGAGTACGTATCTTGGTGTATATATATCCATTAGTGGCTGACATAATTAGAGCAAGATGAATACTAATTAGGTATCTACAAAAATCCCATAACATCTTGACATTCTTCTTATCACTGCATGAATGATACGAACATGAACAAATGTTAGATTTACCCTCTCCACAGTGAGCAAGTGCAGTACCTACCTGCCTGCCTGCCTGCCTGGGCCGTATCTATCACCGGCTAGTGACTGCGTGTCAGCTGGAATATCCGACAGTTAACATGGAAATTGGATACCATTAAACTACCGAGTTTATTGCAGCACACAACTTTGATGTTCTTTATTCGACAACTTAATCGTGTTCGCGCCTATTGGCCTGTAAGGCAGATACACGACCTCTCGTTGTTTCGACCAGCAACCTGCTTAGCACCGTCGAGCGTCGTCGTGTTGAGCAATTGCGAGACTAGCAATGAGTTTACTGTCCGTGTTTGTGCGACTGGGTCAGCGCACGTTGCACTACAACAGTTGACGCAACTCATGTACGCACAGCCGCGATCGGAGCTTCATTTTTTGGAACTACGTTTTGAGATGCCGGTGTAGTAAGTTGAAAACACTACCCCTAGAAAACACTACCGTAGTGTTTTGAAATTAATTTCTAAACACTACCGTAGTGTTTTGAGCGTACTTTGAAAACACTACTGTTAAGTTCAAAACACTATCCCTACATTTGTTTTCCGAATTTTCACTTTCTATATGTTAGGAGGGGCCATGTTTAAACTACGTCTCGCTTGGAGGGAGTGGGGGTCTCCGGGCAAGCGTTAGGAAGCTTTACATGGGGCGGGGTTCTCTGGGTAAGGGTTACGTAATGATTAAAAACGAAAACGTATTATCTCGTCTAGCTGTTGACATCAGAAGCATAGGTATTTTAGTGTAATGAATGTGTCAATGCAAAAACAGCTCCCAAATAGCTTATTATAATAGTAATACTGCGCGGTCTGATATTGCGCTGCCATCGCCTAGACAATGTCAATGCGATCACGGTGCTTACTCGACTATCAGAGCTTACTCGACTATCAGAGCTTACTCGACTATCAGAGCTTACTCCACTATTAGAGCTTACTCCACTATCGGAGCTTACTCCACTATCGGAGCTTCCTCCACTATCAGAGCTTACTCCACTATCAGAGCAAGACTTTTGACTCATTCAGCACAAACATACAACGAATATATAATGCATAATTAATAATGACAGCACGTACGCACGCACGTACGCACGTACGTACGCACGCACGCACGCACGCACGCACGCACGCACGCACGCACACAGAGTAATAGTAGATGGTGAGATTTCAAACTGGAAATCTGTTTTGAGTGGGGTACCACAGGGATCAGTATTAGGCCCTATACTGTTTTTAATATTTATAAATGATTTGGAAGATGACATATCTAGCAAAGTTCTGAAATTTGCAGATGACACAAAAGTATTCAGAAAGGTTACTAATGTTACAGATAAACAAAGTTTACAGGATGACCTAGATAAATTAGTTACATGGTCAGAAAATTGGCAAATGTTATTACATTTTGGGAAGTGTAAATGCATACACATAGGACATGGAAACATGGATGAAGAAAATAAAATGAGGGATGCTGTACTAGGTAGAACCACAAAAGAAAAGGACTTAGGATTAACATTTAGTGCTGACATGAAAGTTTCAGAGCAATGTTGGATTGCTGCTTCGAAAGGAAATCAAATTCTAGGACTAATTAGGAGAACTATCATGTATAAGGAGAAACAGCTAATTGTACCCCTGTACAAAGCAATAGTTAGACCACATTTGGAATATTGTATACAAGCATGGAGGCCGTATCGTAAAAAAAGACATAGACAAGCTAGAAAGAATACAACGAAGAGCAACTAAAATGATTCCAGAATTGATAGACTTTAGTTACGAAAACCACTTATTACAATGTGGTTTGATAACACTAGAGACCAGGAGACTAAGAGGAGATCAAATAGAAGTGTCTAAAATAGTGAACGGTTATGAGGATGTTGATAGGAATATGTTCTTCAAACTTAAAGAAGGCAGTAGAACCAGAGGACACAAAGCAGCATTAGTTAAGGAGCAGTGTAGGTTGGACATGAGAAAGTACTCTTTCTCACAGAGGGTGACAAATGAATGGAACAAACTACCAAATGATTGTGTTAATGCTAGTAGCGTGAATATGTTTAAAAATAGAATTGACAGATATCTGATAAGGGAGGGCTACACATAGATGAGAAAATTGTTGGACTCTCGATAAGCCAATGGCTTCCTTGCCCACTTGCCATCTGGAACTTGTTGTTTGGGATGGCAATCTTGTTAAATATCTTTCGGAAATATCCAGGCATGCGGCAATTTCTGCGCGAAATGTGTTCGTTCTTATAATTCCACTACGGGAATCCCTTAACTTATCAGCGACCCAGCGAATTCCAAAAATAAGATATTCAACCTAGATTCTTGCCGAAGATTCGGACACTCATGTTGTCGTGCGATGGATAGACTGTCTATGGCTAAAACTGACTCAATTTCACATAAATTATTAAATATGTGGTACATTCAAAAATCCATAGAACCCTCAAAGATCCAGCACTGTATTTAAGTTGAACCATGGTTTATTATGAACGGTAGAAGTTATTATTCACGTTCTGTCTGACCACTTCCTTCATTACCTATAGCTCGTGGAGCACTTCAGCGGGAACTGGTTGAAGAAGCCATGCGTGAGAAGCTCTATTCCATTCCAGTTCCGCCACATCGCAAGAGAAGAGATGGCGCAGTACGGAGACGACAGCCTCTTCTTTAACAGTATTCTTAGTTGCTGTAGTAATCGTTTGGCGGGAATTAGAGACCGAGACTCCCGTTGGCTATCAAGTGAGGGCGACTCGGTTGGCGTCGAGGCTGGATAGGCTAGCCCAGCATGTCATCACAACCGAGATTGTCTTACTCCCATCGGCTATCAAAATGCAATGTTGAGGTGATAAGAACTTTGGACTAATTCATCCTGGAAGAAACTAACACAACTAACATTCGAATGAGTATCAACGGGTGTTCTAATTTATCCTGGAAGAAACTAATACAACTAACATTCGAATGAGTATCATTTCGCCTTAACAGTGTTACACTAACAAAAAGAATACAAATTAAGCCCTACACTGAGCTGGTTATGGAGAATGGAAGCATGCTGGGGGGACAAGTTGGTTTGACTGAGGGGGGCAAGGGGGAGGCCAAGGGGAGGCCAAGGGGGAGGCCAAGGGGGAGGCCAAGGGCGATGCCAAGGGGGAGGCCAAGGGGGAGGCCAAGGGGGAGGCCAAGGGGGAGGCCAAGGGGACGCACGCCTAGTAACTCGTGCTTACATGTAGCCGTGCAACGGAAAAAATACGGTAACAAAATTAAACCGAAGGGGGTGGCCCAGTGCCCCCCCCAAACACGCCACCAACACTACCACTGCTGTAAGCCCTACTGCCGAATCTAATATCGCCACAATGACTGAAAGGCTCTGGCTCTGCTATGGTACGATTCGATAAATCAGTCAGCACTACGAATTAGCTACTACATACACAGTTACATTTCAACTTCCATTTCTGTCACACATCAAATCTATATACCACTGGTCCTACATATGTTATGCAGAAGCACCGGCCAACAAAAGACTGAGCGGATCCAGAAACTATTCTAAAGGTGACTATGATGTGATCAACGAATCCCTGAGCAAGACAGACTGGGAGAGTAAGTTCCACGGTGAACACAAATTGGACTGAACTCAAGAAAGAGATCTCAAAAGCAGAAAACGTTCCTGTCAGGAACGTGAAACGCAAGATAAACAACAAACCTCCAAGTGGAGTAAACAAATGCTGAAAACAGTGAAGAGAAAGTACAACTTGTACAAACGCTACAAAAGTTCTGGGCAGGACAGAGACTACAGTGCTTGTGTCAAACAGAGAAATGAGACAAACGCTAAGATAAGACAAGCAGAGAAGAACTATGAAAAAACTAATCAACAATTTCAAGAAGGAATCTAAGAAATTCTACAGATATCTGAGATCAAAACAGAAGGTTAAGGTGACAGTAACCCAGCTGGAGAAAGAAGACGGCTGTCTAACAGAAAATGACCAGAAGAAAGCATACGTATTGGGCGACTTTTTCAAATCAGTGTTTGTACATGAAGATAAGTCCGCCATCCCAGAATTCCACCAAAGAACTAATGAATGTGTAACTGATATCACATTTACAGAAGAAAGAAAGAAACTATAAAGTATCCAAACAGACAAGGCACCAGGCCCAGATGGGCTGCACCCAAGGGTCCTAAAAGAGTGTAGGACTTTGGTCCTCAATGGATCAAAGTCGGAGTGTGCTCCTGTCCCGAGTGGTGTCCCCCAAGGGTCGGTCTTAGGTCCGCTTCTCTTCATATTATACGTAAACGACATCCCAGACCACTGCAACATCAAGATGTTTGCCAATGACACAAAGCTATTCACGTCTGTCAGGAGTCAGGAAGATCAAGAACATCTGCAATCCAAGGCATCTCACCACCCTGGAAGATTGGACAAAAGACTGGCTGCTAGAGTTCAATGCTGACAAATGCAAGCTAATGCAAGTGCATTGGGAGACCACCACCCAGAAACTACACTACGACAAACAAGTCCGGAGCCAGAGTTGATCTTGAATACATAAATGAGGAAAAGGACGTGGGAGTGTGGGTGACTACTGACCTGAAATCATCAATGCAATACCAGAAAGCATCAAAGAAAGCCATGCAAGCTCTTGGCATGGTGAAGAGATCCTTCAAATACCTAAAAAAAAAAAATTTGTGACATACAGAGCATATGTCCGACCACACCTCGAATTCTGTGTTCAGGCATGGAGCCCCTACATGGTGAAAGACATCGACAGTCTAGAGAGAGTGCAACGCACAGCCACTAAGCTGGTAACAAGCTTAGCGAAGCTCACATATGAACAGAGACTAAGACACCTAGGACTACACTCGTTATACTGCAGGAGGCAAAGAGGCGACCTAATTGAAACTTTCAAAATATTAAACGGACTGGAAAACGTAGAAGCTAGTAAATTCTTCGAAATGAGACAGCCTGGACGTACCAGAGGGCACACAATGAAGATTTTCAAACCGAGAGCCAGACTGTTGACTAGGCAGAGATTCTTTTCGATCAGAGTGATCGATCTGTGGAACGGACTCCCGCAAAATGTGGTGGATGCCAAGACAGTCCCTCAGTTCAAAGTCAGACTAGATCAGCATTGGAATAGCCTGGGATATGGGTAGCAACAAAGGCCGATGGCCTAAAATAACCCATTAACCTGTAAGTGTAAGTACATAGTGCACAACGGCTAAGCAAGATCGCGCTCATCTATCGCTTCCAGTGAATGAAAAGCGAGGATCCAGGCTACCAAAAACGAAATCGTCTAGGCTATTTGAAACATTACTAAAATACAATAAACACACGCAATAAACACGCATTTTATATACACAAGCATTATTATAATATGCATATCAGTTACTTGATAATAACCATGCCTAACTATAAAAATTATGACGTTTTGTGATGAAAACCGTAACATCACGTGACGCCGTGCACTTGTTGACGTTGCTTTCAGACAATATCGCCCCTTATTATACTATACATTTAGGGCTATGTGCATGTAGGCAGGAACTACGCCCCTACCGAGGCGTTTGGCTCTGCATATGTGCCGGCATTGATGTTTGTTTGTTTGTTTGCTCTGCCTCGCAGTTATGCTGCTGCCACACGCCGCCCAGTAGCCCCGTGACGTCATCTAGCAACACGCGGCTACGCGCACTCTTCTGTTAATCTCACTGATCTATATAAAGATCAGTGGTTAATCTGCACCCGGCAAAGTTGGTTTGTGTTGTCCAATATTACACACATTGTCATTGGTTGTTGTGCATGAAATGATGCTTCAAACTTGCGTAACTTAACAGTGTTTCACTTTTGTCAGTCTCAGAGTAAGCACACCAGGTGTCAGCACTTGTACTTAGGAAATTCGCAGGTTGAGTTGATCAAATGAATTTAAAACTTATATTCTTTAAGACATGGTTAATGTTTTATAAATTTATTTCATTTTAAGTACACAGTATTTAACATATAATAAACTGGGCTGTAATATTTCACAAAAGACCTATTTTCCACAAAGCCGCCTATCCATTTGTATTTGAACTGTACTGAATATGCAATATTTAGTTTTAATTAAGGTAAGACATGCACAATTCGTTCACAGATTTGGACCCAGGTCTGTGACTTGCTTAACAATAGTAACTTCTGCTTAAATTACGTCAAAAATCATCTTTGACAGTCTTGAAAGTTATGTGAACCATGTATTGACAACTGTAACAAAACACATGAAACCTTGTTGTGTGCTATAAAAGGTTTCTAGGCCTACTAATAACATCAAGCAACACAGGATATACTGCACATAAAGCACACCAATGTCTGTAAAGTAACTCAAAATAAAGCCTAATATATTTAGAAAAAATCATGACTAAGGAACTGCCAAATGGCATCCAAACGGAAGCGACTATCATACATTTTACACACAAACTACAAAGGTAAAATTGAGCAAGTTTGGGAACATATATGTAGATAAAATAATAATCACTCAGCTAGCTATAAACCATCATTATATCACCAGTGATACATTAACCTCAGGGTGGGTATCAGTGATACATTAACCTCAGGGTGGGTATCAGTAATACATTAACATCAGGGTGGGTATGATGGACAACATATATATGTATATGTATTTTAGCTCTCTTCAGTCCAGCTGTTAGCACATTTGAGAGAAACTCAGATGGGTTTTAGTTTTTCTTCAATAAAACTATGTTTCGCCAATATAAATGAGTTGCTGTCTCATATGCATTGTGTTCAAAGAATCATGGATATGAAATAGTTATGGTAGTTAATTATCATGTGACAGTCTTGCATGGGGCATTTGTGATAAATAGGAGATTAGAATCGAGGTTATGAACAGTTCACATTTACATTTGTGGACATAAACAGAAACATTATGGAAATAACTCATTTCAATAAAACAAAATTGTGTGTATATATGATTATATGAACGAAACTATGCAGTACGCACATGCACAACATTTAAATGGATATACGTAAGTAATAAAAAATAATATGAAGAAAGCACCAAACAAAAATAAAAGCTCTTCCTAAAAGAAAATACAATCAATAATATCAGGTTTATTTATGTAGATGATGGTTTGAATTGAGTATTGTGGAAAATTCTCCAAATGATTAAATGTTCAAAAGAACTTCTGAGTTTTTAATAACATAATAAATATATGTGTAACATACAGTTCATGTGAAAGCACAGGTGCTGCAAATTTAGTTTACCTTTTTGCATTTAATTATTAAAAATTTTTTACTCAATTATTTGATCTGTATTTTTAGTATCCATTGAAGAAACTTTTGAAAACTAAACTTGTATAAACGGAAGTGAAATTGTCCTGCTTTCACATTTTTCTTGGAAATGGTGAACAAAATAAACTGTCACACTGCTTACTATTTTGTGCACTAATTTAAAATTTTTTCCCTGCAACCCTTTTTCCTGTTAGTTTCTTTCTTAAATTCCACCAAGTCACATTCATGGGTTGCTGTGAACCAATCCATAAAACACAGACTTCTTGTTCTGCATCAACACACTAGGTGGCGCAAATTCTACCACTTTTCCATCATGCATCACCAGTACCCGGTCACTGTCGAGAATTGTGTCTGTTCGGTGTGCGATAGTAAGAATTGTGTTGTCGCGGAACTGCTCTCGAATAGTCACTTGAATAAGCTTGTCCGTTTGCCAGTCAACACTGGCTGTCGCTTCATCAATGCACAGCACCTGAGAGTCACAGAAATATGTCTGTATATAATTAAAAGTTATGTACGATTACCATTAATGATTAATGAGGATCTATGGAATAAAACATGAAGAAATTCTAAGAATAACTAGGACATAATAACACTCATTTCTCAACATAAAGCACAATTTTCGTATTCAACAAGATGGCCACCCAAAGCAACAAGCTCCAGATGTCAAGTGGACAGGGAAGCCATAGTTTTGTCCAAAGTCTATCCATGTGTAGCCTGCCATTATCAAATATGTCAATTGTGTTTTTGCAATCTACACTTCTTTTACAAATGTTACTTTTGCCCTTCTGTCCTACTACATTTGTAACTTATCTGTGGCTCCTGTTAGTAAAATCACCAGATAAAGCTTATGGAAGAAAAAATTAATTTGTATAGCAGTTCTACATATTAGGCTATTCCCAACCTTTGCTCTCATCAGCAGAGCTCGGGCGAGACACAGCAGCTGTCGCTGCCCGACTGAGAAGTGGCGCCCTCTCTCAGCAACTTGTGCATCTAAACCTCCAAGTCGCTCAACCACGTCCTTGAGATGACATCGCTGGAGCGTTTCCCACAGTTCCCCTGGGTGACACAGTCTCTCTGGATCCAGATTCTCCCGGACAGACCCACTGAACAGGAATGGATCCTGAGGGATTACCGCAAGACGAGATCTGGGAAAAAACAGGAATGCTACAAATATTATAAATTTAAAAAGTCATCAATATTATGAGGAAGTAGGTTTACTTGTCAGGATAAAGTAAATAAAATGCAAATGTAGAATTTTTTACCTGCACAAAAGACACACAAAAATAATTTGGCATATGGAGAATAAAAACCTTGGTTTATATAAATAGCATCATATATTTTTATTTGGTTATTATTTTGAGCATGTGATTTGACTTCGAACAAGTGCTATGGTCACAAATGCCTTCTTGTACAAGAACTTTTATAGTTTTAGAAAATGTTTATATTACATTAAAAATTATTCGATAAAATGTGTGAGCAAATATTGTTAATGGACCCATGTGGTCTAGACGGGCTAGAACATGTTGGTGATTTACATACTTACGTATCCTTTCCACACCCTAGTTGGGGCATACTGCCAATTGATCTTATATGTAGGCTACATTTAATTATTTATCATACTGTACTTTATTTATATTTTAATGCATATTTGTAAGTACACCTGTATAAGGGTTTTTTAACGTGAAATAAAAGTTTTTGTATTTGTTCCCACTAAAAGTATTTGTATTTGTTCCCACTAAAAGTATTTGTATCTGTTCCCACTAACCGGAGCTCCTCGAGAGGGAGATGAGACACGTTGATCCCATCGATGAGGATCTGTCCTGCCTCCAGCTCCAACATGCGGAAGAGGGCAAGGAAGAGACTCGACTTCCCTGACCCTGTCCTTCCCACAATGCCAATCTTTTCTGCCGGCTTTGTCTCGAACGCGACTCCATTGAGGGCGCAGGGGAGGTTGGGGCGATATCGGAGGAAGACACGCTGGAAGGCGATCGCCCCCTGGATGGGCCAGTAAGGGGGAGCCTGGCAACAAACAACACACCCCTTTAAATTATGTAATATTTATGCATAAATTACCAAAAAGCATCAATAAATAATAAAACAACAAAGATCGAGGAACAAACTCATAAATTTAAATAGGAAAAAAGATTAATCATTTGACTAAAATAAAGTGGAGCTACAACATAACCAAATATATTAATTAGAATTCCAAAATTGCATACAAATATTTCTTGCATGATTAGAGCTCAAGATGGATAATAAACTGGATACGATTACTAAATAGAAAACACATGGTGTGAATTCTTCACACTGAGGATGGCCCAGTGTCAGGTGTACTCACACTGAAGATGGCCCAGTGTCAGGTGTACCCCTACTGAGGATGGCCCAGTGTCAGGTGTGCCTACATTGAAGATGGCCCACTGTCAGGTGTACCCATATTGAGGATGGCCCAGTGTCAGGTGAACCCGCACTGAGGGTGGCCCAGTGTCAGGTGTACTCACACTGAGGATGGCCCACTGTCAGGTGTACCCATACTGAGGATGGCCCAGTCACAGGTGAACCCACACTGAGGGTGGCCCAGTGTCAGGTGTACCCACACTGAGGATGGCCCTGTGTTATGTGTACTCACACTGATGGTGGTTCAGTGTCAGATGTACCTACACTGTGTCCCAGTGTCAAATGTACCCACTCTGAGGATGGCACAGTGTCAGATGTACCTATACTGTGGCCCAGTGTCAGATGTACTCACACTGAGGATGGCCCAGTCTTTCTCTGTGGGCGTGTCATTGATGTATTCACTGGCCCGCTCCACACTGACCATCTGTTTCTCTGTCTCTGTGAAGGACGTCACAACCCCATTAAGTAACCCAGTCACAGAGAGGGCGTAGGACACTGCAAGGCCTACCAAACCTGTGGACAAACAGTGAAAAGCATTAATCCAACTATAGCCCAGATTGTCTAAAAAATAACTTCTTCATACACTATAGATACAGACATTTGGCATAACATATATATTATTAGTCTTAACAATACACTATTCAAATAAACTTTTTGGCTTATCAACCAACTACGAGACTTAAACGAAAACGTTTTCATTAATGTGATGTTGAGTATAAATAATTTGTTAAATTATGTAAGTTACATACATTGTGTCCACAAAGTATCTTTAATATGACATTTATTATTGATGTGAAATTTCTTATGGTGTACACATGTTTGTGGGACATCATTAATATATTAAAAATTTCCCACAAATAAGAAAGTATCAAATGAATAGGAAATGTTTTTGTCATGTGAAAGAGACGTCATTGACTTCATGTAACTTGTTTTTGTCATGTGAAAGAGACGTCATTGACATCATGTAACTTGTTTTTGTCATGTGAAAGAGACGTCATTGACATCATGTAACTTGTTTTTGTCATGTGAAAGAGACGTCATTGACATCATGTAACTTGTTTTTGTCATGTGAAAGAGACGTCATTGACATCATGTAACTTGCACAATTCAGCAATTTGTTGCTAATATTGTACAAGACATGTTCTAGTGTTGGTAGGAAAGCAATTTTGTTGTAATTTTCTGCACTTCTACCCCCTAATGGCTGTTAATGCACCTGTCTTCATTCTGTTGCAAAGTGTTGTGGAAGCTATTGCACACACCTACAAACTTACCAGGATCAACAGTCTTGAAGTGGTGTTCCAGCACAGCGATCAACGCTACCCCCGTCACCATGGCAACACCAATCATCTGCAGGCGAATCCCAAGCCACTGCGAGGCGGCCTGACTGGCAAACTGTGCTCTCTGGTTCTGTTCAAGTCTCCATCGATTCTCCGCCTGAAATCTGCAACATAGACAGTAAACAGTGACAGATGGACATTACCGACATGACATTTAATTTTTGGAGTAACATAGCCATACTCATTTGCTTGAAATTAATTTACATAAAAATCTGCCATGATAAAGTACATATTTTTTTCTCATGTATTCATCGCAAATGTATAAAATCGAATGACAAACTTATACTGGTCAATGCACAAATAAAACAAATTTATGACTACATTTAAAACGCATAGGCCATATTGACCCATCATTGTCCTCCGAGAGATAGCACCCCTCCGTCCTGCTCTGTTTACTCCATACCGCTCTGTTTACTCCATACCGCTCTGTTTACTCCATACCGCTCTGCTGTCAATAGCGGAAGCCCAGTGTCTGTACTGTCATTCCTGATCTGGTCACTTCACCTCTTCAGTCGCCTTCCTCTCTTCCGCTGTTCTTTGAAACCTTGTTTAAATACATGACTAACAACGTTCTCTCTCCTGGCATACAGCAAACTTGCCCAAACCACTGGAGTCTTCTGTGTCTCATGACATCTGTGATGGATTCAGAGGTGAATGTGTCCTCTCTTACATGACTATTTCGCAACTTGTCCGTCCTGGTAACAGTTCTGAGAGCCTACACATTTATAACACTGTCCAACGTGAACTGTTGGTCATATACCTAAATAATAAACTGTTACGCCTTCTCATTTATAAACTCTACCGTAGACAGAGATCAAGAATAAACCACTATGGCAAACCATGGCCTTTGTCAAATGTTCTAAATTAACACACCCGCATGTTGAAACAATAACAGATGACATAAAACTACCTATGTGTGTGAAATAATCACAGAGTATCACACCACATGTCCCGTACCTGTCAGTTTGTCGCAGAGCCCTGATTGTTGTCAAGCCAGTGATTGACTCTGAGAAGTGGGCGTAGATCGGTGAGAGTGTCACACTTGTGATACGTTTGATCTCGCGTGATGTCTGCCGGTAATAACGCTGAACAGAGAAGTGAAGATTATTGGCAAACTATTGTTAACAATAATAATAAAACTTATATGATGCCTAAATCCTCAAGAACATGAGCTCAGAGGCACAACAAATCGGAATCGCCAAGCATGATATCATCAACAGGTATGCACAAGCATCATCCGAGTGAGGGATTGCCGAGGGTTTAAGATGGAAATAGCCATTGGTGTACATATGTATGCAGGCATGTGCACTGTGTATACAAATATACAATATTAAATTCTTAATGCCATACATTTAAGCATGGAAAAGGTCTGGGGAATAACACATTTTACAAATGATTTAATAGTTTTCCAATTTTTGGAATATCATTCACTGCCAAACATTGATCAAATGCTACAGATGACTACATCATCTGCAAATGGTATGAATGTTCACATATTCACATATTTGTTCACATACTCATATATTTTGTAATGTATCGGTGCAATATATAACCCAATATAAATTTTGTCAACTTGTATGTACCACTTCGTTTATTATAATTTCAAATATATTTTTCGTCATGCTTGTGCTATGCAAAGAAACCAAAACTACCTGTATGAAATAATAGATGATCCCCAGTGGAACAAGTAGAAGAGAAAACCATGGCAATCCATAGCAGGTGATCGCGAGGGTCCCCAGAAGGCCATAGAACTGTGCGAGAAAGATATTCAAGATAAACGGGAGTGCATCGTCGATGGAATAGAGGTCAGTGGAGAAACGATTCATGATCCGGCCAATGGGAGTGACGTCAAAGAAACCAACAGGTGCCTGAAAAGTAATTACAAACAACATTAAATTTTTTTAAGTTCTTATTTAGGGGCTTTGTAAATATAAAAATTCACAGTATAAAAATACTGTTTTGTACTGTATTAATTAATGTATCCTACATTGCGCTATATTTTTATTTATTATAAAAATTACTTACAAATTAATAAATATGTAAATAAACGAGGCCTACTGCATGTGCTCGAAGATAGTTCCTTGTGAACAGTGATTGTTAATCCACATAGCAAGATACAACTGTAAAAAATATAATTATACAACTGTGAAGCAGTAATATTAAGCGCCGTATAAGCAACCTTGCATACCTTCAGAATCCGAGACAACAGAAGCTTGTGGACTCTTGTGGCCGCACAGATACCCCCGTAGGCAAAGAGAAACGCCCGTATCAGGGTGAAGAGGGAGTTTGCCCCAGCAAGGGTGCCATAGACGGTCAGGTAGTAGCGAATGTTGTCCTCAGCTTCGGTCAAATTGGACCACGGTGAAAAAGACACCAACGTGTGCCTGGAATAATAATAGGTCCCTATTTCATGGATCGATGTGCTGTACATTAAATAAAATATTATTATACAAAAACAATATCAAACGGTCAAAGCTAAAAAAAATTATTTTGTTGTAGTATACAAAGATTTTTTTTTAATTGACTTTTTGGTAAGACAAATTATGATTAACACAAATAATGCCCATCACATTAATTTAGCTGGAAAAGAAAAGGCTAATAAAAAGGTAATCCTCTAAGACTTGTAACTGACAAGGCATTCTACGTGAAAGGATATCAGTAATTATTAGTGTTTATCTACACTTGGCACCATTGTCTCGTTCAGTGTTAAAAATGCACTATTATGCCAAAACTATCAGCAATAATTTGCATCCTAAAATAAATTATGGAAATCACAATCTTCTTATTTCAAATTATCAATGTCAATCTTCTTTGTCCAAAAACACTTGGATAACTTCATGTAATATTATTAGGTAATCCCCAAACCAAATGCTTTTTAATGTTAATATATATCTAATAATATCATGCCCACCTGTTCTGCACTGACAAATACATCAATCCTTTTCAGCTATCTAAACATCACCCATCTACAAGACTGACCTGTCCATGTAGTCCGTGATTCCATGTGTCAGTGCCAGTGAGGTGTAGACAGATGTGTTGTGGCTCGTACTAGACGAGTGGGAATGTGTGACCCAATAGGACAGCCACCAGTCCGCAATGTTCCTTGAGGCTACAAACCGGGGGAAACAAACCTAGGGTTAATCCATTTCTCAATTCATTCTCCAAATAGCCCAATTCTTAGGCTAACGCAAGAGTTTCTCCAAGACAGGTTACACATTAACCCCCGTGTTTTGGATCGTTTACTTCCCCTGGCATTGACACCAGGTAGAAGGGACCAACAGCTTTTAGTGTGTCTTCTGAAATGGCAACGTGAGTAGAACAAAACTGCCCATGCTTTGAAACGCAACAGGTGGACTTGAACCCTGGTCCTCTTGACTGACCATCCAGGTCCTCTTGACTGACCGTCCAGGTCCTCTTGACTGACCATCCAGGTCCTCTTGACTGACCATCCAGGTCCTCTTGACTGACCATCCAGGTCCTCTTGACTGACCATCTAGGTCCTCTTGACTGACTGTCCAGGTCCTCTTGACTGACCATCCAGGTCCTCTTGACTGACCGTCCAGCATTCTAGCCGTTAAGAGAAGATGATGAAGTAAACAATATCTATGTAGTAAACACTGCGTGCATATGGTTCTTACATAGCCCGTTATCTTGTTGTCGAGAATAAACTACAGGATTCACACTTCACCCTCGACAGACCTATCCCTAGGGAACTCCAACTCAACTTCTCTGGGAAGCATTAAACAATGTTGCAATTATTGAATTTGAACACAGATCCTCTCCATTAAGAATCTGATGCTAATGTGCCCTTCCAAACACTGACTATTACCAAAAGATTTTTAATGAAATAATTTTCATCTCATTCATCCAACAAAGAGCATAGTCTTTATCACAATTTGATTGTTATAATTACTGTATCGTGAAATAAACTGAAACTGGGTATCGAAACCTGTTATATACTGTTATATGCTGAATGTTTCAAATAGACATTTGCATTCCCACAAAGTACATACACAAACCCACTTACAAAACGTCTAGAAAACAAGCCCCAACAACTACATACAGCTTAAAGTAAAAATATATACTGTAGTATATTTACCCTGCATGAGAAATAGGGATACAAGTATCATTGGAGCCAGTATTCTTCCCACTGCGATCCAGTATGACTTGTAAACGTGTAGTTTCACAACACCTGTGTCCTTCTCTTCCTCCTGCATTAGAGAGCTACTTCCTGCGCACTGTTCAATGTCAGCAACGACATCTTCCATATTACTATCATTGTCGTCTTCAGCCGAGTTGTTTACATTCGCTGTTACGTCGACGTCCTCCGGCCCAAGTATACCAGATGGGATGCCTGGAAAACCAGATAGGAATGAAAACAAAACCAATTACAAATTGTTTGCAATGCTGTGAATGTTTTCTATGATTGTTCCAAGTTATGTGATGTATGTCAAACAACTACGTACGGTAAGAACACTTTGTGAAACCGTTGGCATTCCATAATTGCTCTACTTAAACTTGACAGAATCATGCATGGAGTCTTAAGATCTTGCAGTGGCTGCCTTTTGTGCCTTTTGTGCCTTTTGTTCCTTTTGTTCCTTTTGTTCCTTTTGTTCCTTTTATTCCTTTTGTTCCTTTTTTTTTGTGCAATGCCAGGTAACTCGGCTAGTACACCAATAAATACATAACAATATGTTATGCAAAATTTGAGCTACATAGCAAAAATAATAGCAGGCATAATCTAAAAAAAAAATACGTACAAGACATTGAAGCATAATTAAAATTGTTATCTTGCAAACACTCACAGAAACAAAACGCAAACTATAACGTCAACAGAAGCTTCCTGTACCAGATTTCACAATTGTGCCATGATCCATGACGACAATGAGGTCGACGTCTCGCAGGTATTTGGTGTGGTGTGTACAGAGAATCCTCGTCTTCGTCTTCAGCAGTCCCATGATGCACTTGTGGAAGAGATGGTGTGCTACATGTGCGTCGACCGCAGCCAGCGGATCATCCAACAAATAGACATCTTTGTCCTGGCAACAATCATAGCAAACACAGACATGCACTCAAACAGTCCGGAAAATAATCAAATGCATTTCAAATGGATCAAATGCATATCAAATGGATAACAATACAGTTACTTCAAATGGATCAAATGCATTTCAAATGGATAACATTTATTTCAAATGGATAACATTTATTTCAAATGGTAAAAATACATTTTAAAAGGTCAAATGCAATGTAGGAAGGAAAGACTGTACCTGGTAGACAGTGAAAGATTATAACTGGTAGACAATAGACAGCCCTGGCAAGAGGGAAAGACTATACCTGGTAGACAGTCCTGGCAAGAAGGAAAGACTATACCTGGTAGACAGTCCTGGCAAGAAGGAAAGACTATACCTGGTAGACAGTCCTGGCAAGAAGGAAAGACTATACCTGGTAGACAGCCCTGGCAAGAGTGAAAGACTATACCTGGTAGACAGTCCTGGCAAGAAGGAAAGACTATACCTGGTAGACAGCCCTGACAAGAGTGAAAGACTATACCTGGTAGACAGCCCTGGCAAGAGGGAAAGACTATACCTGGTAGACAGTCCTGGCAAGAGGGAAAGACTATACCTGGTAGACAGTCCTGGCAAGAAGGAAAGACTATACCTGGTAGACAGCCCTGACAAGAGTGAAAGACTATACCTGGTAGACAGCCCTGGCAAGAGTGAAAGACTATACCTGGTAGACAGCCCTGGCAAGAGGGAAAGACTATACCTGGTAGACAGTCCTGGCAAGAAGGAAAGACTATACCTGGTAGACAGTCCTGGCAAGAAGGAAAGACTATACCTGGTAGACAGTCCTGGCAAGAAGGAAAGACTATACCTGGTAGACAGCCCTGGCAAGAGTGAAAGACTATACCTGGTAGACAGTCCTGGCAAGAAGGAAAGACTATACCTGGTAGACAGCCCTGGCAAGAGTGAAAGACTATACCTGGTAGACAGCCCTGGCAAGAGTGAAAGACTATACCTGGTAGACAGTCCTGACAAGAAGGAAAGACTATACCTGGTAGACAGTCCTGGCAAGAGTGAAAGACTATACCTGGTAGACAGCCCTGGCAAGAGTGAAAGACTATACCTGGTAGACAGCCCTGGCAAGAGGGAAAGACTATACCTGGTAGACAGCCCTGGCAAGAGGGAAAGATTATACCTGGTAGACAGCCCTTGCAAGAGGGAAAGACTATACCTGGTAGACTGCCCTGGCAGGAGTGAAAGACTATACCTGGTAGACAGCCATGACAAGAAGGAAAGACTATACCTGGTAGACAGCCCTGGCAAGAGTGAAATACTATACCTGGTAGACAGCCCTGACAGGAGTGAAAGACTATACCTGGTAGACAGCCCTGACAAGAGGGAAAGACTATACCTGGTAGACAGCCCTGACAAGAGGGAAAGACTATACCTGGTAGACAGCCCTGACAAGAGGGAAAGACTATACCTGGTAGACAGCCCTGACAAGAGGGAAAGACTATACCTGGTAGACAGCCCTGACAAGAGGGAAAGACTATACCTGGTAGACAGCCCTGACAAGAGGGAAAGACTATACCTGGTAGACAGCCCTGACAAGAGGGAAAGACTATACCTGGTAGACAGCCCTGACAAGAGGGAAAGACTATACCTGGTAGACAGCCCTGACAAGAGGGAAAGACTATACCTGGTAGACAGCCCTGACAAGAGGGAAAGACTATACCTGGTAGACAGCCCTGGCAAGAGGGAAAGACTATACCTGGTAGACAGCCCTGGCAAGAGCCACCCTTGCCTTCTGTCCTCCACTCAAGGTCACTCCATTTTCCCCCACTTCCGTCTTGTCTCCGTGTGGCATCACCTGTCCCACAATGCATTACTTTACGGCACATTCATGATCTCCTGTTCATCTAAAGTGAGGTACAATAATTTTGATTAGATTATTAATTGGTCTGTCAATAGAGTAATTCCCATAAAGCGATCTTTATATACAAATAATAAAACTGGCTTATTTTATTTCAAACAGCAAAAATAATATTACGTATTTTCAAAAGTTTTACAGTTTGTATGGGTATTATTTTTAACCAACCGAGAAATGTTATACATTATTAATTACAAAACTAAAATATACAAGCAGCATTATCCACCATTAAGTCATCTTCCAGTGCGCAGGCCTCCAAGATGGCTGTGTACTTATCTTCACAGAATGGCTTCCCAAACAGAATGTTATCCTTGATGCTGGCATTCTGAATCCACGGCTCCTGGGCTGCCAGACCAAACCCGTCATTCAGGTTAGCAACCGTCACCAGACCTTGCTCCCGCTGCATCTCCGCCGCGATGGCATTCAGCAAAGAACTTTTCCCAGAACCGACCATCCCCATCACCCCAACAATGGAACTCTGAAACACATTGGTGAAATTCTCCTGATTTGTGTTATAAAATAAAGAAGAATAAAATATACTTACATATGATACATTTTCACGTTTACTTTTAAAATGTCTTCACTATTCAATTAGTTGAAAATCTAATTTTTACAACACATTTATTTAATTTTGACCAATTAATATTTTTGTAATCATATATTCACAATTCATAGCATGAATGTGATGAATTTCATACACACAGCACACACACGCACGAACGCGCACGCACGCACGCACGCACGCACGCACACACACACACACCGCAGCACAATTAGTGCACATATTCTACAATGAATTAATTTGGGATTTCGCATGAGATTCGCTCTTCGAAGGTGTTTTGAATTGATTATTCTGTTATTTGACATTTTGCCATTTGACAAACACTGTCCTACAATCATCACCTTCACCTTCATCCCTTGACCGGGATGGTCATGGGGTGCCATTCATACAGTCTTTGCCAGCGTTGTCTGTCCACTGCTGCGTGTAGCAGAGTCAGTAGGTCTTGATGTGTCCATTGTTATATATTGTCTTGCCAGTTTTTCTCTGGTGGCCTTGTTGTCTCTTGCCGTCCAGGGTGTCTTGCAGGATAATTTTTACAATGGTGTTGTGTCAAGTGGTGTGGCCAAACCAGGAGAGCTTGCGTCGTTTCACTGTTGCCAACAGAGTCTCCTGAAGCATTTCGTTTCAAATGCTTGTATGCGTCTCTCTGTTTCTGCTGTCAGCGTCCAGCTCTCGCATCCATAGAGGAGGATGGATACAGCGAGTGCTCTGTAGAGCTTCAGCTTGGTCTTGAAGCTGATGTTTCTGCTCTTCCAGATGGTGTTAAGTCTTGACATAGCAGACATGGCCACTGCAATCCTTATTTTGATTTCCTTTGTTGAGGTGCCATCTTTGGTTACGGGGGACCCAAATTATTTGAAAGAGTCTACTTCCTGAAAGTTCTGACCGTTCATCATTATGTTAATGGGGTGTTCTGGTTGGTGCTGTGGACAAGTATTTTGTTTTTCTCTGAGCTGACTTCAATCGCATAAGTTCTTGTCTTTTCTTATAATATAATACAAAATGAACAAAACCATAAGGAATGTCTCTTACACCCATAAGCCCATCAAATTAAAAAATCTGTAAGACTTAAGGGTAAACCATAAGCATTGGTACTTATGATGCTCCCAAAGCGGCAACAATTTTAAACATCAAATATCTCAAGTTTTTATAACCAATTATTGCAAAGCATCAATACTGTATTTCATTTCAAATGTCAGGCAGCTTACCTTCTGAATGTTCAGATTAATATTGGTCAATTTCTGAGTACTACTTCTGGCATTGGCTACGCTGTTGCCGAGACCATCCTGAACATCAGACTGGTCACTGGTCACTTCATAGGATGAGTGGTCAGCCTGGAGTTCTCTGGCCATATGCCAGCTGAACTGGGCCTGCTGAATAATGACTGCAGGGTTGCTGTTGGCACCTAGAAAACAAAGATAGTCTATAAGGAATCTATACAGCAGCACTATTTTGTACAAATTAGTTATTTAATTTTAGTGAAATCATTGGCTTGGTGTGACGTTCTGAAAAGGCTGACTGGTTGAATGAGGCCTCAAAGTCCATCATAACCTAGTAACCACAACATATACACAGACTAGTCAGTTAAACTCCCTCCTCAGTTGATTTAGCCCATTGTGAATCAGGTTTGTTGATGCTGTAATATGTAGTGTTTGAATAGTTTAAGTATAATTTGCAGTAAAAGAGTGTGCACTTTTGTAAACATCATCAAAAGAAATTACTTTGACCGTTAGACCAGGTAACTTACAAAAGTGTGAATAGCTCTATGTTACAGTATAAAAAATATAGAGGCATTGATATTACTTTTGTCATTTTTCCATTGATTTTTGACAGGACTCAGTCAAAAATAATTTAATGGTTTGTCGGAAATTTCATCAAAACTAAATTAAAAAATTGCACAAACGAGCTAGCATGGTCATAGTGGATATTAGATAGGCTTGATTTTTTTGCGAAATGAGTCTGAAATGACACGAGCAAAAACATTTTATTGAGGAGGAATCTTTAAGAGAACATGCTAGAAAGGAAGAAGAATGATGTATGACATCAGAAATACAACAAGATGATGAAAACATCTGATCTGTCCACTCACTTCGATGTGACTAGACGTAATACCTGAAGTGGTTAAGCTCCGGCCACTGACCTGGATACTCACCTGGCTGTGACTGGGCGTAGTACCTGTCATGGTCAAGCTCGGGCAGCTGCAGGAAGAGCTGGACACGCTGGACGGACACCCATGCCTCCATCAGGCCGTTGATGACCCAGGGGAAGGCATTGAGGGGCATGATGAGGATGTTGAACAGCGCCATACTGGTAAACACCTGGCCATACAGAAACAATGTCCACACAAGATCCCTCTACAATGTGATTTTTTCGTCATCTAGTTTCAGATGCATTTCACGAAAAATTTAACCTATGTAGTATCCACTATGACATTGTTTGTATAAATTTGTTATTTTGTTTAAATTGTGAAATCACAAGGCAAATTGTTAAATTATTTTTGACCGGATCTGGCAAAAAAGGTTCTGAAAATGTAAGACTAATAGTTAAGAGAGGCCTGTAATCCAGACAGAACTAACTAGTGCCCACCTTCGCTGCTGTGAGCCTGTGTCCAAGCAAGGCGTATGTGGTGAAAGTTAGGATCGAGATGAGAACTGGTGTAGTTGCCCAAAAATAGACACACAGAGCATCCAGATACTTCCTCCCACGGAGGCTGGCCAACTCAGCATCTCTCAGTGCCCCAACCTTCTTCCTGAAGTGACCCTCCCACACGTAGAACTTTATAATTCGGATTCCAGTCAGAAGTTCATTCATCACCTTCAACCAGGAAAGTATTTCTCAAAAATGTTGCCAGCAGACAACGCAATGATTATACAATTTTCTTCTTGACACAACTATGAAGTTAACTTACTTTCGATGTCAAATGCCACAATTCAGTTCCTGAAGAAAACAAACGAAGGTTGTTGAAACATCGAAAGTAAATTAACTTCGTAGTTTTGTCAAGAAGAAATTTGCATAATCGTCAAATTCCTAACTTGATGACAATTTTTTTCATGAACAAATAACAAACATTAGCAAACTATTTCAATCCTTTTTCGAACTGGTGCTTGTTCTTGGATTCCCTGATTTCCCTCAGGCAAGAAGATGATGAGCTAAATTCCCTGTGGATACATTAGTGCACTGCAGGTTAACCACATAATGACAAGTGCAGGGTACTCACTTATAGCTAAACAGTTAAGATAACTGGCGTTAAGTTGACATTTCTTGAGACAGTTGAGTCATGAGGCTAGCATATACACTAAAAAGAAATACAGTTGTACAAACAAACCTACTATTATGCTCACCAAAAAACCTTTTATAACTTAGTAGGCGCTACAAATGTTGGCTATCATCATGCAATACCTAGATGTGTTAAGGCCACATTGACAGATATGACAGTGCTTGTGGATCTTACCTTGACCCTGCCATCTTTCTGAGACATCATACTGGTGCTGAGTTGTGCAATCTTTATTGCAATCCATCTGTTAATAGGAATAAGTAGTATGGCAAATGCTAACCCGGCGAGGAATGCCAGTCCAATCTGCTGGTGCAGCAAATACAACGACACAGCAATTTGGAATGGCAGACTCCAGAAGTTGTGGAAACTCGGGCAGAAGTTGACAATCCTGTCCACGTCGGTGCTCATGAAGTTTATGATCTCGCCAACCGAGAAAGTCGACAGTGAAACGGAGCTCACCAACACGGATTTACGGTAGATGCTTGTTATGATGGCTGCTCGTATTTTGAGTCCAACGATCTGGACAAGGTAGTTGAAATGAGTGGAGCACATGGCTCCGAGAAACGTGCTGAGGAAGAGTCCGGCCGCATAGACGTAGCCGTGCCAGGAAGGTTCTGTCGGGTCTTCCATGTAGGTGACCAACCAGTTCAGAAGCATTGGTCCAACAAAAGCAAAGCCGTCTGCCAGTAGTTTCAGTACTCCTATGGAGTAGTACTCGATTCCAAATGCAGTGTTCAAAGCTGAAATTAAGGTTTTGTTTTTATGTGTACGCCCACTAGATATAGTTACATCGCCACCGTCAGGTGGGTTCGACGAAGGTGTGCTACCATATGTGTCATATACTTCATCCACCGTTCTGGCATTCTGTAGTGTCTTTTCGTGGAGAATCTCTACAAATTTCTCTTCAATTTTTTGCGTGTTCAATCTGCTTGGCAGATCAAACAAATCTGTTGCGTTGTTCAGATGTAGCTTTGATCCCTTCACTAGCAGGGGTTGTACCCACCAGAAGGTAAGTCTAGAAAAGCATCCTGCGGTTTCATCACCCCCTCCTAACTGGTCTGTAGAGTCCTGTGTCGCACCATAGCGCCCTCTGTGTTGCGATGATAACAGTGGATCAGTTTCACTATCACTTTGTAAACCACTGTCATCATCCACATACTGGATACTGTCATCCCTGTTTATGAGATTGGGTCTCGATGCAGGTATGAGGGACAGAAGGTATAACAAATGCAATGCATTTGTTATAAATGTTACATAATCATGTACAGTTGCTATATGCGATGCTTCATTGAGCAAGTTTAATATCGATGTCCTTAGTTGAATAGCTGTAGATGCACAGGTCAACAGCACAGATATAACTACAACCACATGCCCTCGGATGTGAATGTGGTACAGTCGACATAGACGCCATATGTATCCAGAATGTATCAACCATGAGGCTGCTT
Organism: Lamellibrachia columna; assembly: GCA_963662155.1. Classification (NCBI taxonomy): domain Eukaryota; kingdom Metazoa; phylum Annelida; class Polychaeta; order Sabellida; family Siboglinidae; genus Lamellibrachia; species Lamellibrachia columna. The sequence goes on from OY759262.1 coordinate 58,725,900, forward strand.
TGATACACCATGTAATAATGTCTGCAAGACTTGGATGGATCTCAATATACAGATATGCCAACACTAATGCCACCAATGGCAACGCCGCTAAAATGACACACAGTGCAAAACGGAAGTGAAGCGTTATTGACCTTGGGATGGGGCCTTGAACACGATGGTGGGAATGTCTCGCGAAATGATATGCACTCAAAATTGCCAACAGAGCATGAGTCGTGCAGGCAAAGGCTAACTGCTCGAAGCAATGGCCAAAGTCATTCTTGTTCCAAGCTGTGATGTTTTCGCCATGACCGCACAGCTGTGACCACTGCCAGCTGTCGGCCATGTTTCACTGTTATTCACTGAAACAAACAGAGAACATGGTTAACCGGTAATAGTTCAAATATAAATGATTCCATCATTTCCTTGACACATTTCTGTTGTCTGTTTACAGGTCTATATTCCTGTAGTTGTTTCTTGTAATTTTCAAATCCAATCTTTGTATAGTTGCAAGCAACCCTTATGTTGGAACTTTGCCGAAAACAGACCGTGTCAAATGAAATAATGACTGGTGAATATGGCAAGGGACATGGTAATATATTTTAAAAGAATGACCATGAAATTGGTGATAACAGTGTCAACACTGTCATATGCCTTTCCAGGAAAACATTAATCATGAATGGAAACTTTCCTGAACATCTAATAATGAATGCGCTTAGAACGGAAGGGGCAAGAAGAAGAATACCGCAACTGAGATGGGAGTACTCTGTGAAGAGAAATTTGGTGGGATTGGGAGTTTGGGGAATGGAGAACGAGAGTGAGAGAAACGTAGTGGAGGCAGCAGCAAAACGAGGAAGGAGGAAGAAGTAAAAGGAAACATAAATTGAGGACCAGTATCGATGACAGCCTCACCCCGGACTTCAGGGACAAAGAGGAGGAAGAAGTAAAAGGAAATATAAATTGAGGACTAGTATCGATGACAGCCTCACCCCAGACTTCAGGGACAAAGAGGAGGAAGAAGTAAAAGGAAATATAAATTGAGGACCAGTATCGATGACAGCCTCACCCCGGACTTCAGGGACAAAGAGGAGGAAGAAGTAAAAGGAAATATAAATTGAGGACCAGTATCGATGACAGCCTCACCCCGGACTTCAGGGACAAAGAGGAGGAAGAAGTAAAAGGAAATATAAATTGAGGACCAGTATCGATGACAGCCTCACCCCAGACTTCAGGGACAAAGAGGAGGAAGAAGTAAAAGGAAATATAAATTGAGGACCAGTATCGATGACAGCCTCACCCCAGACTTCAGGGACAAAGAGGAGGAAGAAGTAAAAGGAAATATAAATTGAGGACCAGTATCGATGACAGCCTCACCCCGGACTTCAGGGACAAAGAGGAGGAAGAAGTAAAAGGAAATATAAATTGAGGACCAGTATCGATGACAGCCTCACCCCAGACTTCAGGGACAAAGAGGAGGAAGATGTAAAAAGAAATATAAATTGAGGACCAGTATCAATGACAGCCTCACCCCAGACTTCAGGGACAAAGAGGAGGAAGAAGTAAAAGGAAATATAAATTGAGGACCAGTATCGATGACAGCCTCACCCCAGACTTCAGGGACAAAGAGGAGGAAGAAGTAAAAGGAAATATAAATTGAGGACCAGTATCGATGACAGCCTCACCCCAGACTTCAGGGACAAAGAGGAGGAAGAAGTAAAAGGAAATATAAATTGAGGACCAGTATCGATGACAGCCTCACCCCAGACTTCAGGGACAAAGAGGAGGAAGAAGTAAAAGGAAATATAAATTGAGGACCAGTATCGATGACAGCCTCACCCCGGACTTCAGGGACAAAGAGGAGGAAGAAGTAAAAGGAAATATAAATTGAGGACCAGTATCGATGACAGCCTCACCCCAGACTTCAGGGACAAAGAGGAGGATGTAAAAGGAAATATAAATTGAGGACCAGTATCGATGACAGCCTCACCCCAGACTTCAGGGACAAAGAGGAGGAAGAAGTAAAAGGAAATATAAATTGAGGACCAGTATCGATGACAGCCTCACCCCAGACTTCAGGGACAAAGAGGAGGAAGATGTAAAAGGAAATATAAATTGAGGACCAGTATCGATGACAGCCTCACCCCAGACTTCAGGGACAAAGAGGAGGAAGAAGTAAAAGGAAATATAAATTGAGGACCAGTATCGATGACAGCCTCACCCCAGACTTCAGGGACAAAGAGGAGGAAGAAGTAAAAGGAAATATAAATTGAGGACCAGTATCGATGACAGCCTCACCCCAGACTTCAGGGACAAAGAGGAGGAAGAAGTAAAAGGAAATATAAATTGAGGACCAGTATCGATGACAGCCTCACCCCAGACTTCAGGGACAAAGAGGAGGAAGAAGTAAAAGGAAATATAAATTGAGGACCAGTATCGATGACAGCCTCACCCCAGACTTCAGGGACAAAGAGGAGGAAGAAGTAAAAGGAAATATAAATTGAGGACCAGTATCGATGACAGCCTCACCCCAGACTTCAGGGACAAAGAGGAGGAAGAAGTAAAAGGAAATATAAATTGAGGACCAGTATCGATGACAGCCTCACCCCAGACTTCAGGGACAAAGAGGAGGAAGAAGTAAAAGGAAATATAAATTGAGGACCAGTATCGATGACAGCCTCACCCCAGACTTCAGGGACAAAGAGGAGGAAGAAGTAAAAGGAAATATAAATTGAGGACCAGTATCGATGACAGCCTCACCCCAGACTTCAGGGACAAAGAGGAGGAAGAAGTAAAAGGAAATATAAATTGAGGACCAGTATCGATGACAGCCTCACCCCAGACTTCAGGGACAAAGAGGAGGAAGAAGTAAAAGGAAATATAAATTGAGGACCAGTATCGATGACAGCCTCACCCCAGACTTCAGGGACAAAGAGGAGGAAGAAGTAAAAGGAAATATAAATTGAGGACCAGTATCGATGACAGCCTCACCCCAGACTTCAGGGACAAAGAGGAGGAAGAAGTAAAAGGAAATATAAATTGAGGACCAGTATCGATGACAGCCTCACCCCAGACTTCAGGGACAAAGAGGAGGAAGAAGTAAAAGGAAATATAAATTGAGGACCAGTATCGATGACAGCCTCACCCCAGACTTCAGGGACAAAGAGGAGGAAGAAGTAAAAGGAAATATAAATTGAGGACCAGTATCGATGACAGCCTCACCCCAGACATCAGGGACAAAGAGGAGGAAGAAGTAAAAGGAAATATAAATTGAGGACCAGTATCGATGACAGCCTCACCCCAGACTTCAGGGACAAAGAGGAGGAAGAAGTAAAAGGAAATATAAATTGAGGACCAGTATCGATGACAGCCTCACCCCAGACTTCAGGGACAAAGAGGAGGAAGAAGTAAAAGGAAATATAAATTGAGGACCAGTATCGATGACAGCCTCACCCCAGACTTCAGGGACAAAGAGGATGAAGAAGTAAAAGGAAATATAAATTGAGGATCAGTATCGATGACAGCCTCACCCCAGACTTCAGGGACAAAGAGGAGGAAGAAGTAAAAGGAAATATAAATTGAGGACCAGTATCGATGACAGCCTCACCCCAGACTTCAGGGACAAAGAGGAGGAAGAAGTAAAAGGAAATATAAATTGAGGACCAGTATCGATGACAGCCTCTGCCCAGACTTCAGGGACAAAGAGGAGAGCAACATTACAATTTGTTTGTTACATTTACAGTGCCACATCTTCTTCGACTCGTTGTCTTTCCCATTCACTGCACTGGCATTGACAATGACCAGGGTTGGCAGGTTTCTGACAGGATGGTTTCTACTGCGGTTTAAACCATGGTTTCAACTGTCTTATTAGAAATACCTTTCTGACATCAAAATGTCAGAAACTCCGTTTGTGATATTTTCTTTCAAAAAATGTATCACATCACATGCCTTTTTTTAATGCGTAGATTGTGTTAAATCAACATCTCCTGGACAGCGCAGACAGATATTGTTGTTGGCACAGCGTCCTGGCTCACTCCGGACATCAAGGATCATGAAGTTTTCCCCCGCGCTCGGCAACATTATGCGGTTTTTGTTGCTTGGGCCAAAAATGTATTTCCGCTTACCGCAAGTGTTACCAATAACCTCGCCACCTGTCGGATAACGGATGAATCCATAGTTCTATGACTCGCCAACAGAGGCCGACACATCACCGAAAACGTGTTATCTGGATAATTACTCAGCAAAGTCCTACTTGGAGATTGCGCTGAGGGTTTATTTCAGAATGCCCTCCTCTAGAGTTAGTGAGTCCATGACAGTTCTTTCCATTTCTCTGCGTGGGATCGGTTACTGGTATAGACAACCTGGAGAAAACACAAAGTCAAAGAAGCGCCGCTCGATTTGCCCTAATAATCACCGCCGCTAAACAAGCGTCACACACTTACACCACAAACTTGGCTGGCGTACATTAGAACAACGACGATTACAACACGAACTAACATTCTTCTACACAATTAAACATAATGTCCTGAATATTTCTCTGCCTAAACATATTATAGTCCCATATGCACCCATGCACGAAACAGCGATCCTGATGAATATATACAAATACAAGCACGCATCAAGACATGCATACTCTTTCTATCCTAGAGTCGTAGGAGCCTGGAATCTACTCCCCACTGAAATAATAAGACTCCCCTCCATTCACGCTTCCAACTAGCTGTGAGCACTGTATATATACGCGTCTATATTGGACTTAGGCAAACATTTTCGCCCCGCTCTTCGTCTCTGGGGCGAAAGGTCTGACGTGCATTTGCTAAAGCGCCATTTTGGCAGTTCCGTAGCCATTTGGCTACGGAACTAATAACTTAAGTTTTAAAACCGATACGCACTAACCGTTTCACATGTGTATTCTGTGACATACAACCGACAATTGGGCGTCAAGAAACTGAAGAAATGTGCTCCAAATAATTACTTATGAGTACTTTTATCGGTGACATAGAAAACATTTCACAATTAGCCGTCATACTGTGCACGTGATGTTGCCTTTGGGTCACATGGTCAAACGCGATTTCGTGTAGAATGAGGCCAGAATGGGCCAGCAGCACAGACATAAATAAAACACCCGTTAGTAAGTTAGTAGTTTATAGGGGCATTATTAATGATGTAACTCTATGGCCAGCAGACGGCAATTCTTAGCGTGACCTTATATAGATCTATGGAAATCCCGCGTGCTATTCTCGCTCACAACAACATCCGGTTATATACAAACCTTGACAAGCACATGCGTTCTGACAAAAAGGTAATAATTTCACACTTTTACATGGTTATTGTCAGGTAACTTTAGTGATATACATATAAGAATGCATACAGACACGAAAGACGTGTTTATTGCTCTGTTTATGGCGTTTTTGTAAGGTTTCACGTTTCATGAAAATACTTACGTTTCGGCCGAGCGAGATCTTCGCCATACTAGTAGCAACAGCCAGATAGAAAAACATTGTAGGGCGATTGACTTTGCCTATATTGGACTGTACTAGATATATTTATGGAGAAGTTTGGAGGTTCAAATAAACGATTCGCAGAAAGAAAAAGATCGCCACTTTCACAGTTTGTTTGTTGTAGTAATACAGAGCATGCATGGTCATTTCGGAATTAATTAATACAAATAAGATACACGTACTATATACATACAGTAATTGCCGTTGCCCGTCGGTCCCTTAATTCTATCTTCAGTTTTCAAAAGGTGCATGTAAATCATTTTTAACAAAAATAATGCAATTAAAAAGTGGATTAAAATCAGAAATCCTCCTTATATACGAATGAGGTAAGCTGGAAGGGCAAGGTCTTCACTAGGCAGACCGAAATAAATATACAGTTTATTCTGTATGTATCAAACATAAACAACTTCCTGTTGGAAGACTTTCGGAAGAAATAGACCGTAACGTTTGAGAAAGTTTTGACCTGTTTATGCATCGTTACTGTTGCCGTATCTGATTGATTCACATGTTACGGGACTAGCAACACCATCTGAATGGATTTTAAAGAAAATACAAATATGTGAAACTTGCCGACACGATATGAAGACAAACCGCTTTGACGCCGTATCCGTGAACGCTTCTTCATCGTCAACAACATGCCTACAACATTACGAGATGCAGCCAGTTTTATTGTGAGCATATCACTGCATACGCTAGGTTGGGTACATTACATATATCATTGTGTCAGCTAAGATTGGTAAGGCCTAACAGTATAATAAAATATCGATATAAGGGTATAATAAAATATCGATATTATTTATAATTTAAAAAGGAATTGGCCTTTTTAGGCGGGTACCACCCCAACCGTCACCAAACACCATGTCAACAATATTGGTTTCAAAGATGTCAGATGACGAACTGCGGCGCATTGGTGTTGACGGGCTGGTCCACCAGCTGCGGCGGTGTGACCGCGAACGGCTGCGGTCTCTGGCTGACCACAGCAAGATGATGATGGACGTAAACAATCGTCTTCAAACACATCTCATGGAGATACGTGGCCTCAAGGAGGTCAACCGGAAACTCATGGAAGAAAACCAGGAGTTGCGGGATCTATGCTGCTTCCTGGACGATGAACGAGAGCGCAGTCGAAAGCTGGCAAAGGAATGGCAGAAGTTTGGGCGTTACACGTCTGATGTGATGAAGAGTGAGGTCGCCACATACCAGCAGAAACTGAATGTGCTCGAGGCGCGACAGGAGGAACTGGTGAAGGAGAATTTCGAACTGAAGGAGCTGTGTATCTACCTCGACCAGGACAGGTAGGAACTAATATATGAGGTGTAGTCTGGGCATACCTTAAAATTGTGCTATAACATGTCTAATTTCAATCTAGATTTTCCATTTTATGCTTGGATAGTTTCGGGACATATACGTCTAACCTCTATTCATACAAAACTTGTTAAATTCAAAAGGTGCATATAAATGTGTTAAATTCAAGTTGTCTTTAGAACTCAACAGTGTACACTGAAATATCTCTACCACATTGCTGTCAGGAATGACCGGGGGGAGACAGCTGACCGCGACCAGGGAGATGGCAGCAGTAGTTCTAGTCCAGTCAATGAGAAAGTGGACGAATTGCCCACAGCAAGCAGCACTGGACTTGACCGCCAGGCTCAGGAGGCACTGCACAGACAGGATATGCGGGCTAATGGTAGGTCTCTTTTTCAGTTTTTTCCTTGATTAACAAATGCATTTGTACAGGTTAAATGTCCTTCCTCCATTACATTTTTGTTTGTCTCTTTTCAGACTCATTTCACAAAACATGTAACTAGTATAAACTTTTTATTATACTAGTTCGTTTGCATGACTTTTTAATTAATTTTGTGAAACCCTCGGACATACTATTAAAATTACCTTTGACAGGATCTGGTAAAAATTATGTGAAAAAGGGCAAAAATGGTCTAGCTCTATATACTACAATGCAAGGCTGTGCACATTTTAACTGATCAAACAATCAAAATAAGTTCTTTTGATTGATGATTTTAGTTTCCAGTCTTTCATAAGTTTTAAGTTGACTGCAAACATTATTTAAACATACTACAAATTTGAACATCAACAAACCTGATTTGTGATGGGCCAAGACAATTGAGGAGGGAGGTTTAACGGTAGAGATATGTTCTAGTTGAGCAATTGACAATTGTGCACATTGACTGGCATACAGTATATTTTATGCTTGAATAAGACACCTTCAAATCATATGAAGCCTTTTCAGAGTGTCTTGGCAGACATGTCATGCTCCCGATATGATGAGATGCTATTAAGCTGTTGTGATCCATCTGCATGGATTGTTATGTTGATCTCGCGATCAGAGCTGCAAGAAGGCATCAACTGAGTGGTACTTCGCAGAAACATACTCATGTGGTTTCTATCTACGTTTAGTGATATTACCATCTCTCATGAACAAGAACTGCTTCCTGTGGCACCCACTGAAGGCAGTATCATTGTTGATGCATTGTGCCATAAATAAACATGTGCAGTACAAATCATTGGCACATTAACCATTGATAACTCCTGTGAATCACAGCATGTGGCTTCTGGGGTGGTCTTCCACTGTGTAGGTGAAGTGATTTGTCTTGATTCTCTTGTCAGTCCAGTGTTGTGTCATGTCAAGTAGAACTGTTGGTTGTCACTCATCTTCTTCCGTCTTAGCTCATGACTCTTGTGTTAGCCACATGTCAGATGTGCCTAGAGTATTTTTTACCCATACACCCAACTAAAAAAATACTCTAGTCACATTCTCAACAAGAATCAAATATAATGCTAAGCTGTGTGGTTTATTGTCTCTGATGTACGTATGAGTCTTTCATATATACAAAATGAGAAAATGTTAAGGTAATTAATTAGTTATTGTAATAACACAATCTGATAGGGTTGTTGTGATAGCTTACCTGTTATGATAGTTTAATAATAAATGATAAATAATAATTACTTACTAATTGATTTAAGTACTAATATTGTCTCATTGTGAACTATGTTAATTGCTTGTGGCATATATGTAGCAGCTACATGCCATGACTAATAATATATTTCCTATTTCAAGTCATTTGTTGCTATAAATCAGGTTGATCAAACATGTTATTGTGATATTAATTTTTCCGTTGTTTTGGTTGTTAAATCAATGGTAAATACCTTATTCTTGCAATCTTGTTAATTAATTACACTAGTCAGAGCATGTGGTTGCAGCTTATGTGATAATTGGATATCAAAGAAACCATTGATCTGTGGTCAGATGCTGAGATTTCACACCTTTGGTAAATCCTTAGTGATTTAATTAATCACTGTCTAGACTTCAGCTGTGTGTGTTTGCTATTGACATGCCCTGTGTGTAGTAGATGATTCCACTGTGCTGGACACATTGCTATTGTTCACTGGACTGGGCAGGGCTTTGTGTTGCAACAAATGGCTAGCAGTAATATTTAAATAGCACTTAAGAAGTTGCCAGCTGTTGGTAACACTTCAGTGTTAGAAAGACATTTTTATTACACAACAAAATTAATTGTTGGATGATTTATAAAACTTGTCAAAACTGAATGGCATGATTTAATAGTATTTGTTGGCATGTTTTATTTGATGTGTCTTTGTAGTTGTCCTTATTCATGCAGCTGTAATTGCAATTTTATGCAGGCTAAGGCATATTGTTGAAAATATATTGATTTGCAAGTTTTTGCAAACCATGACGATAATGTGAAATTTGCTTTTCACTAAGTCGAATAATGTGGAGCTGTTTATACAATTGGAATTCTTATACAATTATTAATGGTAGTTAAACACCAGATAAAAGTGTAAGTTCAGTGGGCGTGTTGCTAAATTGCCAATTTTCCCTTATCAATAACTGATGTGGATCACAAAAGGTTAACTGTTGTTCTCCATGGCATGTGGTTGAACTTGTGGTTCGGTTGTGAATAGAATCCATGGTGCGTGCAAAGAACAGTGAGCGTGTGTTTGTGTTGCATATATGAAAAAGCGATATGACCCGTTGGTAAAAAGATACCGTTTAAAGTAATCTTGATGCTAATTCTATTAGGATGTGTTCTGTGATAGTATCTAAATAGCTGCGTTCCTGTTGCAATAATTTTGTGATATTTCTGAGCATAGTATCAACCATGTTGTTATACACTGGTATTTGTGCAATTTACACTGATACTGATTATAGCTCAGCTCAAAGCTGTATTAGTAATATATTTTTTATGATGTTAATTCAGACCTGTCTATTTTTTATCCATTTTTTACTTGAAATTCTGTATAAAGCAGTATGAATCCATATGACACTCTGCATTGGTTAATTGGCCTATATCATTCCAATTCCAATTTAGTGTTGCCGTCTATGATGCTATGAAATCGAACAGATCAAACATAGATCAAACAAAATCTTCTAGCTTTTGTCGGAAATCTCTCTTGCATCAAAGGTGTTGCCATCTATGAGGCTACAAATTTTACCTACATCAAACTAAATCTGTCTTGCATCAAAATAGTCATATTCTGACCATTATAAGTTTGTCATTTGATTTTATACAAGTTTTTGTGATAAACACAAGAAATTTTTTATTTAAACAAAAACAGAACATGGCAGTATACCTCCCTAAATCTGTATTGCATATGGCTTAATAGCACTTGTATGATGATCATCCATCACAAAACACTGTAGCAAATTGCCTACAACCACAAGTGAGCTGACAAATTTGGTGGGGGGTGGGGGCTTTCGTGATGGTGATGGGTAGAAGCAGTTTTCTGGTTGAAATCGGGCACAAGGAAAGTTGACATAATGTGTCTATCTCTGAACATAATGAGAAAAAAAGACATAATTATGTGCCAAGTGCCAAACCCGAGTAGTGCACCACTTGTATGACTAGTAACAGAAATCCATAAGACCTGCAAATGAACCCCATAAAACACAGAGTTGTTGCCTGTTCAGTGTGTTGCTCTCTCTACTTTAGAGACAACGGCTTTGGTATCATAGTTACTAAAAATTAATTGGCATGAAGGATTAAAAAGGAAGGCAAAACTTGAAATTTAGAACGAAGAACAGTGTTCAAAGCAGGATGGGAAAAGTTAAAGGAAGCATGGATAAAGGGGTTTGTAGGTGGTGTCAGGGAATGTGGCAGGGAGAGAAGGAGGATCCTACTGTCGTGGAAGAATAAAGTTATATTGCAATGTTGAGGGAGACGCCAAACTGTAGGTGGTTTCTATCATACCGTATGATTATAAGCAACAGCAAGGTTTCCATCCTGTGTGTGAGCATGCATGTGTGTGTGCAGTGTGCACTAGTGAATGTAATAATGTGTGCATGGTTGCATGCGTGTAGTGGTATAGTGACTGGAGTGTGGTCTCTCCAAAGCCAAGCCATGATGAGGTCTCTACCATGATGTGTAGGCAATGCTGTGATCTCTATCATACACTATGTTCCCTGTGGCACTATGCAAGCAATGCCCTGTAAGAGAAGACTGTGAAGATTACTGGTGGATGCCAGACACAGATAGTCCGATAGCAGCGCCAGGCATTCAGTAGTGAATGTGACATCTCCAATTCACTGAGTATCCATTCACAGAGGTCCGTCATGCAAATGATGGGCGTTACAAAAACATGCTTGTGCTGTGCATCAGTAGTTCTTGATAAATTGTCACATTTTACTTGTGAAATGACTCAATTGTGTGCTAAATAATGTTTAAAGCAGGAACATGCACATATGAAATTCACTAAATGTGTTAAAGGCGCAGAGTCTAATTTTTCTATTATAAAAGCTCAAATCATGTAATATAATAGAAACTATGTCTATTCTAACATCATGACTGTCCAGGTGTGTTTTAGTGAGCCACAGTTTTTAAATATAAGTTGACCATTGTTTGTTTGTGAATCTCAACGTTGCTGTTCAGCATGTAATGTAGTACATTCCAGTCGAAACATTCACGTTAAACAGACGACAGTCAAATCATATGAAAAAAATTGTGGTTCATTTAAACATATCTGAGCAGTCAATAAATATAGTTTATATATTTAACATGATTATACGATAACAAATAAACTTTCTGCACCTTTAACTAGCTATAAGATATTACAGAGATGATGGGAACACAAAATAAGGATGACAGTGGTACGCATGATCTAGCGCCGTGAGTCAGTGGTCTGTATCACTGTCACATGTCTACACAGTGTTAGGCACCTGATCTGGTATGCAGCTGGGAATGCACGACACAGGTGTGCATATATTAGCGATAGTTCTATGCTCGCTGACAGTCACACCTGCACGTAATTGTGACCAATCTCAGTTTGAGGGGTCGTGTTGGTACAGTCATCTTTCAGTTCAAATTTTAGGGGAAATATCAAATTACTTTATTGCGTTCAGAATATCAGAAACCCAAATGCTGTTGTAAGACAAGTACTGTTTTATTGATATCTTTAACACGTGCAACTAGAATGTGGTTGCTAGTTAGATATAAAATATTATTTTTAATTTTGTCATTATATTTGGATTGCTATTTTGAGAGTATCCCTATTTGCTCATGTAGATGCAAAAACTAGGAATCTTTTTGCAAATAGAGTGTCAACTGTGTGTTAGCGAGACTTGCTAGATGACAAACTGTTTTAACTCTTGAGAACCTCTGCTGGGGGTCTCCAGATATATTTTTTACATTACATGATTCACTAGTCTGTATCACCAGCAGTTTGGTCACTGAGCTACATATTTGGATTTGGGATGATAAATACTATAGCTATAACCTCTCAAAATAGAAAAAACACCAGAGGCTAATTTTCTATGTAGACTATGTAATATTTGTGTATGGAGGAGTTGTTGGAAGAAAAAAAAATTCTTTTTAAATTTACGTGCAAAAACGGGTACTACCTAAGGTAAAAAATTATTTTATCTCCAAAACTATTAAAAGTAGGTAAAAAGTCGAAGAAATCTAACGACCTAGTGCATTGGGTTTCTGAAAATATGGTGATCTGATGTGGATTAACACTTTAGCCAACTAAGATGTTATATACTGATAAATTCAGTGTCACAGTGTTTTGTAAAACAATCATTCAGTTAACAAATGGGAATCGTTGAAGATTCCCTTTAAATAGCTACAACTAGCCGGGTCCATAGTAGACCGAACTGTTGTTACCTTTCAACATATTTGTTATGTAGCCACAGCATGCTGTGTGATTGATCTTCTGCTTGCACGTTGACAAGTTTGAGTGTTTCTAAGTGTTTTGTTTGCTATTCATATGCTACGTTATGCAAAGAGCCCAGTTGGGTGTTGATGTTTCATGTGATTACAAATGAACTTCAAAATTCGTTCTCTGTAACGTCTAGCTGCAAGTTCTGTGGTCATTGTATGAATCATATCTATCTTGATGAAATGGAATGCAACTTTACAAAGCTATTCAAGCATATATGGTGATTTGATCTGGATATATGCACAATGCTAAACTGCTACAGCTGGAAACAGCTGCTACAGGTTTGTTAAATATACTGCATACATTTATTTTTATTTACTATCTATAGATGTACATATTTACCATACCTGGGTGGTCTTATTGAAAGTAGTAAAATTGTTTTTAGAGAATTACGGTGGAAGATATACTAATATCAGACCTGGGTTCGATTCCACTTCAACGATTCCGATTCCGACTCCAGCAGATCTTTTCGATTCCGATTCCAACTCCGGTTGTATCGGTTCGATTCCGACTCCGATTCCTACTTCAGCTGACTTTTGCGATTCCAACTCCAGTTGTCTTAGTTCGATTCCGACTCCGATTCCAGTACAACTTTTGATTCCGATTCTGACTCCAGCACAACTTTTTATTTAATCCTTTAGAAGGGTTTGTATGATTCTGTGCAAACACTAGCAGTGAGAAATCAGTAAAAGTAAATTGCAATTAGCCATGGTCTAGGTATGACCAGGCCAGATCTGAACCAGGCATAAGAAGACTCTTCTTGTCAATAAAACCAAAGGATTTAATCCTTCAAAAGGATCTGTGGCTTTTCTGAGCAAACGCTAGCAGTGACTGGCCAGTGAGCAGTGAGATACCAATAAAAGTAAATTGCAATTAGCCATGTCCCATGTGGAAGGACCTGTGGCTTTTCTGTGCAAACACTAGTAGTGACATTCATGACGATTCCGATTCCACTCAATGTGATTCCGATTACAACTCCACTCCAAATGATTCCGATTCTGATTCCACTCCAAATGATGCCGACTATTATTCCACTCAAATAACTCCAAACAATTCCGATTCCACTCAATTAACTCCAAACGATTCCGACTCCGAAATCGGAGTCGGAATCGTCCTTTGATTCCGATTCCGGAGTTGGAATCGCCCCAGGTCTGACTAATACACAGTGAAAAGGTAGTTTTATATAAAAAAATTATTTCAAAGAAATTGCTGTTTATGTTACAAGCCAAGCCTATTATTATGTGTATTTAATCAGTGGGGGCTTCTGTAAAGTATGTTGTGCTCAGGGGTGTGGGTGCCTGGGTTAAAATGATATTTAGGCTGAGTGAAGGATGAATCAATACAGACATGCAACATATATAAAATATATGTATTATGGGGGTGCACATTGTATTATGGGTGTGCACATTGTATTATGGGGGTGCACATTGTATTATGGGGGTGCACATTGTGGTTAGGGGAGAGTTGTAGGTCTTTGTTTCTTCTTCTTCTTAATTTGTTATATTTACAGGACAAATAGGCCAGTTGTACCTCAAGTATTGACTGGACACAATTTGTCTTCAGGTGAACCGACCCTGCAGTACGTCAGACAGCTGGAGGACCGCATCACTCATCTGGAGCAGGAACGCACAAGACATGAGCACGCAGGACAGGTGAGACTGTTTGTTTTTGAGTGAAAGTAACATCTTTCAAATTGGTATATAATGACTCTAGATATATTAGAGAACAGCATCATGTGCACATGCCGTGATACATTTAATGTGTTATTATAATTATTCTCAACATTTGACACAACATTGCTGTACAATTAACTGGGTTGTTTCAGAGGGTAGATCGAGGCCACCCACGGGAACCTCGAAAGTTTTTCTCAACGCCGCAGCTCCATAACACAAGATCAGTGATCGCGACACATTCACCAGCAGTGAGTATACATTATGTCGGTATCATAGTCGTGCCTATGTAGATCGCCCTATATTCCCTGATTTAGATGATTGCCATGGAATAACACCAAACAGAATGGATGTTATGTTTGGTGTAAGTTTTTAGCCATGATTGTGTAATTGTTTTAGAACATGTGTGATGATTTCATGGGATTTTCATAACATCTTATATGTTTCACTTGCACTTTAGTAACATACTGAAAGTACAAAATATGGTAAATTTATTGTTTAAGTTTGCATCAGAATATAGCAATAACCATAACAAATATAGCAGTAGTCACCACGAATATAGACCACAATCAACAGTTTCCTAGGTACCCTTTAAGTGAATAATCGTGGATGAATCCCAGGCCCTACCATTGTCTATCACCTGTCCTGATTTCAGGGTTCAGGATACAGTTACATTTCCCATTGGTGGCCATGTTAACATTTTGCATAATTATAAGAAAATGTGACCATAAAAAATTCTAAAAGTTTTTACCAGCTGCTGTCATCATCCCTCTGACATGTTTACCAATATTGGCACGAATTACTGCGCACATGTGTCTAGTGGCCAAAAAAAATCACAAATATCCTTCCGCCTATTAAAATCATTTAAAAATCCACCATTTCACTCTCAACAGTTTCCAACAGCAAACCTGGCAATGTCCCTGTGCAAATGCACTTATGTCAGATTGTATGATTTTTTTTAAACTTCCTATAGCCAAACTTACCATGCCCTACATTCGTGTGTAACACACCAAGAAGTCTAACTGGAGCATGACCCCTTCAGGGGTCAGACCACAGTAGAGAATTGCATTGGTGGCCATGTTAACGTTTTGTCTGATTGTAAGAAAACGTGACCATCAAAAATTCTAAAAGTTTTACCAGCTGCTGTCATCATCCCTCTGACATGCAGTTGCTTTTTCACAGCAACTGCCATCATCTCACTGATGTGCTCACCAGCTTTTATCAAAATCGCCCCCACGTGCGATGCCCGTCAATATTTACAAAAATAGCCATGTATTCATGCGCCCACGTGGTCCATAGCAGAAAAATTCCCATAAATCCCTCCACCAGTTAAACTCTAAAAAAATGCACTGTTTCACAGCCAATAGCTTCTACAAACAAACCTGTGAATATTACTGCTCAAAGGCACTCATGTCACATAATATTAATTTATTAAGTTCCCATTTTACAATTTCATACGCCCTACATTCGTGTGAAACAATAAACAGGAAGGTCAACTGTGGTCTTACCTCTTCAGGGATCATGCCTCAGTTAAAATTCCTGGTGTGTTACAGATGAATGTAGGGCACAGTAATTTTAGGTATGTGTTATTTTTAAAAAATCATATCATCTGACATAACTGCATTTGAGCCAGGCACACTGGCAAGTTTGCTGGTAGAACATGTTGGCAATGTAACTGTGGATTTTTAGATGATTTCAATAGGCGGAAGGATTTTTGGCAATTTTTTCACCACAATGCACGTGTGCGTAGTAATTCATGCAGAAATTGGTAAACATTGATGGGCATGACACGTTCAGCCATTTTAAAAGAGTTAGAAATGTCTAATTTTGACTAAACTCCATCAGCATGTCAATGAAATGATGTTGACGGCAGGTAAGAAATTTCAGAATTTTTAATGGTCAAGTTTTCTTATAATCATGCAAAACGTTAACATGGCCACCAATGGGAAATGTAACTGAGTGCTGAACCCTTCAACCATCTCTACAAATCCAACATTTTGTGGTGGTGTCATCTAGTGATTACTCTGCTTACTATTTCAGATAGCACTACATGGTGCTGCCACCTAGGGAATGCACTGCATACTTTAGTTTGCTATCACACATTTGTCAAGCTGGGAAACCCTGTTTATGATCAATTGTATATTTAGGGGGGCATTGGGCCTTGGCTCCCCTTGGCTTAATGGTTTTTATTTTTGTATGTAATCTGTTGCGCCACTGCATGGTATCATGGTAAACTAATGGGTGACTAAGTCGCTACATGGTAGCATGGTAAACTAATGGGTGACTAAGTCACTACATGGTATCATGGTAAACTAATGGGTGACTAAGTCACTACATGGTAGCATGGTAAACTAATGGGAGACTAAGTCACTACATGGTAGCATGGTAAACTAATGGGTGACTAAGTCACTACATGGTAGCATGGTAAACTAATGGGTGACTAAGTCACTACATGGTAGCATGGTAAACTAATGGGTGACTAAGTCACTACATGGTAGCATGGTAAACTAATGGGTGACTAAGTCACTACATGGTAGCATGGTAAACTAATGGGTGACTAAGTCACTGCATGGTAGCATGGTAAACTAATGGGTGACTTAAGTCACTGCATGGTAGCATGGTAAACTAATGGGTGACTTAAGTCACTGCATGGTAGCATGGTAAACTAATGGGTGACTTAAGTCACTGCATGGTAGCATGGTAAACTAATGGGTGACTTAAGTCACTACATGGTAGCATGGTAAACTAATGGGTGACTAAGTCACTACATGGTAGCATGGTAAACTAATGGGTGACTAAGTCACTACATGGTAGCATGGTAAACTAATGGGTGGCTAAGTCACTACATGGTAGCATGGTAAACTAATGGGTGACTAAGTCACTACATGGTAGCATGGTAAACTAATGGGTGACTTAAGTCACTACATGGTAGCATGGTAAACTAATGGGTGACTAAGTCACTACATGGTAGCATGGTAAACTAATGGGTGACTTAAGTCACTACATGGTAGCAAGGTAAACTAATGGGTGACTAAGGCACTACATGGTAGCATGGTAAACTAATGGGTGACTAAGGCACTACACGGTAGCATGGTAAACTAATGGGTGACTAAGTCACTACACGGTAGCATGGTAAACTAATGGGTGACTTAAGTCACTACATGGTAGCATGGTAAACTAATGGGTGACTAAGGCACTACATGGTAGCATGGTAAACTAATGGGTGACTAAGTCACTACATGGTAGCATGGTAAACTAATGGGTTACTTAAGTCACTACATGGTAGCATGGTAAACTAATGGGTGACTAAGTCACTACATGGTAGCATGGTAAACTAATGGGCGACTTAAGTCACTACATGGTAGCATGGTAAACTAATGGGTGACTAAGTCACTACATGGTAGCATGGTAAACTAATGGGCGACTTAAGTCACTACATGGTAGCATGGTAAACTAATAAGTGACTTAAGTCACTACATGGTAGCATGGTAAACTAATGGGTGACTTAAGTCACTACATGGTAGCATGGTAAACTAATGGGTGACTAAGTCACTACATGGTAGCATGGTAAACTAATGGGTGACTTAAGTCACTACATGGTAGCATGGTAAACTAATGGGTGACTTAAGTCACTACATGGTAGCATGTAGGTAGCATGGGCCGAGCTTAGTCACCCATTAATTTACCATGCTACCATATAGTGACTTAGTCACCCCCTCTTTGGTCAATCCTGTTGTGATATCCTAGATACGCCACTGATTGTGTGCCTCTTATTCACAACCTTTTATATGGGTTTGTGTTAACTCTGATCTTGTGGGTTCTACTGCCTGAATCTGCCTGTACAATTGACACAAATGTATTACGTTCCAACAATGTGTTGACAGTTGCTGACTGGACACTAATTGATGTGGCTCTGTGATCAGAACACTGGACTCTTGTTCAAGGGGACTGGGATTCAAATTCTCTTGCTGTTGTTTCGAAGCTTGGACAATTTCGTTCACTCCACGTTGCCTCAGTTAACTCAGATGTAGAAATGAGGACCTGGTCTGCCAGGGGTGAAGTGTAAAGTGCGTTGAACGGTCTCAAGGACCAGATATAATGCTTCATAGGAATTTACCTTTTATATGTCTGTACAAACGTACAAAGGTACATAATTATAAACTACAAATTATGTAGTTTATGCAACAATGTGTTGACACTTGCTTACTGAATGCGTTTCTATACTCCAGGCATCTCCTGGTCGGCCTGTATATAAGCCTAGTGACTGTCGAGACTGGTCACAACCAGCGCGAACAAAGATCGTCCAGCAAGAGCCATCACCTGCCCTGACCAAGCCTGATGCCATCGCATGTGCAATGAAGGTAACACTCTTGTCTTACTCATACTCATGAGCAAGTGCTGTTAGTACTAGTTACTACTGCTGTCTACTGGATGGTCTGAATTATAGTCTGCAACATGCTCAACACGGTTGCTTCAGATGGGGAAGGGTTTATATCTTGTTTGAAAGTTGAAGTGTTGTAAGTTCACGATCAGGTGTTGGAAAGTTTGCAGGTCTTGGAAATATATGACCTAGTGTTTGAATGTTTGCAGGTGTTGGAGGTACATGACCAGTTGGAGCAGCCTCGCCGTGAGATGTCGGACCACACGGAGTTGGATGACAGAGAGCGAGCCATTGTCAAAGAAATGTGTAATGTGAGTTACCATTTTGTCACTCAATAGGACCACTTGAAATTTTACAAGATTGCCACCAAAGGCAGCAAGTTCCAGATGGTTTATGGACAGCAAAAGCTATTGGCTTATGAAGAGTCTTACTTTTCCGTTTTTGTGTCTACCACCATTGTCATGTGCATTAGATGCCGTCACTTCTTAATTTATCTTTTAAATAAACACTTGTATCTCATCAAAACAATGATACTTCTTGAAATTAAGTGTTCCCCATTTGAACATATGTTTGTGTATCATTAAAGCAAAACTGTGATGTTTTAAACAATTTGTTTCTCACCCAAACAAAGTGGTAACCTCTTAGATGAAATGAGGCCGCTTTAAAAATAATTTTTCTTACAAATAAGGCAACATTCCTTAAATATTCCAGTCACGGACGTTGCAACATTGCGAATTTGCTAATGAGGCTGCATGATTCACTAGTAAATAAATAATTCAACCATAGTCTTTATTTTATGAAGGGACAGACCTTAAACCTTTAAGTTGGAGTACAAGTGAATGACATCGCTGGCTCTTTAACCAATGACTCACGTCTTTCAGCAGAACATTTGCAGACTGCCAGTGCTATCACATTTCTAATAGCCATAAGTGCTGTCTGACAATAACACGGGTGTCAGGTGAAACAGCACTGGACACCAGAGATGCCTTTTAGTTTTCCAAATTGTTGCCATTACAACATTTATTCAGCTCCTTGAACAAATGTCCCTGTGATGTTTCGTTACCCACCACATTGAACATGAATTAACATACCTCGTGTGTGAAATACATGAAATTGACATTCCTGTCTCTCCCAAACCTGACACCCCTCAAACTCTACCCACACTGGTGACTGGCAACCCTGTTTCCCTTATATTAGAACTCATGCAGTGTGTTGATATGTCCTAATTACAGGTTCACAACTTGAGACCTAGCTTCCCCACACATACAGCATATTGGGTCAGTTCCTGCGTGGTTGTGGCAGTTTGAAAATGTGTGTGTGTGTGGGGTGTACTTTAATCACCAGGTGTCACTACCACTAACAACATTTGCTGATGATTTTCCATGTACCCCGTAACTTAAAATTCATAGCTGTTTAAGTTGACTTCTTTGTTATCTGTTTTCACCGCAGTTTTTCTTTCGATTTTAGAAGGTCACATTTTTAAAAGTGGAAAAAGTTATGTAATGGCAAACATTAAAATGTTGGTTGGTAACATAACCTAGAGGACAGGGAAACAAATCACACAAACCGTTTTTTGCCAGTTCTTAAAACATGTTCCACTCAGAGCCTATTGTACTACACTTTGCCACTGTGTATCTTTGCCGTATCTTTGCTATTCTGTATTCTTCCCTGTTTCTCCCTGTAGGTGGTTTGGAGAAAGCTGGGTAATGTTGTGCCAGGATACAAGCCTGACTTGTGATGACTGTCTAGTTCCGAGGGCATCTGTCACACACATAGTGCCTTCTGGAACAAATGTCTGCAGACCAGTTCCAAGGATAGGTATTTGTTAGTTCTGTAAAAGTCTGTATACACAGTATACGCTCTATGCATACTGCAGCATAGGATAGGACTAAGTATCACATTGTGGTGTCTGAATAAGATACTGATGAAAATATAATTTTATTATATTATCTTTGATATAGAAATCTGACTTTACAGATAGTATCCAGTCTGAAAAAAAATACCAAGTATGTATGCATCCTGAGAAAACTAAAATATTAATTTTGGTAGACTAGATACTGATGAAAACCCTGTATAAAAATAGAGTTTTTTATAATTAAAAACCTGATGGTGTTCCAGTGTCTTAAAAACTCATAGCATTCCAAATTTTATTTGTTGTCTTTATTAATGGCTAAAGACAATAGAGTCGGCAATGGCTGATGGCTTTAATAATGTCCAGATGACATTATTATTCTAAAGAGTACTGTCAAATGTAAGACAAAACGTTCTGGCATGTTTTGGCATGTCAAATGTAAGACCAAACTTTCTGGCATGGGAGAGCTTCCATGTTTAGCCATTCTTCTTACTGTATCTTCCATGAAATTCAACTTGAGTGGTTGATTGTGGCAACAAGAAAACATTTGCAATTATTCATTGCTTGGCAGTGTTATGGTTGTCGCTGTGGCTGGGGTTTGTACCACTGTGCCCTAAAACGGGGTACCAGAATATGTTGTTGCACATTAATGTGTATATAGTAGCTACATTGATTGCTAGATGTTGCTAGTATTTGTAACTTGCTGGAAAAGACTAATTGATTACTTTTTGGTAGTTGTAATCCTTAGTCTGTTTTTCAGACAAATCACCGTGTATAGTAATTAATTTTGTTATATAATTTATGTCTTTGTGCCTTTTATAGTTCACAAGTAAACAAGTTTTAAGCATAAGCAGTGATATGCGGCACATGATGTGCGCAGGTGTTTTCGTTAAGTAATATATAAGGAATGCACAACATGTTTTCTTTGAGTACGTCCAGGTGGTTACATTACATAAGGCATCGCCACTGGCAGTTGTTGACATGAAAATGCTTTTTAGTGACAATGGAATGCCAAGGTTTAGTGATTCTTACACATACATCTTGTTCTGGTTCAGTTGTGAAAGTTATTTAAGTAAACTATTATCAGTTCATCTGTAACTGGTTATAGATAACAATCAGTATTGATGTTTCCTTTTTATACATGACTATTATGTAAATGCGCACATCTAGAGATATTTGTGTATTTGGTACAGTTTTTTGGTAATGTTATAAGGTGTTTTGTGAGCAAACAAATAATATGATAAGATAACATTGCACACTATGTATTGGCAGAGAAACGCTACGCAAGAGTTTTTGTTTTACATAATGTACATAAGTGTATTTGTATGTGTACTGTACAGTATACATTTGCATATAGAGTTAGGCACATTGCTTTAATGTAGATTAATGGATCATTCTATCATCATGTGGTTGAGGCCACGGAACATACCAATTGTTGATCATATTCACGTATGTCGGGATGAACAGATCATGGGCCATATAATGTATAGAACATATCAGTTAAGGATCGTTGTCCTTGATGTTAGGGGATGAGAAGCTTATGCTACTATCACAGGGAGAGACCATAGAATGTATAAAACATATCAGTTGAGGATCATTGTCATTAATGTTAGGAGATTGTCCTTAATGTCAAGGTGATGAAAGTCATTCTAGTGTCATGGGAAGAGACCGTAGAACATATCAGTTGAGGATCATTGTCATTAATGTTAGGAGATTGTCCTTAATGTCAAGGTGATGAAAGTCATTCTAGTGTCATGGGAAGAGACCGTAAAACATATCAGTTGAGGATCATTGTCATTAATGTTGGGAGATTGTCCTTAATGTTGGGGTGGTGAAAGTCATTCTAGTGTCATGGGAAGAGACCGTAAAACATATCAGTTGAGGATCATTGTCCTTAATGTTGGGAGATTGTCCTTAATGTTGGGGTGGTGAAAGAGTCATTTTAGTATCATTGGGTAATGAAATAGTTTGTATATAATTGTTCAATGAAGTAGTCATAAAAGGAAACTGTTCCATTAGAACATTAGTTCTGACAAGATGTTAAGTTGCAGATTAAATAAGGAATGTTAAAATAGCTTAGATTTACTGCAGGTTAGAAATTATGTCTTCCACATTTTGATACAGCTGTACATTGACTACAGTTGATTTTACAATGGTTTATGTTATAATAATGAAATTTAGTCGAGCTGTCTTGGTGCATAACAATGTATGCTTGAATGTTTGTGAAGATATAACTTTGAATAGCCTATTTTGTTATGCTTTCCTAATATAAGATATAACTTTGAATAGCCTATTTTGTTATGCTTTCCTAATATGGATAACACACATTATTACTGAGTAGTTAACATATTTTGTATGTTAGTTTCATATTGTGCAGTACTGTTATTGACCAGTTGTAAATGTAATGTGAATGTTTATAGTATAATTCCATGTTCTTAGGTATATTGACATATCATATTAGCTGTATTGTTGTATACAATTTGTTACATGCATAAAACAACACCAGTAAATATTTTAAATGAAGCATCAATAATTTCATACATTTTACACAAATTGTGACTGCTGTTTAAGTGTTGATAATTGCCTACTACTAATGATAATGAGAAAGCATACCAATTAGATTTACATTCTAGACAGGGTAGCATTTATTTAGATTTGTCATCAGAAGATTTGAACATGTTACATAGCGTTGTTACAGTTTGTACATGTTACATAGCGTTGTTACAGTTTGTACAGGGTTATCAATGATGGACTTATTTATTAAATAGACTTTGTATATACAGAGTGAATGTGTCTGTGTGTACACAGGCTTACATGCAGCATTGCATACTCTGGGTTGCATGAGGTAATTCTGTATAATTTTGTAGTAAATGAAGTATATTACACTAGTCATGTTTTCTTTCATACTTACAAAGTTATCTGTAATAGATTTTATTCACATATGTCCAAGTTAAATTAAACTGGTACTGGTAACTTGAATGTTCGGTTGTAGGAAAGTAAGTAACATGAAAAGTAATGAATAAAAAATAACACTTTATTTTGTTTATGATTTCTGTTATAAACATTATAGAAGTACTTATTGTGTGTTTTGAAAGTCATGTAATACAGTATGCATTATATTTATAAAAAAAATTATTGAAGAAATAATTTACCATCTGCTCCACCCACTGATTTGTAGTATAATGTGTTCAATTTAAAATGATTAATTAACAGACTGGCGTCTAACTGTAAGGTTTACCAACTGCATCAGCCCCATAGTGGCATCATGATGATCAGGTTGATGTTGGGGTTTACTGATGTTGACTTCTCTGGTATGACCCCAGTGGTGTGTGGACAAAAGCCCCCTTCAGACATAAGCCCCTTGGACAAAAGCCCCTCAGTCTAAGTACTGATTACAAAATGCATTACTGTTATTTTGTATGTGCGTGCGTGCGTGCGTGCGTGCGTGCGTGCGTGCGTGCGTGCGTGCGTGCGTGTGATTGCTACTTGACTAATAGAGTACTATGTTTACATTTACTGTAGGAAATCAAGTAGTATGTTTGTTTTCCTACGATAAATGTAAACATAGAATTAATATATATATATTATACAAAATAGCAGTAATACATTTTGTAATCAGTACTTTGTAAGTACCTAGATTGAGGGACTTTTGTCCGAGGTGCCTATGTCCAGAGGGGGCTTTTGTACGAGGTGCTTTTATCCGAGGGGCTTTTGTCCCGGATTCAATCCCAGTGGCTTCCTAGTGGGTGTTTGTGTACAGTGAACAGAATGGGTTTATCTTGATGGACTGGTTTACCATCATGACTACCCACAAATCAGTACAAAACTGGAGTTCCAAGTGGATCATGCACATAGAACAATTTACTTGATGAAAGATGGAGGTTATCAAGAATACCAAGAGTGTACAAAAGGTCGGCCACTTGAAAGAACAAGCTGTATTTCAATTTATTTTAAAATGCATTTCTTAATGCTAAATGTGTTACTTTCTTTTCGTGATTTTTTTCCTGTTACTTTCTTTCCTAGCAAAAACTTACTTGTTGTCCGTCCCTTTGTTCCTGTTACTTTCTTTCCGTTTACCAAATGTTCACACCAGATAAACATAAAGGTTACAGGCCTGCACTGGTACTGATAAATTTACATGTGTATCATTTGTGGGATAGCTAATGACCCAATTTTAGTAATTGTTTTACTACTTTTGTCATCATTATATCTATACTTATTAAATAGTTATCACTTCACTAAACTTTGCCAGTAATGGCTATATTTCACAGACAGAATGCATGTTTTCCACAAAGTTATAGACAAGCAAATGTCACCACATACATTATATACAGCAAGGTGAATTTAGTCTAAGTGTTTCTTTAAGTTAGCCTAATTATAATTAACTTAATTATAGATCTGTATGCGTTGAATACCCATGGGTAAAACCCAATAGCTGATTAAATTCTCATCTTTTAACTTAATGATACATCCTCATATAAATATATTCGTTCAGAATCAAATTTATTGGTGAAACTCATCTCTCACCCAAAATAAAAAAATACAATGTTAATGTCAGAAAAACATTGTTACATTTGTCTGGATGTTTTTAGCAAAATGAGCATTATTTAGAAAATGTATCTCAGGATAGGCATCTTTATATGGACAGTACCTAAAGCAATTGACAAGTTAGAAATCAACCAAATCAATCATCAGTAGAGATGTCTGCTGAACATTCAGATAGTTGTGTTGTTTGTTAGCCACGAGCTGGTGCACAAACAGAACTTCACAACCAATAAAAACTACAGGTGACATCTTAGAAAATTCTTTTGAAATTATACTACCTTCAAGAAATGCCTAGCTTTTAATGAAGGCAAGTGACATGTCTAGAGAACATGGGAAATACCATGGATACTGAAAACACAAAAGTAAACCCTTTCCAAAGGAATTTGCAGCAGGACTTGTTTGTCTGAGAGAGGAAGTTGGTAAAAAGTTGTGCAGTTACCGATGGAAACCTGAGCAGACTATCACGTCTTCTAACATCTGGCTGTCAGATCTACTGATTTTATCTTGCAATGTTTTGTGTGGTTTTTGCCTGAGGCAGATAAGAATTAGGCTACAGTCTGGGCCTGAGACGTAGACACTGCCTCTTCTGTTGCTATATGATAGCATCCTGTCACTGCGAGTCACTTCACACCTTGTTGAGGCGTCGTCGGTTTCTTCCCAAAAGGTCTTGTTGAAATGCTAATGTCTTGGTGGCGTGTGATTTATAGCTTCACCTGTGTGTACTTAAAATTGTGCTGAGTTGACAATGTTGTTAGAATTGAAATCACTTGGTATAGCACCATCAAAGAAACAACTGACTTTAACTTTATCTAAACTTGCTTTGCTAACTCCATTCCCTATTTTCGTGTGCAAAGGTAAGCCACGGCGGTGTCACCCAAGTCTCTCTGAAATCATGTACAACTGTAACTGTTCATTTACTTAAATTTGTTCATCTATTATTTACCCTGACCTTTATTTATTATTTATCCAAGCCATTTTTATTTGCCCTTTATTTATTATTTACCCTAGCCTTTATTTATTATTTACCTTACCTACAATAAAGTGCTTAGCAATTTAACACAGGTCCTTGGTTAGTTTTTATACACTTTCTGTGTGTACATCTGAATAAAGTGATATTCTGTTATATAATTTAAACAATTTGGGTGCATTGTTATTACATAAATCCCTTCTGTTGACAAACTTGTGAGGTGAATCCTCACATCAAATAGACAGTTTGGCTGCATTTATATAAATATATTGTAATTCATTAGGGGCTAATAACACAACGAACCCTGAAATAGCATTATAATATCTGCAATAGTAAACATGGAGTACCTAAGCACACCACCCTTACTCTTACCCGTAGAAAAGTTAGGAAAACTACCCGAAATGGTGCATTCTCTGACACACTTATATTCGTTTCCTGCCTTGGTACTGAATACTAAAAACTATTAAAAAGCAACATCTAATTATTATGTGACAAATAGAAAAGTGTCATCACATATAAAATTATATAGATAGACTCAACATAGTTGGGTCAACAGTATGATAGGTCTTATAAATATTATTAATTTCAAAGATTAATAAAATGCATAGGATGTTTAGTAAAATAAAGTGTGTCAGGAATAAATTTATTATCATCACTGGCAGACATTCGTGAGTCAGAGATAACAGTAAAAAACATAAGATAATCTATTAGAGTAGCACTAAGCTAAGAGTAAGACATTGAATGAACATGCATGTTATTATCCTGCATCAATCATATGTACTGACATACATAGCGAGTTGTATGGTTAGAAATCTCTGTATAGGTTTGAAAGCCGACATGGGTAGCTGCACATTTTGTATAGAAAATTCACCTCCCGAAGGTCGCTTGCTGCTTACATAACACTTCGCCTGCTGCATTCATCATGAGTTGTTGAAGAACACGAGCATAAGCTTCAATAAACTGCACAAATTATGTGTTGTAAATCAAAGACAAATATAGCTAAAAAGACCACCTTCTCTGTCGCCACGCTTCACTGCACAGGTGTTTTGTTTGAAGGCACCAGGCACGATACGTAGACCCTGATGCTAGCCCACGTACCAGCCAATTTAACTCTAAAGCACACAAGCAATAGAACTTTCATGACAGTACATATAACTATCATTGTGTTCGTAATAAATTAAATCTCCCAAAATTTATGGAAACACCCCTTACAGAATCAAAGTTTTAAATGTTGCTTCTAAGGAAGAAAGTAATGTTAAAGCTAATTTTCTCATAATTCTTAAAACTATTTTGTAGTTTGGGGAAATATTTTTCATAATCTTAGGGGCAGCTGCCTTTCATCAAGACAATCAAGGCCATAGCCAAGGCATAAAGTAGGGGGCAAACAAACTGAAATATTTCAGTAAGACGAACTGGCGAAATTTAGTGGACACACCTGCCCCTCCAGCTTCAATGTTGACCACATGTGTTGACCACAAGTGTGTAATCTGTGTGAACAGCTGCGATTATGGACATACCCTGGGGCTAGGTTTAACTGGGTCTTGATCAAGGACATCATTATAATAAATAATTATAATAATACAGCTGTACACGGTTATTTCACAGCGCAGACTCCCGTACAGATCAATGTTCTTTACAATATAATATAAATAAATAAAAATGCACACAATGTCAAGCAAGACTTCACACAAGTGTAGTCTGCATCATAAGTCGTTACAGTTTGTAATACAGGATATAATCTTAGGCAAATGTGCTGTCATCAGACACATTAGTCAAGGTTTTGCGTTATTATCACAACATGGACATTTTAATTATGTGAAACACCCAACTACCTCAATATCAGTTAACCAATAAAAGTCATTATACGTTCCTTTTAATAACATGAGTCAGCCAAACTAGTTGAAAAATAAGGAGTTTCGCATGCAGCCTATAGTGTTGACAGAACAACACTGGATCTACAAGATGCTGTGCATTAAGACAATTAGTTTATCTTGAGGTCAGCCAATGGTGATTCAGTGGTCAATGTGCTGGAATACACTGCCCCCAGCTCTTGTTGGGCATGATAAAAAATTAATCATTGCCAGACTCTGGCTGGATAACTAGTGCATTTTGGAAATACCACAGGTTTTCCAGATGTTCCTAGTCAAGGCAGTGATATGACTTTCTTTGCCACATAGCAACTTTCACCAATTATCACGTTCCTTTGTTTGAAACTGTATCTAGAATTTTAAATATTATCACCAAACATGTGGAGCACAGAGGGATTTGTATCCATCGACAGGTTACCTCAAGCATGGTGATATTCTATCCAAGAGTCGGTTTACTTTTAGATTAGCCTTCCTACCTTCAGGTGTTGAAATTTGTCCACGTTTTTGGATCAGAAGCGTAGAGTTTAGTGCCTGAGGTAGGTGAAATTCCAGTACAGTAACCATGGCAGCACAATCTGCTAAACCTAAATGTTGTTCACCTTTTCTGTCTATACAAAAGACATTTTATGAACACAATAAAACTTGATTTAACATGGCTAGAAGGTAAGGACCTACATAAATGTTTTGAGAAAGCGGTCATTCAGTACAGGCAAGAACTAAACTGTTCACAGGGCTGACCGGACATCATAGAAAACACCCATTCAGAAATGACTCCTGAAGTACTTAAAAAGCCATATCTCAAAGATTGAAGTTTATAGTGACAGGTCTTACACTGCATTGACGTAGGAACTGTCTCATGAAAAGTACATATCAACAGGCAAGGAGATGGAACAACCTCTGAAGAAAGGAGATTGGATATTTGTGACTGACAATCACGGTGTTGACAGCATTTCTTACTGTTGTATATATCTGACAAACATGTAAAAACATATTTTACTATACAAGTATCTACTATTGTTGTAGTTTGTAACTTGCTTGAGTATATTTGTTATTATGGCACACAGAGGCAGATATGTGGTTTTGAACAAACAAAACGATAACTTCAACACATACAAATATTAATATTTATTACATTTCTCTGACATCTCCACCTGGCCCCTTCACCCACTCCTGTATGGGAATGACATTTAAACAAATAAGCATAAAGCTTCAAGCAGAAATGTTACAACATAATAATACTTCACCACTGTCTTACATTACAACCATGATCATGTGACCAGATTACATCACATGACATGTCATCATATTCAAACATTAAAAAATTCACCTAAAAGCACCGGTTGAAAATTGGTATAAAAACACTAACAACAAAATGATTACGGAATAAATACAAAAACAATTGGTGTGATATCACATGATAAGTGTACAAATACGACAATATTGTATACAAATTCAGCAACTTGTTTCATTTGCAAGATTACTTTGCATAACACCCAATGCTATGAGCACTTCTACTGACAAGTGTAACGGGTCAGAAATATCCTGGGGACAAAGTATCATAACACATCATGTGATAAAGTATCATAATACATTTTTACATGCACTTGGCTGCCTTCCTTCCATGACTGGGAGGTAGGTAAACAGGCTGTTGCAAAAGATTCTGCTGCTATTTGCCGTGGCCGAATTTGCATCACCTGTCGTTTTTGTCTACTAAAATCCCTGGTGGACAACCCAGAAAATATTTGTATTTCAAATCACTAGCCATGTAACCAATTCTGCATTAGAGGGTGACATAACGATTTGAAAAATTTATTTGAAAAATTGAAGTGAGATATACATTTGTCAAAACTATTAACTTGCTCAGAGATTAAATAAAAAAAAATATCATCAACATAACTATTGTATTAGGTTGGTATGGCAAATGGGACAAAGTTTAAATCCATATTTGTTCTGGGTGGGGGGTTCCACCATGGTGAAGATAAAATGTCACCATTTGCTCATCACCTTGGTTGCTATTACAAGCTCTAAAGCAGTGACTGGGAAATTGGCAAGACTGTGCAAACATACAGTTGGGACAGAGTCCAGGTGTGGTGGAAATAATCATCTCACCCCTAGGGTGAGATCACACCAGGCTCCCCACACCCTGCTGGGAAGAGGGACAAATCAAAGACATGTCCTGATAACTTATCACAGCAGTGCTGTGACAACAACACCAGCACCCAGTCCACTGGGACAGGCACACACTGAATCACTTCCCCCAGCTCTCTGCACAAGGGACTCCACTTCCTTATAGTTGTGTGCATTTTGAACAAGGCTTTTTGCATTACGGGACATGGCCAGCATTTGTCAAACATGCGAATAACAGATCATCTGAAGAGCAACTTTATGAGTGCCATGCCAAAAGTCAGCCAGGCCAAAAAGTTTTGCAAGATCCAATCAACATATTCCAGTTTGCATGGTGAGCTTACGGGCCTTACATATTTCTGTCACCAGCCTTAATGGTGTGAACTCATTACACACTCGTGGTGCCCACCTATGAAACCAGTATAAAAAATCTGTAAGACCCATAAACAAACCCATATCTATATCTGCTGGTTTCCCAGCACATGCTCAAAAGGAGTTCGCGGTACTATTTGGAGTACATTTTACTGTGCATCACTCAGTTATCACTTGTGGAGTTCTGTAAAAATCTGCTTTTACACCCTGGCTTGGTTCTATGCTATGTGCTTATCTTCAAATTCAAGAGTGATTACTTGACCCATAATGTAAACATCACATTCCGTACGTGGGAAAATTATATGTAATGTTGCATAATTTACTGATATTAGATCAGGTAAAAAAAATAGTATCAGTGATTTGTAACTAAAAAGTAAATGCTGTTTAATAGTCGATATGTGTCTGGGAGACCCATATTAAGAATAATAAGATCGCTATCATAGGAGCCACACAGTTGATCCTTGATACCACAGAATACAGGCTGGTGACCTTATTCATAATATCTGCTGAGGACTTTGGTTTGATAAAATAGTGTCATATAGATAGTACCTGTAGCATAACATATGAATACATCAGGGCTTATTTTTTTCAATATCGCAGTCACAACATTGTAGAGTAAGCCATCAGTATAGGAAACATTCAACTGATAACCAATTATTTAGATTTTTCTGTACAAGGGGAATCAGTCTTCATCAAAACATCTTATCTGGTACATCAGCAAACCAAATCATGAGTGAACCTGTATTGTATCCAATATTCGGGCATAAGCATGAATTGAACTTGTACAACTTCGAAGAACTGTGGAATACTGAATACAGTTCAAAACACCTGCTGTTATCGCATTTTGGAATAAAAGCAGCAGTTTTAAACACTTCAACACCTGTGCATATTTTTTTTTAAACACACAACAGGAATTTACTGCACTGTGTTTGATTCCAATGACTTCACAATTCACTGTCAAAGTTTACAGTAAAAATACATCTGTGACGTATGTAGTTTAATTAGCAGAGGTTAACCCCATGGCATCACTGAACAGGCCCCAGGCAAGAACTTGCATGTTGTTTTACAAGAGAGTACGGAGCTAGCTGATAGAGAGAGTGAGAAAGCCATCAGATAATGACCAGCCAGAAAAACAAGTTGCTCAGACCCCCTGCTGGTCTGAGTCACTAGGCCAAGCAAATCAGCATTTTGTAAACTCATAGTGCTCTTACATTGCAGGAGACTGTGCTACAATACAATTCTATGTGCCTTTGCAACATGAACTTCTTCCGGAAGAAAAACCAAACTAATGAGCTAACATATAATTGTGGAACTGTTTGTTTAGAAATGATATGATGTGAAAAAGTGACACATCCAAAGTATGTTAATCGGTTGCTACAGCCACGAGCAACGGGAGGCACATGGAACAAATTATTATACAATTCTGTTACCCAAAGCACTAGGTTTCCAATGTGTAGGCTCAACATTAAAAAGCATCTCAGTCGTGCATTATGAAAATCAATACTTAATCACTATGGCAACACCATATCTTTAAATAAAAAAGATATAGGACATCAGAAACATAAAAGTAATAATAAATATTGACCTTATGTGTTCACAAAGGCATTGAAAATGTTTCAAATTCATCACACTTTGCAAACATCCAAGGCAGAAATGGCAAGAAGCTTATGCTGACACACATATGAAGAACTGGTTTCATCAGAAAGATGGATAATGCAACAGACAGAAAGACAATGTGGTAAACAGATGACACCAGAGAATATAAATTGTTCATATTTACATCACTGCTACTTTCTGAAGACTAACAAGAACGAAGGCAAGTGTGGCAAAGTCATCCCGGCAAGGATATGGCAGTAAAGAAATTAGGATGCAATAAACTCATCAATGCAAGTATTAATTTCTCACAATTTCGAGAAAAAAATACTTCACATATTTTCAATCTGTTTCAGTCCGTTAAAAGTCACAAACTTCAGATGTGGCAAATGAAGAATCTTACAATTATACAGACTTCCATTGATAGGGCATCAGTACAATTTGATTACTTGGATGCAAACCAGTGTCAGTTCACACGAATAATCTGCCTAAATGTCCAAGTTATTTGTTATTGGGAAATGTTCTGCTAAGTTCTCATGTCCATCGTAATTGTGTGTTATTAAACCAATTAATCAAGTAGTTGTGTCCCAAACATTCTGCTGCACCCATTGGAATGTGATAATGACTAAACCTGTTTCTTTGTAAACATGAGCACAGTACACGTGGGTGGAAAATAGTCCACAAAATTATATTTTCTTTTACATAATCCTGTTTATCACCAGACAGCCAGAACAACAGCCAATTGTTCGCCTTTAATAAGCATTACTAAGAACAGGTGTGGGCCTGACACTTATGCAACGAGACCAGGTGTGTGCAGCTATTGACCTATTATATGGGTGCAGTTGGAACGTGCATCACTGACAGACTTTGATGTACAGAAGAATGCTTGACAAAGTTACCCACCACTATGCAAAAAAGATCTATTCAGTGATAATAAATCAACTGATAGGTCTTTCAAACCAGCCGCTTAAGCAAATGTTAAATGTCATACAACAGATTAGCCACCCCACCTTAGTTCACCCTGGGGCGTGGCTGGAGGGGGTGGCAATCATGGTGAACCATTACAATACTGTGGGAACCTTATCATAAGTTTAATCATAGATGGCCAACTGCACCTGTACTGTTTGTTTATTCTGGTGTAACTTGGGTCAACTGCACTGCTGGATGGTAGTCAGACTAACCCTGAACTATCAGTAGATTGGGTTGAATCTAGTACAATGTAGTAATGACCACCAATCTATAGCCTGTCATCCTGTTGACCTGGCCAGTGTGGAATGAAATAATAAAATTTGACCTATGCATATATTGTGACTGACCAACTAATGTACTTGCTTCCAGACATATGTGAATTTATCAGCCAGGTTTAAGCAGTGAGTACTACTTATTAAATAATTCGAAAATAATTATCCACTTAGTGAAAGTTACACCTTTTTCTCATTCCCTGTGGCAGTGAAATGCATTCTACACAATGACAATGTTTGATAGCATATATTATGTAAAAAGAAAAGCTTAGTACTTTCATTGTTATACAGCAGATGCACCATGGTACATGGTGACATTTCTTGCTATTCACAACTGAATTCTTTACATACCAAATCATACTTGGGATATCAAGAATTATGGAATAAATGCAATTTTTTTTTATATATTATGCAAAACATTGTTGCTAATCATACTTAAAATTTTTGAAATATACACTGGAATTGTTGACCTCAAGAATTTAATTCTTGATGTCAACGATTACTGAAAATGGTAAATATCAGTACCAATTACCCCACAGCATGACAATATATATATATATATATATATATATATATATATATGCAGGTCAAATATCATGCACCAAAGCTGGCTGATTTTGTTTCCTATCAATAACTATGGAATAAATACGAATATTAGGATCAACAGTTTGACTCGTATGTTGCAGCAGTAGTGGTTATGTTATTACCACAACTGGTACCATTGTCCATATTCGTTTTGTTCTTTCTGTTCTTTTTCTGCATCATAGGGGGCTGGACCGGCGATGACGATTTTGATGACATTGTGCCTGTGTATGCCACCGGCTCGTAAATGCTCTCCTCTGGCGGTGGCGTTGGAGTCGACATGTAACTTTTGCGATGGAAGAACTCGTTGACGTACTTATCACTGTGGAATGGCGTGTTCTCGTACTCGTGTTCGTCTTCCATTATTGATGAGCAGTCCGAGGTGGTGTCTGATGTGCGGTCATGAAGCAGGTGTTTATACTCCTGTATGCTCTCGTTGAGACCCATCAGTTGACACAGCAGTGACATATCAAGTTGTCGCAGACTCACCTACAACATTATGCACACACGGTTTAGTTATGTAACAAATTAACTAATTATGTAACAAATTATTTAATGATTATGTTAAAGTGAATATGTTTAAAAAATATAACTGACAGATATGTGATTCGAATGGGCTATACAGAGAATTTAAAAGAAAAATTGATAGACTCTCAATAAGCCAATGACTTCCAGTTGCTACCTGGAGCTTATGGTGTTGGATGGCCATCTTGTTGAATCTGTCAGCCTCAAAGCTGTTCAAAAGTTGTGCTGATAGTGACCTGCAGTGTTCATAATGGCTACTACTACTATGGGTTGTCTGACCAATTACCTGTTGACTAAGAGGGCATAAGGTGACCAGAGTCTGGTGGTCAGCCCTTCTCAAGCATGTACATGTCCAAGTGGTTGTGGCCCAGCAACTACACAAGCAGTTTACCTTAGAAAATAATAATGTATCAGACATGGGATCAATTCCATTCTGGAATTTAAATTGACCCTCAATTCCACAATTGGAATTGATTTTCGAAAGCCAGTTGGAATTGGATTTTCTTTATTGGAACTGATTTTGTTGGAATTATTGACTTGATATTGCTAATCTTTACCCCTTAAATTTACTATTAAAATCATATTTGTCTGCTATTAGTATGTCACCCTGAATCTGGTAACAGCCAGGAAGCTGTTCTTATGATTTACCCTAATAGTTTTGTGCATTCTGAAGAAGTCAATTTAGTATAACAAGATATGGTCAGAGTATCAGTTCAAATCATGTCTGAAAATCGAAGTCTCTCATAAATATTTTAGTCAATAAAACTGGTACCAGTATTACTGTTACCAGTCTGTGTGGACCACTCAGGGGTGGCATCTATGTGTTACTGTTACCAGTCTGTGTGGACCACTCAGGGTTGGCACCTATGTGTTACTGTTACCAGTCTGTGTGGTCCTCTGAGGGTTGGCACCTATGTGTTACTGTTACCAGTCTGTGTGGACCACTCAGGGTTGGCACCTGTGTTACTGTTACCAGTCTGTGTGGACCACTCAGGGGTGGCACCTATGTGTTACTGTTACCAGTCTGTGTGGACCACTCAGGGTTGGCACCTATGTGTTACTGTTACCAGTCTGTGTGGACCACTCAGGGTTGGCACCTGTGTTACTGTTACCAGTCTGTGTGGACCACTCAGGGTTGGCACCTGTGTTACTGTTACCAGTCTGTGTGGACCACTCAGGGGTGGCACCTATGTGTTACTGTTACCAGTCTGTGTAGACCACTCAGGGGTGGCACCTGTGTTAATGTTACCAGTCTGTGTGGACCACTGAGGGTTGGCACTTATGTGTTACTGTTACCAGTCTGTGTGGACCACTCAGGGTTGTCACCTATGTGTTACTGTTACCAGTCTGTGTGGACCACTCAGGGGTGGCAGCTATGTGTTACTGTTACCAGTCTGTGTGGACCACTCAGGGTTGGCACCTATGTGTTACTGTTACCAGTCTGTGTGGACCACTCAGGGGTGGCACCTGTGTTAATGTTACCAGTCTGTATGGACCACTGAGGGTTGGCACTTATGTGTTACTGTTACCAGTCTGTGTGGACCACTCAGGGGTGGCACCTATGTGTTACTGTTACCAGTCTATATGGACCACTCAGGGTTGGCACCTATGTGTTACTGTTACCAGTCTGTGTGGACCACTCAGGGGTGGCACCTATGTTACTGTTACCAGTCTGTGTGGACCACTCAGGGGTGGCACTTGTGTTACTGTTACCAGTCTGTGTGGACCACTCAGGGATGGCACCTATGTGTTACTGTTACCAGTCTGTGTGGACCACTCAGGGTTGGCACCTATGTGTTACTGTTATCAGTCTGTGTGGACCACTCAGGGGTGGCACCTATGTTACTGTTACCAGTCTGTGTGGACCACTCAGGGGTGGCACCTGTGTTACTGTTACCAGTCTGTGTGGACCACTCAGGGTTGGCACCTATGTGTTACTGTTACCAGTCTGTGTGGACCACTCAGGGGTGGCACCTATGTGTTACTGTTACCAGTCTGTGTGGACCACTCAGGGGTGGCACCTGTGTTACTGTTACCAGTCTGTGTGGACCACTCAGGGTTGGCACCTATGTGTTACTGTTACCAGTCTGTGTGGACCACTCAGGGGTGGCACCTATGTGTTACTGTTACCAGTCTGTGTGGACCACTCAGGGTTGGCACCTATGCAAACAGTTTGCTGCACCCATTGGAATGTGATCATGACTCAATTAGCTTTCTTTGTAAACATGAGTATGCAACAAGTGGATGGCAATTAGTCCACAAAACATTAATTTGTTTTCATCCATGTAAACATCTGATTTACTGCACACTTACTGTACACACAATTATGAATATAATGGTTGATGAAATTACTCTATAAAGTAGGCAAAGTTCTGTTTGTGTAAAATTTTATAACAATCAAATGTTTTGCAAAACTGTAATCATAAACATGAATTAGCAATACAACAATTTCCAGAAGCCTATTTTTTATATTTTGCTATCAAACATCACCTTGGCAGAAACACATCTTTTGCAGACACATGTGTAACTAATACAGACTGGTGGCCTGGTGCTGTACACATATAAATATAGCTGCAAAATATGACCATAATTGACTGCTGTACATTATGGTCCATTGTTCCCTACACAGCAGATTTTATGTGTGTTTTCAAATTAAACAAAAATGCATTAATTTAAAAGAATCCTCTTCTTAAAGCTATTTTAGATATATAGCTGTGTGTGTTGATATGTGTCAGTTTGACTTACACTTGAAACGTATTTCATGGCCAATCAGGCAATGTAGCAATACAGATGACACCTCTCTACCCCTCTCTAATTACCAATACACAAGCAGTTTACCTTAGATGATAATAATGTATCAGACATGGGGTCAATTCCAGATTTGGAATTGATTTTCGAAAGTCAGTTGGAATTGGAATTGATTTTCTTGGAATTGGAATTGATTTTCTTGGAATTATTGACTTGATAGTGTTAATCTTTAAATTTACTATTTTAATCATATTTGTCTGCTATTAGTATGTTACCCTGAATCTGGTAACAGCCAGGAAGCTGTCAACATTATAGCATATACACTGTCTACTCTGTTATTGAAACATTGTGAACAAGAGCAATATAATCAAGCATTTGCATAAAAAAACATATACTAAGTTACTATAACAAATAGTAAAACCAAAGTCAGACCATTCAGGCCTTATCTCATTTTCTTTCTCAGTGGACAAGGTTTATTTTCCTATGGAGAATACATGTTAGTGATTAGGCTGTTAAAAACTTAAAGATTACAGTAAATTTGATGAAATATCAATGATATCACAACTGATATAAACAGAGGGAAACTGTTAAAAACTCAGATTAACAACTCAACTGTCCAGGGCTGTCCAAAATGTCCGGTTAGCAAAAATCCAGGAGAGGTTTCGCAGCAGAAAGTACATAACAAATGGCTGTACGCCTTTTTTAAAGTTTTTTTATAGCAAACACACACAGATCATCTGAATATTCAAAATCTATCACAAGCAGGTTGTCACATATCAATGGTCTAGTCTACTGTGTACAATTGCTAAAAGAGGCACAGAAGTTACGAGCATGACACAGTGAGAAAGAAGTGACACCATCAGGCTCAGTAGCCTGGCACAACCAGACAGTGGCGTATCTAGGATCTCGCAAAGGGGAAGGCCAAATCGAGGAGGGCCAAGTTTAGTCACCCATTAGTTTAACATGCTGTCATGTTACTGCACAATGGTTACACATGAAATAAAAATCAAACATATAAGCCAAAGGGGCCACTGGCACAATGCCCCCCCCCCTAACTATGCCACTAGTATAATCAGAGTAATTAACATACTGGATAATTAGTCTCTGTGAACTGTAAATATATAGAATACAGGTTTTCGCATCAGTTTATCCTGACCCTATCTTTTCAAAATGGTACACAGAGTCAAAGACAAAGTGCATGTTCAATCTACGGTTATTTTTGCAAGTTGTATGTGCCATTTTGTCAATGGGGCAGGGATAAAAACTTATATGAAACCCCAGTAGACTTGTATACATACAGTTTACATAGATTAATTAGTCAGTATATTAATTATCCTGACTGTACTGGGTGACCGTGGTCTTACTAACTTAGTGCCAGTGGCAGTGCCTCACTCAGCAACTGCCAACGGCAACGGGCAGATGAAGATCAAAGTGACAAAGACAAGTCACAAAGAGTTACCAACCATCTCTTGGTGTAGGTGCGATATCGCAGCCTCGATCCCTCGTGATGTAGCAGGGTAGTACGTAGGAGAGACGGTCGGTCGAGTCTCTGCTGCCGACATATCAACAGAACCTTGCGTTTGCTCGCCGTTCGACCGTCCGACGCTGACGCCGTTCGAACCGTTCTCTGCCGCCAACTGTTGTTGGATAAGCGTTCGCAGCTGGTGTGTTTTCTCCATCTCTTTCCACTGTTCGACGCTGGCGCACAGCAGAGCCTGTAGGCTCTTTGGCAAAGGGGGTAGCCCCTGTAATGTAGTCATCGTCCGTCCGTCCATCAGTCTCTGGCAACACCAAAGCGCGTAAGTTCAACCAAGCGCGTTTGATGAGATTCAAGAGAATACGAACCGGTTGGATGTCGCCAATAAACGTTCAAAAGCAGACTATCAGGACTGAGTTACATTTATAATCGGCAGCACAATATTCACAGTAATGCCCACCGCATTTTAGCTAACACGTTGCGTGTGTTTAATCCATGCCCGACGCTAGATCGGCGTACTTCCACACACGACAAACGTCAAAGCGTTAACAAACTACTCACTTCCGTCACAGGCCATTTACTGCGTCGTGCTGGGGTCATGACCTCATGACTGTGATCATACAGTGTCGCCTTCTACCGAATACATCAAATAACCATGCCAAGGCTCATCAACAGCGGCGCCACTCAGCATAATATCATGACTACTACAACTTTATTATAAATTCAAAATGGACAGTTGCGGGGCTGTATAAACGATTGGTTGGCAGGTCAATGTAATTGTTGTTTGCGACTTGTTACGTCATGGCATTTGCGCACTTGAGACAACAAAACGGACGTTATCGTGTTTCTAGTTAAATTTTCAATAAATAATTCTGTTTAGCATTTTAGGCCTACAATTGTTTGAAATTGGGAGATTTTTGATAAACACTAGGGGTTTACCAAATAAAATAAAGATGTGCAGGAACTGCACATCAAATGTAAGTTTTGGCAGTGCCAATGGTGAGTGGCGCCACTTGTGGGGAGTTTGTCCACAGCAGTGGCGCCACCTCATCAATGTTATATCACCACTGCCACAACTTGATAATACATTCAAAATGGACAGTTGCGGTGTCGTA
Organism: Lamellibrachia columna; assembly: GCA_963662155.1. Taxonomy (NCBI): domain Eukaryota; kingdom Metazoa; phylum Annelida; class Polychaeta; order Sabellida; family Siboglinidae; genus Lamellibrachia; species Lamellibrachia columna. The sequence goes on from OY759262.1 coordinate 58,765,625, forward strand.
TAAACGATTGGTAGGCAGGGCAACGCAATTGCTGTTTATGATTTAATTGTTACTACACAGCATTGGCACACTTGAGAGACGAAAGATGAATACCATGCCATAGTATGCCATGACTTCATGGTAAACGTGTCTGTGGTAGACTGTCTTTTCATATATCGCGTATAGTAATTGTATGGTATACCATGGTCTACCTGTTTCAAAACACCATGGTATTTTACGGCTTACCGTATTCAGCACGCTGGCGAGTGGCGCGTTGGTGCGCTTAATACAGTAGGTGCGTTGGCAGTTCGGGCAAGCAAGTGTAAAGTGATTGATTAGTTTGGAAAAAACACATCTAGGAACTTTGTAACGCTCATATATATATATGTATGTATGTACGTACGTACGTACGTACATACATACATATATATATATACACACACATATATATATATATTACAAAGTTCTTAGACGAGTATATCTATTTTCCATACTAATCGATCACTTCACACTTCCTTGCACAAACTGCCAGCACACTCACTGTATTCAGTGCGCCAACGTGCCGCATGCCAGCACGCTGCACGCCAGCACTCTAAATGCAGTAAGCCATATTTTACCATGGTTTACCTGTTTCAAAACACCATTGCATTTTACAATAGAATATGCTGGTATATTTTCGTAAGGGTTCTGGTAGGTAGGGGTGATATGGTAACTGTCATGCGTGCGTGGAGGTTGGCCAAGGTGGTTTGGTATTTTACCAAACTCCCCACCAATGGCACCACTCACCATTTCATCGTCTACACTATATGATGCATCTACAAAGTGCATAATAAAGAATAAAAAAGCATTAGTTGGGAGTGCAGACTTCCATATATTGTTTAGTTGCCGCTGCCATCCTGGTCTTGATGTAGGCGTGACTGTCCTGTTAACCCAGGGGCAAGGTATTAGAATCAGGAATTGTTTATTTGACAAGACATGTAACATAAATTAAGAAATACAAAAGCATACTATGAATTTCTACAAAATGCATAAATTCACAAATATAAATGTTAATTGTTTAGGTATGAAACCATGTCGGCCTGGGAGACTGCCACTAAGACCATAATTTGGTCGCTAACATAACAGCCACCCAATAAACTTATAAATTAAACAAAAGATTGAGTGAGGGATTAAAGACAAATAATTTGAACGTATTGCATGAGTATATGCTTAAATAAAGTGTAAGAATAAGACAATCAATATATAACATATATTATTATAATATGTGAGATGGTATGAAGAGGATATCAGTTAGCAAACATTTAACAGCAATTAGTTATCGTATAAGTGGCAGATATAACAATTCCGGATATTACAACTTGAGCTATACTGTGACAGAAAGAAATTCTTCGCATAGGAGCTGAAAGCTTACAATGAGTGAGACTGAATTTTATCTATGATCAAGGCAGGAGTGTTATTAATTACATGGACAATACTTAGAAGTCTACTGTCTCCAAAATATTTCCTTCTCTGGTAATGACGATAATTTTCAGGAATTGGCATATCTCCAGGATAAATGTAACCATTGGAAAACAATAAAACTCTGCCAATCATCACAATATAGCAATCGCAAAAGAAGCACAAACTCATAAATAAAGACACAGTATCTACAGAGAATAGCTGCAGATGTAAATGGATGACATTGATTGCACTTGGCCTTGTGATTGAGTAAGTAATCGTCACAATATAGTTGAAGCTGGTGCTGTAGGTGGATCCCAGCTTCATCTCACCCAGTTGACCGTGCGCCACAGATTCCATCCACTGGCCATGGAAGTGAACTCATATGGTTACGGGTCCACTTTGAATATGCTGTAATATCCGACATCCAGTCTCTGGAAGCATGTCGTTGCAGTTCAGAAAATGTTTGTAGTAGCTAACTGTGACTGCTGCACGGTTGCTGTTTTTAAAAGAGTTCTCCGTGTGACGTCAAATAGAGAGTATAGTCGCTGGGCAGCACTTGGCCATACAAATAGCAATGCATTTCAAGTTTTTGTAATTTAGGTGAACCTGCCTAAATTTCCCACTAAAAAGTATTGCAAACAAACCCCAACAGCCTTGGCGAACTTTGGTGACTTGACATGGAATTCAGAGAGATGACTTGTGACTCGACTCGGAGGTTACTGACTGGAGACTTAACTATCAAGTAAATGACTTGAGACTTGACAAGTCTGCTAACAGCTGACATGGCAATCATAATGTGATAAATTAAACAATTGTGTTTTTCACAAGCGGCTTCGAAAAAAACACCAAAGAATTCACATTTAAATGTTTAATATAATATCACATATTTGTACATGAAACACTCACTGTGATAACTTGATGCAAATGTTTGCTGACATGACCTGACTGGAAAAGTCAGAAAATAAATTGATTATATTTCCCAGCAATAAAATAATATAGGTTGTCGAAAAAATGCAATTTTAAGCGCTGTATTATATTATGTACTTCACTTTTCAAAGAAGCAATAATTGTGGTCTACATTTGAGTTGAATCAGTAATTTTGGTACACCTCTCTTGCATGTTTTTCAGCGCGACCATTGTCTCAGCACATGACTTGATCAGCTGACACAACTGGATGCTGTATTCGATGCTCAGTGTTCTCCGTAGCTGTTCGGCTGCCCATGTCAACTTGCCCTGTACGATCTCTCTTGCGTCGCTGGGGCCTGCCGTCTGCTGCTGCTGTTTCCAGCCAGTGAATGCAGACGCAACTTCTGGAAACACTGAACCAACATTCAATCTGTTTGTGGGCTCAGGTTTCACTGGCCGCCGATGACCGATGTGGTCTGTGTTTGACCAGATGGATGATGGAAGACCTCCATAGCTTCTCAGCAGTGGCATTGCGGTTAACCCTGATTCTGCCCGGTCTCCGCCGTCCAGTGGGATACCTAGAGCACCATCGCAGGAAGAGGTGACTTCTGGCTGGGCAGCCCCACTGTCTCCCTCCACCATTGCACAGCAGGCGTTTGGGAGCTGCTCTGAGATCTGGGGTGAGTCCGCGGGATGACTGTTGTATTCCTCCACGCGACCTCTCCTTGGTTGCTCAGCCGCCATCCGTCTCATAGCTCTTGTGTCCAGCGCTACAGCAACAATGACACAAATACACTGACTCACTGTGTAAATGAAATATAACCAAAGTATTCAAATGCCTGAGGTATCATTATGTTTTCTATCACATAAAAAACTGGGGTGATAAGTTGTTTTGGGATTAGCTAGAACTAACAAATTACAGTTGTTGTATATTACTGGCTAACAGGAATACGAAGATCAATTTACATATTAATGCATGCACCCTTCTATGCTATGATCTTTGAACCGAAATTCACTCTTTATTCCATTTGCTATATGAACATATGCACCAATCTTATCAACAAATCCAACACTCAGGTTATATTATAACAGGATAAACTTCTATCTTAATTGTAGCTGCTATGAAATGGTTTTACCACTGATTCAATTAGTGTGTTCAGACATTAAGAATACTGCAACTTTGTAATATTAGTTATATGCAACATTTATATCTGCATTGTTGAAACAGGACAACCAACCTGGGTCATCCTTGCTGACGTCACAGGCGAGTTCTCTGCACGCCACACAGTAGTCAACCTGCTGACGGTCTCTCATGAGGATGTTCTGAAATACACAACATAATACCGAAATTACAACTAAAACATTTAATCAATGTGGAATATTTTGTAGTACTGTATTGACAGAAAGGATTTTGATAATACAACATTACTAAATTTATATTTTGAAGTACTTATGTTGCATAACGTGGACAATAAAGTAGATTTTATTTTATCTTTTATCTTAAAGCAATGCAATTCAAAACAAAGTACACAAAATAAGAGACATAAACATATATAATTTATATAATTAATTCTGAACAAAATTGTTGACATAAAATCCTACACATTTTAACAATCATGTCAATTTCATAGTTATATGCAAGGTTCGAATTTAGTGGCGTTCAGTGGGTCTACAAGCCCCTATATTGACTGCTTGACCCCCTATGAGTACAAATCCAGTTAGCCAGACATTGTAAGTGGGTTATTCGTCTGCATTTCCCATATATAACAGCAACTTTCTGACAAACTCACTTGTACTAAATATAGGAGTTTTTTCAATGTAATATATATTTAGCAGTGAACATTAATATGACTGGAGGACGTTTTGGTATTTATGTTATGCACTTAGCATAATATAACATACTAATAATTATTTTGGATTTAATTTGTAATATAAATACATACAGTGTACTCTAGAATTAACATCCAATTTTGAGACCTTAAATGTATGCTCAAAACAGAACCCACTTCGTTCTCATCCCTGGGTTTTCATGTCCAATTGATTGGTCACAAATAGCTTTTAAATGTATTAATTTTTCACTCAGTGGTATGCAACATCTAAAGTATATGACAGGCAGGGACAACAGTTTGAAACGGGAAGCAGCAGAACACAATTCAATAACTATTATGGATTTTTCATGCAACCTGTTTGGCCCCCAGTTTCTGAGGTGGACTGCTAGATTTTGGCAAAGTAGGGGTCTGGCTGGCCCCCAATAATTTTAGGCTCTATCCCTGATGTGTTCATGTTTTTGCGGCTGGCATTTCTCTCTTAGCGTGTCAGTATGACACTGAAATTCTAACAAATACAGTAAGGATATGTACGATATATACACCACAAATCTGATGCACACAAATTGTTAGTAAACAAACCCAATACTTAGTCTTATACATATGATAAAAGACTTCACCACAGCAAATTATGCACCTGAAGTAACGATGAGCCTTATAATAAACAAATTTATTCAGGTAATTACCCCACATTCTGGGCAGGTTGTGCCTAGCATCTTGTACCCCTTGAGGAGATATTCCCCCATCAGTTTGCTGATGCGGTCAGAACGTTCCCGCCGAGCTTCCATGACCTTCATCTCACCTTCAGTCGGGGGTGTCCACTCAGTTTCCACTGAAATATACCAGTAACGTTTGAGCGACATGTAAATTCTAGACTCCCAAGATTTGTTTATACACGTAATAGGAATATGTTGATTTCTTGAAGGACTTCACATATTGTTATTACCTCTATATTCGGACTCAAGATACTCAAACATGTATATATTAAACAAATTATAAAGCTCCATATGAGAAACAGCAGTTGGAAAACAAATTATATTGTGCTTAGATATGAAATCACAGCGTTATATTCTTCCTTATTTAGGACAGCGTCATTGTTACAATCTTTCATTTCCACCAATTCACAAATCATATTTGCATAGTCATAGTATGTAACATTTACATTGATAGTCCACATTTCTCTACATGTACACTTAATTGCACTCATAGGCAAATACAATAGGTCATGGTGTGTTACATTATATTTGGACATAATGTGTCTTACATTCTGGCCCATAGTGGACTTATAAAACAATGTCATTGTATTTCCTATATAATTAACAACCATGTTCTATAGCACTAGTTGCATACACAGTTGATTTGGCCAACACTTCACAGTTCATCAGATGCGAAAATGGTTGGTTCGGCACACGGGCCGAACCTGTTATGGGCTGAAACATCCGACCCCCGTCAGCAACACTGCCTGGTTATGGCTATGACCAAGTCTCAAGTAGTTTTACTCCAAACAGCCCAATCTTGGACTAACACAGGAGTTTGTGGTGGTCAGTGTGCATGCATTGTGGGTAGTACATACAACTAACATCATAACTTTAATGTTAGTCAAAGTTTTTTATTTTATTATTTTTGGGTTTGTGCATGCCGTAATCCATCGACAGCTCTCACACGCTAGATTAGTTTAATGTTAGGTAAAGTTTTGAATAAGTAAATGTCAGTTGAAAACATTTTATTTTTTTGTTTTGTTGGGTGTATGGGAACTGTCACGCCTTACACTCCATAGACAACTTCCACACATTAGTTTAATTAAGTAAATGTCAGTTGAAAATTTAGAATATGTTTAGATGGGTGTATGGAAACTGTCCGTGTCACGCCTTACACTCCATAGACAGTTTCCACATACAATAGAATAAGTTGTCCTTGCTGTATGTGTTATATGTGCAGCTTAAATGAGGAGGTGTGGTGAAAGGGAGTTTCATGATAGCCTCTTGAAATAATTTTTGGCTTTTTATGTTAGTAATTTCTGGTGGGATCGTATTCCATATGCAAACTGCTCAGGAAAAAAAAAGAAAGACCATTGCATTTATATGACACCTGGGGGCTACGTATTGTCCACAGGTTCAAGAGCGGGTTAGTAGGCTTGGGGTGGGTGATCTCAATAATGTTATTTAGAATTTTGTAGGTCGTGGCTTGTTTAATAATGTGTCATCGTTCAAGGGTTGGACATCCAAAGGTAGTCATTAGATCTGTTGGATTTGTGTTCCGTCTATAGTCATTTTTAACAAATCTGGCAGCACAGCGTTGTACTTTTTCAAGGCTTATAACTTGTGTGATAGTGTGGGGATTCCATACGGGCGACGAGTACTCGAGTTTTGGTCAGATTAGCATGTTGTAGGCTGTTTCTTTGGGTTTACATGGGCCAAGTGTTCTTTTAATCATGGCCTGAACTTTTGTAGATTTTGAAGCTATGTCAGTGACATGATTTGTCCAGGTTAATTTGGAATGTAATGTTATTCTGAGATATCAGTGGCTGGATACTGTAGAAAGGGATGTCGTCAGATTTAGAAGAAATTTTTCAACATATAATACTGCCGTCTGCAAAAAGACGTGTGGGAGATTTTATGTTCCAGTCTGTCATTTATGTAGAGCAAAAATAGGACAGGTCCTAGAACTGAACCCTGTGTGACACCAGATGTGATATATGTGATGTCCAACAGGGCTCTGTTAATTGAAACTCTCTGTTTGTGGTTGGATACGATAGATTTTCAAGCAGGATTGCATCAATTAGGGTCTTGTTGTCCATAGCAGTCATCTAGTCATGGACTGTCTCAATGAGTTGAGATTCATAAGGCAGTCGTGACTGGAGTCCATGTTGGATGTGGAGAATGATGTTATGCTTGTGCAGGTGCTTCCACATATTGCTTAGGATGATATGTTCCATTACTTTACAGAGGATGCAGGTTAGTGATATGGGTCTGTAGTTAGCAGGGTGAGATTTGTGGCTACTTTTATGTATGGAGTTACTAATGCTTAAAGCCAGTTGTTAGGAAACTTTCCAGTGTCGTATGATTGTTGAAAAATTGGGGTGATAATGGGGGCTATCTGCTTTGCAGTTTCTTTAAGGACTCTGGCTGGGAGTTCATCTGGGCCTGTAGCTTTGGTCTGGTTTAGGTTTTCCAACTGCATCTATGTCAATTTTGAGAAAGGGGATGTTGGGATAAACAGAGGGGGCTGTTTGGGGAATGGGGTGCTTTTCTTGGGTAAATCAGAACTAAATTGGTTGTTAAGGGCATTTGCTTTGTCGCGATCATTTATTATTGGTTGGTTGTTTACTCGAAGTGTGGGAATGCCAATGTTTTCTTGTTTATTTGCTTTAATAAATGACCAGAATAGTTTAGGATTAGTTTCCTGGCTGTCTGCAAGGTGATTGTTAACATAGTAAGATTTTGCTAATGCTTTAGTAGCTTGCTTTCGGAGTTTCTTGAAATTTTCCCAGTCGCTGTTTAGTCTAGTTTGCTTTACCTTTTTGTTGCTTTTGCTACGTTATCTCTGCATTCTAATTCACGTGTTATCCAGGGGAGGTGGGTTTTAGCTTTGGTATTTCGGCCAGGCCTGGGGTAATATGTAATAGTAACAATTATAATTTTTCAAGTAATAGTAATAGATGGAACAGAAATCAATGTAATAGTAATAGAAAGCAAAGTAATAGTAATTGAGCTATTACTTTGCTATTACAATTGAACATTTCAATTACACCAAAAATCAATTTCACTGAAAAAAATCAGACCAAAAAATTCAGTATTTTGATATGGACAAGCACCATGTTCAGTCTTTCACATGCAGTTTTATTTATTTCCCAACAGTGGTGATAAAATGGTTTAGTATCTGAATCATGACAGTCAATGAACTGTAGCACTATTAGCAGGAGACACCGAGACAGTGTGACTGCTGCATGGCTAATTGGTCATTTGAAGCCAGGTCCAACAGCCATCTATCCTTTCCAAGCAAGCCTATTCATTCATTCACTGAAGCAGGATAAGGGTTCTAGGCTTCCAGCACTAAACAGACAGTCTTTAACATCTGAATCAATCATTGCCATCTCCCAACCCTAGCTGCCAGCCTGCCATGGTGGGTAATGTTTACAAAATCCAGGGGCTTATACCAACTTTTCTGAGTTTTTCTCAGTTGGTAGCTAGCTTGCACACTATTGACCAAAAGTGTGAAAAACATCCCATCCTTGAGCCAATAATTAACTGTCCACCAAGCAGCAGCTGAGCAGTATGTGTCTACTATGGGATAATAAGACTGTGTTATGTGACAGTGCTTTTCTGTTTCGTTCCAATGAATATATGAAACTTCTACATCCGACTGGAATTGTCGAAATCTATCAGTTAATTGTAATTTCATTAATTATACACCCATCAGTTAATTTGAGTCTATATAAGTGATTAAGTATGTTTAAATCTTTAATCAAAATAAAATAGTTCTGATGGAAAATGTAATAGTAATAGCTTGAAATGTAATAGTAATATATTACATCGCCTTCAGCATGTAATAGTAATAGAAAGGAAACTAAGTAATAGTAATCTATTACATTACAATGTAATAGACCACAGGCCTGATTTCGGCTGTTATTGTTAATCAAAGTAGTCAGTCATTCATGGAAAAAAGTTCAGTTTATGTCTATATCCTGTGAGTTGGGGTCCAGGTCAAAATACTCACATTTTATATTATCTATGCCGTCTATAAGTTTAAGTTAACATTGGAAGTCACGGATTCATGATCACTCATACCAGGAATGGTATGGGTGTTGATGATAATGGAGGGATTTGAGGTGAATACGTGGTCAAGGATGTTACCAGAAGCGATACTTGTGGGGTCATTTACCATGTTTTGCAGTCCAAATTCATCAATTAGTTCCAGTAGTTTATTATGCTTGCTAGCAGTTCTGCTATAAGTGGTCTGATGATTTGTCCAATTTATATCAGGGAGGTTAAAATTTCTAGCTACTTCAGGGGGAGTTTTTTTTATCTGTATAGTTTAGTTAGGGTTTCATGGAGGGCTTCATGGGATTGCAGTTAGTCATTTGGAGGTCGATAATAAGATGCAAAATATATGCATTTGTTCAAACTATTTCTCAATTTGAGTTTAAATTTAAATCATCATGGAAGGCTATGAGGACTCCACCGCCTCATAGTTGGGTGGGAAAAAGAGTATGTATAGTGCTCTCATAGTTTTCATCTAATTTAGTTTCATCTAGAAATATGATATCTGGGTTACTGGACTGAACAGTTGCCTTTAATTGGGTTGCTTTTTCTATGCTCTTAACGCTATTGGTATTTATAAAAATTCCTTTAAGTGTGCTTCCTTGGGTTTTCTTGTGACGTTCAGGGGTTGAGGTGTTTTGGGGCGAAAGTTGAGTCTGCATTGTGGGATGTATGAAATGTTGGGGCACTAGATTTAACAGGATTGCCATCTCGAACAACAAGTTCCAGATGGCAAGTGGACAAGGAAGCCATTGGCTTATCGAGAGTCCAAAAATTTTCTCATCTATGTGTAACCCGCCCTTATCAGATATCTGTCAATTCTATTTTGAAACATATTCACACTACTAGCATTAACACAATCATTTGGCAGTTTGTTCCATTCATTTATCACCCTCTGTGAGAAAGAGTACTTTCTCATGTCCAACCTACACTGCTCCTTAACTAATGCTGCTTTGTGTCCTCTGGTTCTACTGCCTTCTTTAAGTTTGAAGAACATATTCCTATCAACATCCTCATAACCGTTCACTATTTTAAACACTTTATTTAGTCTCCTCTTAGTCTCCTGGTCTCTAGTGTTGTCAAACCACATTGTAATAAGCGACTTTCGTAACTAAGGTCTCTCAATTCTGGAATCATTTTAGTTGCTCTTCGTTGTATTCTTTCTAGCTTGTCTGTCTTTTTTACGATATGGCCTCCATGCTTGAATACAATATTCCAAATGTGGTCTAACTATTGCTTTGTATAGGGGTACAATTAGATGTTTCTCCTTATATGTGATAGTTCTCCTAATTAGCCCTAGAATTTGATTTCCTTTTGAAGCAGCAATCCCACATTGCTCTGAAACTTTCATGTCAGCACTAAATGTTACTCTTAAGTCCTTTTCTTGTGTGGTTCTACCTAGTACAGCATTCCCCATTTTATATTCCTCGTCCATATTTCCATGTCCTATGTGTATACATTTACACTTCCCAAAATTGAATAACATTTGCAATTTTTCTGACCATTTAACTAATTTTCCTAGATCATCCTGTAAACTTTGTTTATCTGTATCATTAGTAACCTTTCTGAATACTTTTGTGTCATCTGCAAATTTGAGTACTTTGCTAGATATGTCATCCTCCAAATCATTTATATATATTAAAAACAGTATAGTGCCTAATACTGATCCCTGTGGTACCCCATTCAAAACCGATTTCCAGTTAGAAATCTCGCCATCTACTATTACTCTCTGTCTTCTGCGTGTAAGCCACTTTTCTGTCCAGTTGATTACATCATTACCTATGCCATGGGCTTTTAGTTTAAGTAACAATCTTTGATGTGGCACTTTATCGAAAGCTTTCGGAAAATCTAAGTAGACAACATCCACTGGTAACCCGTCATCTACCCACTTTGTAATTTCTTCCAAAAAACATAAGAGATTGGTTAGACATGACCTTGCTTTTAGGAATCCATGTTGAGATGTATTTATTAATTTATGTTTTACAAGGAATTCCACCATGTGGTCTTTAATTAATGTTTCGAGTAATTTACATACAACTGATGTTAAACTCACTGGTCTGTAATTTTCTGGCTTCTTCCTCGATCCCTTCTTAAACTGACAGAGAAAACTCAAAGGAGTACTACTACAAATACACATCCAAAGAAATGTTCACCATTAATTTCAGACAATGAACTTAAATGTGTATGCTTAAATGCCAGGAGCATAGTAAATAAAAAAAGTGAGTTAGACATTATGGTAGCAGATATTGATCCTCATGTAATAGGCATCACAGAATCATGGGCAAATGAAGATATAGTAGATGCTGAGTTAGCACTGACAGGCTATGTAATGTTTAGGAAGGATAGACGAGAAAGAAGGGGAGGTGGAGTAATTTTGTATATTAAAGAATCTATCCAAGCATATGAAATTACACTGAAAAGTGAAGCAGATAGTGTGGAAGCAATTTGGTGTAACATAGTTACCATTAACTCAACATTAACAATAGGAGTAGTTTATCATAGTCCTAACATAGGACAAGAGGAAGATGTAAAATTACAAAAGGCGATAAGGGAGGTGAGCAAGGGAAAATGTGTTATAATGGGTGATTTTAACCATGGCCATATACAATGGGAATCATTAGAGAGTGCTGGAGGTGACGACCATCAGTTTCTACTTCTAACACAGGATTGTTTCCTTACTCAACATGTCTTGGAACCAACCAGAGGTGGGAATGTGTTAGATTTAATTTTGTCTTCTCAAAATGAATTAGTTGACAATGTTAAAGTACATGAACCTTTGGGTTCAAGTGACCATAACCAAATCCATTTTAATATAAAAGTAAAAACAGGGAATACATATAAAAAACAATGGAGGAGGAACTTCAACAAAGGCAAATATAAAGTGATGAGAACATATCTAGCAAATATAGATTGGAATAACTTGCTGAAGAACAAGACAGCAACAGAATGCTGGACTTGTTTAAAATATGAGATTGAGGGCATTATTGAGAAATTTATTCCATTAAGAAAACAAGGGAAAAGATCCAGGAAAAAACACCTGTCAAAAGAAGCTATTAGAAAAATTGCTCACAAACAGATGCTGTGGAAGGTCTATAAACACACTGGAAATGTAGAAGACTACACAAACTACAAAGAGGCACTTAACCTAGCTACAACTGAAATTAGAAAATCTAAAAGAACCTTTGAACAAAAATTGGCAGGTAATATAAAAAATGACAGCAAGAGTTTTTATGCTTATGTAAGGAGTAAACAGAAAGTTCGAGATAAGGTCAGACCACTGGAAAACAACAGTGAAAACATAATTTCAGATGGGTTCCAAATGGCAGAGGTCCTGAATGAGTATTTCAGCTCAGTTTTTACCACAGAAGATATCAGCTCACTTCCAGTTCCATTGACTAAATTTGAGGGCAATAAATCAGAACATTTAGGGCAGTTATTTGTAACTCCTGAAATGATAGCAAAGAAAATTAAGAAGATGAAAGATAATAAATCACCTGGAGTTGATGTGATACCACCAAAACTGCTAAAGGAAATTGTTGATCAAATTAGTACACCACTTGCAAACTTATTTAACTTGTCACTAGAAGAAGGAATAGTTCCTTCAGAATGGAAAGAAGCAAACATTACGCCGCTATTTAAGAAGGGATTGAGGAAGAAGCCAGAAAATTACAGACCAGCGAGTTTAACATCAGTTGTATGTAAATTACTTGAAACATTAATTAGAGACCACATGGTGGAATTTCTCATAAAACATAAAATAATAAATACATCTCAACATGGATTCCTAAAAGCAAGGTCATGTCTAACCAATCTCTTATGTTTTTTAGAAGAAATTACAAAGTGGGTAGATGACGGGTCACCAGTGGATGTTGTCTACTTAGATTTTCAGAAAGCTTTCGATAAAGTGCCACATCAAAGATTGTTACTTAAACTAAAAGCCCATGGTATAGGCAATGATGTAATCAACTGGATAGAAAAGTGGCTTACACGCAGAAGACAGAGAGTAATAGTAGATGGTAAGATTTCAAACTGGAAATCTGTTTTGAGTGGGGTACCACAGGGATCAGTGTTAGGCCCTATACTGTTTTTAATATATATAAATGATTTGGAGAATGACATATCTAGCAAAGTACTCAAATTTGCAGATGACACAAAAGTATTCAGAAAGGTTACTAATGATACAGATAAACAAAGTTTACAGGATGATCTAGAAAAATTAGTTAAATGGTCAGAAAAATGGCAAATGTTATTAAATTTTGGGAAGTGTAAATGTATACACACAGGACATGGAAATATGGACGAGGAATATAAAATGGGAGATGCTGTACTAGGTAGAACCACACAAGAAAAGGATTTAGGAGTAACATTTAATGCTGACATGAAAGTTTCAGAGCAATGTGGGATTGCTGCTTCGAAAGGAAATCAAATTCTAGGGCTAATTAGGAGAACTATCACGTATAAGGAGAAACATCTAATTGTACCCCTGTACAAAGCAATAGTTAGACCACATTTGGAATATTGTATTCAAGCATGGAGGCCATATCGTAAAAAAGACAGATAAGCTAGAAAGAATACAACGAAGAGCAACTAAAATGATTCCAGAATTGAGAGACCTTAGTTACGAAAGTCGCTTATTACAATGTGGTTTGACAACACTAGAGACCAGGAGACTAAGAGGAGACTAAATAAAGTGTTTAAAATAGTGAACGGTTATGAGGATGTTGATAGGAATATGTTCTTCGAACTTAAAGAAGGCAGTAGAACCAGAGGACACAAAGCAGCATTAGTTAAGGAGCAGTGTAGGTTGGACATGAGAAAGTACTCTTTCTCACAGAGGGTGATAAATGAATGGAACAAACTGCCAAATGATTGTGTTAATGCTAGTAGTGTGAATATGTTTCAAAATAGAATTGACAGATATCTGATAAGGGCGGGCTACACATAGATGAGAAAATTGTTGCACTCTCGATAAGCCAATGGCTTCCTTGTCCACTTGCCATCTGGAACTTGTTGTTCGAAATGGCAATCTTGTTAAATCTTGTTAAATCTAAATAGCGGCGCAATGTTTGCTTCTTTCCATTCTGAAGGAACTATTCCTTCTTCTAGTGACAAGTTAAACAATGTTGCAAGTGGTGTACTAATTTGCTCAACAATTTCCTTAAGCAGTTTTGGTGGTATCCCATCAACTCCAGGTGATTTATTATCTTTCATCTTCTTAATTTTCTTTGCTATCATTTCAGGAGTTACAAATAACTGCCCTAAATGTTCTGATTTATTGCCCTCAAATTTAGTCAATGGAACTGGAAGTGAGCTGATGTCTTCTGTGGTAAAAACTGAACTGAAATACTCATTCAGGACCTCTGCCATTTGGAACCCGTCTGAAATTATGTTTTCACTGTTGTTTTCCAGTGGTCCGACCTTATCTCGAACTTTCTGTTTATTCCTTACATCAGCATAGAAACTCTTGCTGTCATTTTTTATATTATCTGCCAATTTTTTTTCAAAGGTTCTTTTAGATTTTCTAATTTCAGTTGTAGCTAGGTTAAGTGCCTCTTTGTAGTTTGTGTAGTCTTCTACATTTCCAGTGTGTTTATAGACCCTCCACAGCATCTGTTTGTGAGAAATTTTTCTAATAGCCTCTTTTGACAGGTGTTTTTTCCTGGACCTTTTCCCTTGTTTCCTTAATGGAACAAATTTCTCAATAATGCCCTCAATCTCATATTTTAAATAAGTCCAGCATTCTGTTGCTGTCTTGTTCTTCAGCAGGTTATTCCAATCTATATTTGCTAGATATGTTCTCATCACTTTATATTTGCCTTTGCTGAAGTTCCTCCTCCATTGTTTTTATATGTATTCCCTGTTTTTACTTTTATATTAAAATGGATTTGGTTATGGTCACTTGAACCCAAAAGTTTGTGTACTTTAACATTGTCAACTAATTCATTTTGAGAAGACAACATTTTTTTGGTCAACTAATTCATTTTGAGAAGACAAAATTAAATCTAACACATTCCCACCTCTGGTTGGTTCCAAGACATGTTGAGTAAGGAAACAATCTTGTGTTAGAAGTAGAAACTGATGGTCGTCACCTCCAGCACTCTCTAATGATTACCATTGTATATGGCCATGGTTAAAATCACCCATTATAACACATTCTCCCTTGCTCACCTCCCTTATCGCATTTTGTAATTGTACATCTTCCTCTTGTCCTATGTTAGGACTACGATAAACTACTCCTATTGTTAATGTTGAGTTCCTGGTAACTATGTTACACCAAATTGCTTCCACACTATATGCTTCACTTTTCAGTGTTATTTCATATGCTTGGATAGATTCTTTAATATATAAAATTACTCCACCTCCCCTTCTTTCTCGTCTATCCTTCCTAAACATTACATAGCCTGCCAGTGCTAACTCAGCATCTACTAAATCTTCATTTGCCCATGATTCTGTGATGCTTATTACATGAGGATCAATATCTGCTACCATAATGTCTAACTCACTTTTTTATTTACTATGCTCCTGGCATTTAAGCATACACATTTAAGTTCATTGTCCGAAATTAATGGTGAACATTTCTTTGGATGTGTATTTGTAATAGTACTCCTTTGAGTTTTCTCTGTCAGTTCCCCCTGCGCATCTAGTTTAAATAATTTATGGTACCTGTGCCCTCGTCGACAACTCTGACAAACTCACAACCAAGAACTGCAGCACCCTTCCCTGTCAGATGAAGTCCATCTCTCATGAAAAAGTCAAACTAAGTATAGAGCTGTCAGACCAGGTGTAGTTAGAATTGGATTGCTCATTGTTAGATAGAGAAGGGATAAAATTTAATTTGAAATTCCACAATGATTCGGTGACAATGCTCGCAGAACCAGAAATCAAAAAGTTGTAGGATGTTGGGGATATACCGATACAATATGGTGCCATAGTCATATAGGATAGCGTTTGACAGAAATAATCCAGTTTCTAATAATTGTAGTCCCATAAAATTTACATGCAAAGTTACTTCTACTTCTCAGATAGTCGTCAGCACAATGCAGAACCGTACGTCGCCGTCATTGTTGCCGGGTGCGTTTGGGCGATAAAATGTGTGTTTCATCAAATGTTGCGCCACAAAACACAATTGGCCACAATTACGGAATTGAACGAATATATGTTTATAATCATACAATATAGTTAAACCTCATGTTACCATGTCAATCACATAAAATATATATGCACCTTCTTCGAAAGAATCGCTCATCTTTCGGGTTTTGTAAACTCTCCGAAGTTACCCCCAGAAGTATTTTAGCCATCAACAATTCCTAAGAAACATTTCGCACTGATTGTCCGAATGGCTCAGTGGTTCAATTCGATTCATTCGCTGCCGGCGTACGCTGGAGTCCGCCGGTCATGTGACCGGCGCGCCGCTTTTTCGTGACCAATCGAGCGACGAATTTTAGAACATGGACGCAGTTGATTCGTGCTAAACGTTCGAAAAATGCACAAACCATGTTACAGGAATGTGGTTTTGTTCCCATACACAAATGTTTTAAATCACCTACCCAACGGCACACTGCATTGAAAATATAACAATTTATCCAAATCCAAACTTGAAAATTGGCAGGTAATATAAAAAATGACAGCAAGAGTTTCTATGCTTACGTAAGGAGTAAACAGAAAGTTCGAGATAAGGTCAGACCACTGGAAAACAACAGTGGAAACATAATTTAAATGGCAGAGGTCCTGAATGAGTATTTCAGCTCAGTTTTTACCACAGAAGATATCAGCACACAATTCCAGTTCCATTTACTTAATTTGAGGGCAGTAATTCAGAACATTTAGGACAGTTATTTGTAACTCCTGAAATCATAGCAAAGAAAATTAAGATGATGAAAGATAATAAATCATCTGGAATTGATGGGATACCACCAAAACTGCTTAAAAGTAACATTTAGTGCTGACATGAAAGTTTCAGAGCAATGTGGGATTGCTGCTTCGAAAGGAAATAAAATTATAGGGCTAATCAGGAGAACTATACAATAGTTAGACCACATTTGGAATATTGTATTCAGGCATGGAGGCTGTATCGTAAAAAGGACATAGACAAGCTAGAAAGAATACAATGAAGAGAAACTAAAATGATTCCTGAATTGAGAGACCTTAGTTACAAAAGTCACTTATTACAATGTGGTTTGACAACACTAGAGACCAGGAGACATGAGAAAGTACTCTTTTCTCACAGAGGGTGATAAATGAATGGAACAAACTTCCAAATGATTGTGTTAATGCTAGTAGTGTGAATATGTTTAAAAATAGAATTGACAGATATTTGATAAGGGAGGGCTACACATAGATGAGAAAATTGTTGGACTCTCAATAACAAGATTTAACAAGATTTGCCATCCAAGCCAAAGGCCCAGATGGCAAGTGGACAAGGAAGCCATTGGCTTATAGAGAGTCCAACAATGTTCATCTACTTATAACCCGCCCTCCTGAGATATGTGTCAACCTTGTTTTTAAACATATTCACGCTGCTAGCAGTTACACAATCTGTAGACAATTTGTTCCATTCATTTATTGTCCTCTGTGAGAACGAGTGCTTCCTGATGTCCAATCTACATTGATCCTTTACTAATTTTACCTCATGTCCTCTAGTTCTGCTATCCTTCTTGAGTGAGAAAAACATATTTCTATCAATATTTTCATACCCATTCAATATCTTAAAAACTTCAATCTGATCTCCTCTTAACCTCCTTGTCTCTAGAGTTGTTAAACCACATTCTTTCAGGCGTTCTTCATAACTAAGGTCTCTCAGTTCTGGAATCATTTTAGTTGCTCTCCTTTGTATGCGTTCAAGCGTATCTATATCCTTCTTACGATATGGTCTCCATGCTTGTATACAGTATTCTAAATGAGGTCTAACTATTGCTTTATAAAGAGGTATAATTAACTTTTTTCCCTTGTATGTTATGTTTCTTCTAATCAATCCAAGAATTTGACTACCCTTTGAAGCTGCAATACCACACTGCTCTGAAACTTTCATATCAGCGCTTATTGTAACTCCTAAGTCCTTTTCTTTTACAGTAGTACCCAGAACAGTATCTCCCATTTTATAGTTTACATTCAAGTTCCCATGTCCTGTATGTAGGCATTTACATTTCCTAAAATTGAACAGCATCTGCCATTTCTCAGACCATTTCACTAATCTGTCTAGATCGTTTTGTAAATGTTGTTTATCACCATCAGTATTAACCTTTCTAAACAGTTTTGTGTCATCCGCAAATTTCAGTACGTTACTTGTTATACTGTCGTCCAAGTCATTGATATAAATTAAGAATAATATAGGTCCTAATACTGATCCTTGAGGTACCCCACTCAAAACCGATTTCCAATTTGAAACTTCTCCATCTACTACAACTCGTTGTCTTCTGTCAGTCAGCCATTGTTCTATCCAGTCAGTTATGCTATCCCCGATACCATGGGCTTTTAATTTAAGTAGTAATCTTTGATGTGGCACTTTGTCAAAAGCTTTCTGAAAATCTAAGTAGATAATATCTACTGGCGATCCCACTTCTATCCACTTAGTGATTTCTTCCAAAAAACATAACATATTTGTTAAGCATGACCTCGCTTTAAGGAATCCATGTTGAGATGAATTTAATAATTTATGCTTAACGAGGAAGTCCACCATATGGTCTTTAATTAACCTTTCTAATAATTTACAAATCACTGACGTTAAACTCACTGGTCTGTAATTCTCTGACTTATTTCTCGAACCCTTTTTAAATAATGGTATGATGTTTGCTTCTTTCCATTCAAACGGAACAACTCCCTCTTTTAATGACAAGTTGAATACTCTTGCAAGTGGTATTCTGATTTGTTCTACTGTTTCCATTAGTAATTTTGGAGGAATCCCATCCACTCCCGGTGATTTGTTATCCTTCATTGCCTTTATTTTCTTAGCTACCAATTCTGGAGTTACAACTAACGGACCTAAATAGTCAGATTTAGCCCCCTGAAATTTAGCATCAGCAACTGGTAATGAACTAATATCTTCTTTGGTAAACACTGAACTGAAGTAACCATTTAGGTCTTCCGCCATTAAAAACCCCTGTGATATTATATTTCCAGCACTGTCTTCTAGAGGTCCAACCTTGTCTTGTACGTTTTGTTTACTCCTGACATATGCATAAAAACTCTTGCTGTCATTTTTTATGTTACATGCTAGTTTTTGCTCATAGCTTCTTTTAGATTGTCTGATTTCAGTTGTAGCTGCATTAAGTGCATCTTTGTATTTTGCATAGTCTTCTTCCTTTCTGGTACGCCTATAAACCCTCCACATAGTTTGTTTTACCCTTATTTTTCTAATAGCCTCTTTTGACAAGTGTTTCTTTCTACACCGTTTTCCTTGTTTTTGGAAGGGAACAAATTTATCGATGATACTCTCAATTTCATATTTTAGAATATTCCAACATTCAATTGCGGTCTTATTCATCAGCATGTTATTCCAATCTAGCTTTGCTAAGTATTTTCTCATATCTTTGTAGTTACCTTTGTGGAAGTTTCTCTTGTACGTTTTCTTATTTTTACTTTCTGATTTTACATTGATGTCAAAATGTATTTGATTATGGTCACTATTACCCAATGGTTCAAATATTTTTACATTGTCCACTAATTCTTTTTGTGATGACAAAACTATATCTAATACATTTTCTCCCCTGGTTGGTTCTAGTACGTGCTGAGTAAGAAAGCTATCCTGGATTAAAAATAGAAATTGTTGGTCCTCAATCCCTGTGCTCTCTAGAGAATTCCATTGTATGTGTCCATGGTTAAAATCTCCCATTATGATACATTCCCCTTTACTAACTTCCTTTATAGCGGTTTTTATTTTTGTGTTGTCCTCTTCGTTTATGTTTGGACTTCGGTAAACTAATCCAATAGTTAATTTTGAATTTCCTGAAACAATTTTGCACCAAACAGCTTCATCGCAATCTGCTTCCCTCTCTAGTTTTATTTCATAAGCCTGAATAGATTCTTTAACATATAAAATAACTCCCCCGCCCCTTCTTCCTATTCGATCTTTCCTAAATATTACATATCCCGTCAGTCCTAATTCAGCATCTGTTATATCTATGTTGGCCCATGATTCAGTTATACCAATTATGTGAGGGTCAATATCTTCTACCATAATGTTTAATTCGTTTTTCTTATTTACTATGCTCCTTGCATTTAAACATACGCATCTATAACCTTTTTCAGAGATGTTTTTCGGATGATTTGATATTGGTTTATCTGTGCTAGTGGCCTCTTGTTCTGCTTGAGACACCTCTAGGTAACCCCCCTGCACTTCTAGTTTAAAGAATGTTTACTTCCACAAATATTTGTCATTGTACCCAAGTCACTATCTACTGCTGCTGAAAGTTTGTCCGCGAATACTGCCGCCCCCTTTCCACTTAAATGAAGCCCATCCTTCATGTACATATCAGCCCTCCCAACAAAACTTCCCCATAAATCCAATGGCTTCCTTGTCCATTTGCCATCTGGAACTTGTTGTTTGGGATGGCAATCTTGTTAAATCTTGTTAAAACACACGTTTCTTGTTCAATTTTGGCCATCTTATTTTGAATGTGCTGCTGAAACTTGACCGGCGGAATCGGCATACGCCGATATGAATCGAGCGCTAAAGGTTTCCACCAATGCGCCGGCAGCATAAGCTGGCAGATGAATCAAGTGCAGTCAGTGATGTGACACACAACCTCTCCTGAGCAAGTCCGACTGTACCTTCTCATGGTGGACCCTGTTGTACCTGAGTCTTGTGACAAGGGGACAGACACAGTAAAAGGGCTAAAGGAAAGACAACCCTGATAGAAAACCCCACTGACTGGGCCAACCACTCATCCAGTGGTAAAACTGATTACAGAAACTGAAATGATAAACTATTCAACTAACTCAACAACCCAAGATGATTCCTTCTTTGGAGTGCAACATGATGCAACCTGCTGAAAGCCCTCAGGAAGTCAGATCGCTGATAGATCATCTGCTTACCGCCAAAAACAAACACCAGAATAGGCACCTGGTATGTCTGAACCATGTAACAGACTGGGAAGGCAGCTCAAGTGGCACATGAAATGAAGAAATACAACATCCAGGTGCTGAGTCTCAGTGAGACCAGATGGAACGGAACTGGACAAACTAAGCTTGCTACAGGAGAACACATAATCATGGACACACACACACAGAGTGTCAATAACGGCAACATAAAGTGCCATGAAAGCGTGCATGGAGTGGAAACCTGTGTCGCCAAGAATCATCACCTACTACTGAGAATAAAGCTGAAGAAATATGCAGACACTGCAAATAGACCACAACAACAGTACAATGTTCACATGCTAAAGTCAAGAGAAATAAAACTCAAGAGGAAAAACCTTCAGCAAAGAGGACTAAGTAGGTAAGTGCCATATACACTTATAATAATGTATGCATGCATGGATGTATGTTTGCATGCATATATATATGTTTGCATGCATATATATATATATATATATATATATATATATATATATATATATATATTTGCATGCATGTATATATATATATGTATGTATATATATATATATACATATATAATAAACATAATGTATATATATATATATTATGTATATTATATATATATATATACACACACATATATACGTATATATATATATATAATATACATATTATATATAATATAATATATGCGTGTATGTATATATATAATATACATAATGTGTGTGTGTGTGTGTATATATATATATATATTATGTATATATATATATATATATATATATATATATATATATATATATACATGCATATATATATATGTATATATACATGTATATATATATATAATATATATATATATACAATGTATATATATATATATACATACATATATATATATATTATAATATATGTGTGTATGTATATATATAATATACATAATGTATATATATAATATACATAATATATATAATATATGCATGTATGTATATATATATATATATATATTATATACATAATGTCTATATATATTATGTATCTATATACATGCATATATATATATACATATATCTATACATATATATATATACACACACACACATTGCTAGATTAGCGAGCAACCAACCCTCGGTACAACCAATGATTGTATCATCATCAAGCATCAACATTAGTGAGATACATACTGTTTTTTTTTGTGATATTTTTTTAGTTTATCTACTTCATTGAAGGGGTGTGGCAAGGATCTCAACCTCCCAGCCCCCTCATGTTTTGGAGCCAAGCTCCCATTTCCCATCTGTTTTGGGGCCAACACCCACCTATTTTTTAGGCTAACGGCCTTACGCTTAGCGAGAAAATGCCAAAACAAGCTTCTATTCCTTGCCACTGGCGCCAACATGGGAGAGCTGTTTGTAGCATTATACTGAATGAACCCGGGGGGGATACTCCCTATACTGAGATATACATGTATGTGCCGGGCAAATGCCTCTGTTTTTTGCCATTTTTCTCTCTCTCTCTGTCCGAAGAAAAAATGTAAATTTTCTCTCTTTGTGCCCCAATTAAACCTGACAATTCTCTCTTTCATCGAAGAGAACATTTTCCAATGAAAACGTACCGCCCGGGCTTACCTTACACTTATAGATATTAGATAAATTGTTCAATAATTCTCTCTTGGTGACCCTAAATTTCTTGATTTCTCTCTCTTTCTCTCGGCGAGTTCACGAAGGCGAGCGAGAGTCGGATAAACGTGATCTGATCAGTGATGTCATTTTGTCGCGATGCATCTTATACCTTTTCTAACGGCAAGTGTACACGCCAGGAGAGGCGCTAGTGGTCGTTTGGAAGCATGGGGATGTTGTAGGATGGAATATTCGGATTGCGTTATTTTTCTGTCTATATATCATGACTTCATCCTAGTTTGAACTGTTTTACATTGGTTGTGTAATGAACGTTAGGAATTAGTAAAGGTATTTCCGAAAAGTTGTAGTTTTCGTTCTAACTCGCAGGTTGCACTGGAAGTGCGCATGCGCTATAACTTGTAAGCCTTCATTGAGCACTAGGAAAACCCCGGCAAAATTCGACAATGTTCACTCCGAGAGCTCTTCGGAGTTCGCGCAAAAGCTCCACATTTACCCCAAATAGTTCGACTGGGAGAAGAAGTAGTAACTTATTCACACCTAGGAGAAGGACATCATATGCACCTAACAGGTCCGATTTTGATAGTTAATATGACGTGACTTTCCATTTCGCTGTCACACGCTGTCACTGACTTTGAATTGAACTGAAGTAACTTGCTGGTTATGGCAATTTTTGCTATGCTTAACCTTATGAATATATGTCATTTTGAAAAAGTCTGATCGAAGCTTTGCGCAACAGATCTTAATAACAATTATTTTGAATTTGTTGATTTAGTGCCCAAACATTATTAGAAAATAATAGTTTTTTAGTAGAATTCTTACAATTAAAGCTCAATGGTTTTGAAGATTATGGCAAGATTTTCACTGTTGACAATAAATGTTTTAAAACAGTTACTACCAGGCCTGGTTAATTATGGCTAAGTTAAGATTGACCGCTGGTAGTTTGATTGAACAAATGGTATTTGTTTTTTTTCCCATGACACTTAAGTCAGTAACATTTAAAAATTCTCAGTTTCTTGTTGATGAAATTGCTTTGTTGCGTGTTGGCCAGAAATGAGAGCTTCAATCGGTCACTGCAGACTTCGCGACTGTTGGAGGAGACGGCTCAGCACCGCCTGGAGGTTTACGGGGGAACCTTACCAGTGTTAGTGACCGAGGCGCTCACTCTTAGTGACAGTAAGTCGCAAATTATATGTAAATATTTTTGTTCCTCATAATATGGAAAGTTGCCTTTCTTAGGTTTACTTACTTAGGTTCTTCCTGGTCGTAGTAGGAAGTGGCCTCGGTGGTCATATCTTCAACTTTCCCTTGGAATGCTCTACGACTCCCTGGCAAGGCAGCGTTGTAGTTGTAGAGAAACTCCTCAGTACTCCAATGTCTATCTAGACGGTTTTTAAATGAGTTGACACTTGGGGCAGTTACAACTACTTCCGGTAGATCATTCCATAATCTGGTAACTCTAAGTGAGAAGCTTTCTTTTCTAACATTTGTACAAGCATGTTCTATAAACAATTTCAAACTATGACCCCTTGTTCCTTCCCTTGTATTACTGTCTTTGTGCAGCATGACAATGTTAGATACATCACTGTCACACTTCCCTTGAAGCAGTTTATATACTTCAAGCATACCACCATGAGTTCGTCTATATGCAAGCGTGGGAAGTTTCAATCTCTCAAGTCTTTCCTCATAAGGAATATTCTTCATACCAGGAAGCTGCTTTGTTGCGCGTCTCTCCACATTTTCGGTGGCATCTTTGTATTTCTGTTTATAAGGGGATCATATTGATATTACATAATCTAGATGACCATTTTATTATTTATTTTGTTTATATGTTGATTGTGTTACATTTACTTGGTCAAAATAAATGAGCCTGAGCTTTATATAATGTCACAACATTATGTTGATTTAGGGTTGTAAAGGACCTTCTAATAATTGCCATGATACTATTTGCTTTGTTTATTTTTTGGTTGATATGTTTATCAAATTCTAGGTTTGAATCAATTATAACCCCAATGTCTTTTTGTTCTTCTATTCCTCCTAATTCATGGGCAGTAATTATCTATCTTCAGGTTATATGCATATTCTTGCTGTATTTTTTCCCTACGTGCATTAAATTACATTTATCTGGGTGGAACCTTATTAACCATTTACTTGACCAAGATGTTAAATAATCTAAATCATTCTGTAGTGTATGTTGGTCATTTGGACTATTAATCATTTTGTAAACCTTTGTATCATCCGCAAACACATATACATTCAAAACTGTTCTCAGAAAGATCATTTATGTATAAAAAGATAGGATCGGTCCTAAGACAGTGCCCTGTGGAATTCCACTTGTTATATTTGCCCACTCAGAGTTTATACCATTTACATTGACCTGCTGTACACGGTCAGACAAGAACGCCTGGATCCATCTTAGTGTGTAATACTCTATGCCATACGATTTAAGTTTGCCTATCAATCTTTTATGAGGGACGGTGTCGAATGCTCTCATGAAGTCTAAATGTACTATGTCTATAGATTCCCCTCTATCTAGAGCTTTGTTCCATGAGTCAATAACATTTAACAGTTGGAATACCGTAGAACGATCTTTAATGAAACAAAATTATTGCATACTGAATAATTTATTTCTTATATGATTGACAATATGGTCTTTGACACATTGTTCCATACATTATTTACATGTTATACTTGTTAGGCTGACTGGTCTATAATTTCCAGCCTTTTTTCGATTACCCTTCTTAAATATGGCTGAGTTCCTTCCTTGTTTCCATTCCCTTGGTAGATCACCCACAGCCAGTGAATTATTAAATAGCCTAGCTAGTGGTTTACATAGATGATTAGATAACTCTTCCAACAACCTAGGATTAACACCATCTGGGCCTACTGATTTACACACATTAAGATTGTCAAGTTTTGTTTAATCATTTCCTTATCAATAGTCAGTTCTTCAATGATGTGCCTTAACTTCACTGGTGGAATACAAGGGATATCACCATCTGGCTCTATGGTAAAAACACTTGGAAACAAATGTCCTAAGACATCTGCCTTTTCCCTATCAGAGTCTGTGAGTTTAGATTTAGGATCTTTAGGGTCTGTGTTCAGGTCTGAAACACCTTCCCGATTCTTGGTGTTGGAGTTCATATATTTCCATACTGGTTTTGGGTTTGTCTTAGCTTCTGTTGCTAGCTTCATCTCAAATTCCTTCTGTATCCTCCTCGTTAATTTATGGACTTGATTTCTTGCCCTACAATATTCAGTATAGTATTTTCCTTCTTTTGTCTCCATATAACGTTTCCATAAAGTGTGTTTTATCTTAATTTTCTTGTCTGATTCCTTGTTTAGGGGTACTTTTCCTTTATGTCTGTTAATATTACTCACAAGTCGATGAGGGATGAATTCATCCTCTATCTTTTTAATATATTCTTTAAAACCTAACCATTGATGGTTTATAGCGCTCGTGCCAAGTATCTTGCCCCAGTCTGTGTGGTCTAGTTTCGTCTTCATACTATTATAATCCACTTTATCATAATAATATTTAAGTCGTATGACTTGCTATTTCTGCATAGCACCTAAATGTAATAAGGACAGAGTGGTCACGCTTACCAAGTGGGCTTTCGTACACTTTATCAATCTATCATACTTTTCATTTGTGAAAACTAAATCAAGAATGTTCGATTTATTTTGTAATCACCCCCTTGTGGGGAGTGGGACATGTTGGAAGATGAAATTATCTCTTATTCCTTCTTTAAATTTAGTGTCTGCTATTAGTATTCTCTGAGAGTGTGTACCAGTTTTGCCAGTCTATGTTGGGGTAGTTAAAATCTCCAAGCAAGAGAAGATGTGTGTTTATAGCGCATTACCTCACTAATCACTTCATTTAATTGATCATTATTGGTGCCATGTAAATCGGTTTCTAGTTAGCTCAGAACCTGGCCATTTTAAATATTAATGAAAATGTGCATACATGGTTACAGTGAGATACATTCTCTGCATTAAAGTAACAGACTATTCAACATTGTCCAAAGATTATGAATTGATTATGTTAGCCAATATAAGGTGTCTAACTAATTATCTGTTTAGTAAGGGTCTTGCATGGGGCAAAACCATTTTGGGATTATTTTTAAGCCAGAAGAAAATGCTTATTATTTTGTAAGAAACATCCAATAATAATGGTAACATTCTATTTGCTATTTCTAGAGAAGACAAAGATCTCTGTAAAGGTAGACCCGGCTGGCTGGGCGTGGCTTGTCTGTGGGCGCAAACTCTTGGTTTGGAGTTACAAGCTAAGCCAAAACGGAAAGGTGAGGTTTTCTAATTAGCCTAATACTTGCTATGTTGTTGGAGAAACTTAGTCTAATGACTGGAGAATATTCAAGATGGTGCGTTGCCGTCGGTTTGACATGCAGACAATTATCCTGCAGACATTTTTTTTCTCTGTTGAAGGTAATTTTATCATAGTGATTATCATGTAGTGAAACTAATTTTTAATGTGGATATTTTTTTCTAGTTCTCCCAACATTGATTGTTACTGTGTCTATGAGTAGTGCTTAATTAACAATAATTATCATTTGATTTGCTGAGGCAATGACCAAAGGTTAGCCCATTCTCTGTGGCTATTTAATATAGTCATCAGAAAATACACAGTACACACCAAGAATAACTGACCATCTTTACTGACATAGCTCTGTGGTTCTCTGTTGCAGACCTTCCCGTGTAAGGAGTTAAGTCTCCCACCAACTGAGTCGACTCACAGTGCCGAACTCATCGTCGTGGTTGACCGATCAGGCGAACACCACAATGTCAGCGCCGCTTGTATTGCTGTCTCGCCAGAGGGCGTGGTGCGCTATTGGGCAAACATTGTACATGAAACGACTTACGTGGAAGTTGATGCTGATGTGAATGAAGAATGTATCTCAGTCATTGCCATGGTGAAAGCTCACCAGATCACCATGGAGAAGGTAACATTTTCAGGGCACGAAATAAGCGGTATCGCATCGCATTTTGCGATGCATATATTGCGGTTTGCTAGTCAACTGCATTTTTGTATCGCAAATTTTGCGATGCAATATTCGTGAATACTTGTGTTTTGTTTTGATCAAGCGGTAACTGTCGTAGCATCATAGGCATGGGCGCTGCCATTTTTCTCGTGCGAAACGGAAATGCGATTTTACCAATGCATAGTCCTCTAGCGCAATACTTGCTAGAGGGGTTACATCAATTCGTTTGCACGTGTGTGGCAGCATACGGAGTTGTTTCGAAGTGCAGGCTCAGAGATTCCGCTAGCCTATGAAATATTCCGGTACCAGCAACGGATTTTTTCGGGTACGAGGCAAACGTCTACCGGTACCCAGTCTTTCCGAAAACAGAACGACGCTACTAATGCAAACAAAACACCTGCAATGATGACTGCGAGTTCAAAACGTAGCGTCCCATATACGTTGTACACCAGTCGAAAACACAGGCGTTTGCAGTCGCAACAATAAATTTGACGATGATCAGTGCTCCTGATTAAGCATCACGGTAACTGCCGCCGGAGTCTGTGTAATCTGTTGCGAAATCTACGGGTGCTCACTACAACTGTTTACCGTAG
This sequence comes from Lamellibrachia columna, assembly GCA_963662155.1. Lineage (NCBI taxonomy): Eukaryota > Metazoa > Annelida > Polychaeta > Sabellida > Siboglinidae > Lamellibrachia > Lamellibrachia columna. The sequence continues at coordinate 58,793,793 of OY759262.1, forward strand.
AAATTGATCCCTGAATCCAATCACAGCCCAACTTGTTTATATGGTAATTATCATCTAGCCAGTAGGGATGGTGGCATGAAAGGCGGGAAAACTTAGGGGATAACCCCAGCACTTGTTGGGTTGACACCGCAATAAATAAATTGCTGCTATCGTTCATGGCGTATAGACTAGCTATAGTGGAGGCAAGAGCGGGAGACAACTTGATCTTAGAAGAAATCGTGTTTTCCGGTGCGCATTTTGAATATTCCACGCAACATTTTAACATATGTTGCCGCTGGATGTGTTTTCTGATGAAAAAAGAATAAATTATTATTTTATTTGTAACAAAGATGCCAACCCTCCCAATTTCGGCGGGAGGCTCCCTATTTCACGTTCAACTCCCGATTCCCGATATGCGATTTTATGGCATCAAAACTTCCCGATAACAACGCCTTTTCCACATATAAAATCCCATTAATTAAAAAAACATCGCGAAGTACTACATCAAAGCCAAGGCATCGTCGACCACACGCATGGATGTATAAAAGTGCAAAATCATGAAATGGTGTTGTTTTCATAACTCCCCAAATCGCAAGTAATCTACTATACAAAAATGCTATGCAAAATTCTTTTAGATTTATTTTGTGCCTTGCATTTTGTAATTTTTGGTTAAGTACCTTATTTGATAAAATATACCATAACTTTGTAATGATTAATAGTTTTTCTTTTTTTCCTTACTATTTGAATCAGAACTTAATTCTGAAGGGTTCATTCACTGATATTCGTGGTTAAAATTATTAATAATTTTTATTATGGCATCTGAAGTCAACTGCAACTACATCTATAAAATTCACACCATTCAAAAGATGATTTAAGTAGCTTTCGTAGGAAAAGTAACAGCACTTACCTTGCTGGATCTGTCTGCCGCCTTTGATACCATAGATCACGGCATCCTTATTAAACGCTTATCATTGTGGTATGGCATATCTGGCACAGCTCTGAACTGGTTTTTATCATACCTAACTGGTAGACAAACCATAAAGATTGCAAACTGCTTCTCGGCCGCACTCCCCACTTCGTGTGGTGTCCCCCAGGGTTCTGTTCTGGGGCCTTTGCTGTTCACTCTTTACACTACGCCACTCAGCTCTGTTATTCAAAATCATAATTTGGACCACCACCTTTACGCAGGTGATACACCGATCTACATTTCTTTGGCTACCTCGGATACAAATCGCTCCCTAAATCAGCTCGGCGATTGTCTCCAGGATATCTTCCTCTGGATGACTGACAGCAAATTAAAGTTAAACGCAGACAAAACTGAATTTCTCATCATTGGTACTCCAAAGCAGTGTGGCAAACTTGATGGTTTTTTCCCGACATTTTCCCCGGTATCTTGAATCAAACTATCACACCAGCAGACTCAGTGAAGAATTTGGGAGTCACTTTTGATAAGAATTTCAACTTTAGACAACATATTTCTCAAACGTGTCGTTGCTGTTTTTATCATATCCGTGATCTTCGCCGTATTCGCCGGTATATGTCACTTTCTGTCGCTAAAACTATTGCAACAGCTCTTTTTAGCAGCAGGCTTGATTACTGCAATTCCCTCCTTCATAATATTGCTATCAAGGATATTACAAAACTTCAACGTGTCCAAAATTGTCTGGCTAGGGTAGTTACACGATCTCCTCATTTCTCTCGCTCAGTGCCACTTCTAAAATCATTGCATTGGCTCCCTGTGCGATATCGCATTATTTTTAAGATCTGTACAATTACCTATCAAGCCCTTTCAACTAAACAACCTGCATATTTACATTCAATGCTCACTCCAGCAAGACAGCCCAGACAACTTCGGTCGTTTGGTTCTGGTTTACTTTCTGTTCCCAGAGTTAAGACAACTCGAGCTTTCTCGGTTGCCGCACCAACCCTGTGGAATTCACTCCCCAACAGCGTAAAATCAGCAAGAAATATAGCTTCATTTCGCCGTAATCTGAAAACCTATCTTTTCAAAATGGCCTATCCTTAACTTCTTGGCACCTCCATCCATCTGTTGACGACTTTTTGCATTGTACATGGTTACGAGAATGCCTAATCCTTTGGTTTTGTTGCACCACTGAGCTCGGATTTTCCGAGGATATTGGCGCCAAAGAAGTCTTTTTATTATTATTATTCATATATAGTTTATGGTACTTGCTGACACATAAAGCATAACAAATACAACATAAACAAGGAATGCTCAGACAAAAAAGCATGAAATCGGTGCGAAAGCAAATTTGCTTGGGAACTAGGAGGCTTATTTTGGATGTGCCTCTGGGATAAAAAGACAATGTATTTTCTATTTAATTGTTTCTATAAAAAAAAAATATGTTGATGAAAATTTGTCTACATTATCTAAACCATGTTAAAACATCTCACAGTGTATTGTCATGTTCATATAAACTTGTAAACATTATCTAAACCATGTTAAAACATCTCACAGTGTATTGTCATGTTCATATAAACTTGTAAACATTATCTGAACCATGTTAAAACATCTCACAGTGTATTGTCGTGTTCATATAAACTTGTAAACATTATCTAAACCATGTTAAAACATCTCACAGTGTATTGTCATGTTCATATAAACTTGTAAACCTGTGATGTCAGTATAGACTTGTGTTGTGTCATAATATGAATTTGTCACTGGTGTCACATTGATATGAATTTTTCATCAATGTCATACTGATATGAATTTTCCAGCAATGTTATATTAATATGAATTTGTCTGTTGCACTACCCGTGTTATGTTGACACAGACTTGTCATTTTGTGTCATTGTCATGTTGCAGACGTTCTCGTGTGTCCTGGCGACTGCTACCAGTACCCTGTTACTTCTGACACCCCAGCAGGCACAGGTAACACGAAGGGCGTAGTTCTGTTTCCAATCTCTGTCACACAACCATTCATATAACTTACTGTTTGTCCTCACTCTCGTCATGTTTGTCCTCACTCTTGTCATGTTTGTCCTCACTCTCGTCATGTTTGTCCTCACTCTCGTCATGTTTGTCCTCACTCTCGTCATGTTTGTCCTCACTCTCGTCATGTTTGTCCTCACTCTCGTCATGTTTGTCCTCACTCTCGTCATGTATTGCTGTTGTGCCAGCTTTCAATTCTATATGAATTACATTATGAATTCTTGTGTGATGCAAACAGGGTTCGCACAGATCCCTGAAAACCCTTAAAAAACCTTGAATTTATAAATTACGTTCAAGGGTACCAGAAAACCCTTGATTATCGCCCGTTTGCAGAATAAACCCTTGAAATTGCATGTTTTTGCTTTTTGTCTTGTTCGCATCATGGTTATATAAATTATATGTTATGTATGAAAGTAAATGTGTGGTTAAAGTTCAACATGGAACGGAAACGCCCGATTGACGAATGAATGTGTGATCAAGTATTATGGTCGTAATTATCCGCTAGATGGTGCCACACCTGTACGTCGTCATACTGGTAACAAGAAGCTCGCCATTTTGGAAAGCTTGAAAATATGATGTAGATTTACTTGGTTGATTTGAATTTGTATCAAGGGGTGGAAAGAAAGGAAAATGTAAATTTAAGGATGAATGGTTAGAAATCGCTTCATATAGACCCTTGAAAATAATTATGCTTTTATAAAAAAAATCTTGAATTTCATTTTTATTTGCCTGTATGAACCCTGGATGCAGAACACATTCACAGATATGTGTTCACAGGTCAATAGTTTCATGTTAGATGACATCGGTTTTGTGTAATGTCGTACCTCAGTGTTTTGAGATAATCCCTTAGGGAAATTAGAATGTTATGTGTGTTGATCTGTTGTCACTGGTACCTGTGTTGATAGAACACCGTGCGGTGTCGCATGCTGCGAGGACCACAGAGCATGTTGGCAGGGATCAGTCGACGCATGTCCTCATTTATCTTTGGCTCCGTCGCCACCCAGTCTGTCACCGCAGTAAGTGTCATGTCACAGATACTCATATCAAATGGCACATTTGTGAATTGCATTCCGTGACAAGTGTCTGATTATTTTACATTTATTTCACACTAATGGTTTTGCCAAATTCAAAAATGGGGACTATGTCTCTAACAGCGCAGTCGATTGTCATTCACTTTTAATACGCTAGAGACCTCTTTCACAGGCGTTATTGAGTTTCTAAACGCACCCGCAAGATTTGCAAAAAGAAAATAGCATTGTATGAATTATTATGAATCACTAACAAAGTTGTAAAAGTCAACAATGTTTGAATTGAATGCAGAATTTTTCTTTGATGTATCATTGTAATTTTTTTTTGACAACCTGGTGCGGAACCAACTGTAATATTGATGTTGCAGTGATGTTTATTTATTTTTTCTTAAGTATATATAGAAGTGTAGATTACAAACTGTCACATGTACAACGTGAACACGAGTGAACCCTTGTTCTACAGCCGCTGCACGCCATTTTGTCTGGGGAGCAGCTGAGTCCGGACGTGCAGGCGTTCTACGTGCTCTCTGGACCAAACCTGCAGAAATGGGCACTAGATGGCGACACTGAAATGGTAGGCATATTTCGCTGGAAGTTTGTGGGTGCTGTAGTTTTAAGTATGTGACTGTATGTTTCGTAACATTTACTGGTGCATGATAGGATGATACCATGAATGCTAATAAAATGTTACGCACTCTTTCTGCTTTAATTGAACGAAAATCATATTTATAAGAGATAACATTGTTTGTTCTAAAGAACTTTCTTTGGGCATACACATACTGGCCCTAACAGATCTTGAAATAGTGTTACTACTTAAGTCATCATTTTTAAGTTATCAAGAAATCAAAGCAAATGCTTAATTGTTGCTGCTTAAAAGTTATTGTAATTAAAAAAGCTGCCTTAGTTTAAATAAATTAGTAACTACATATTATAGTAGCCACTGCCAGGAAACAAAGGCATGTGTGTGACAAATGGGTAACCTTGTTGGAACTAGACTTGGGGTCAGTTACATTGAAATTGAAATGCCAATTCCAGAATTGTAATTGGTGCTTTGTTTTTTAAAATAATTGGAATTGGTGAAAATGTAATTGGTATTTTCAATTACGTCATGTGACTTTTTTAACTCCAGTTATTTGCTACAAATAATCATATTTGTTTGTCCTTATGTATCATAATATGCAGAAATTAATACAGTTACTCGGACGTTGACTGTCTATGGTTGCTCTGTTCACATACTTTATTTCATTATAGAATTGGTAATTGGAATTGTTATTTTTAGGTGGATTTGGAATGGAATTGACATAATGTAATTGACCCCAAGTCTGGTCGGGACGTGTCTCATTGGTGATGTACATGTGACTGTTTGACCTTGCAGCTGCTGTACCAGTGCAACGTAGAACAGTTCCTACGAGAAAACATTGCAGAGACTGTCTGGGTAAGTAAATGAACGTTCTTGTCACGCGGACCTAATAATCGAGCCGGCACGATGTTCTATGACCTATCATAAGTTTACGTACAGAGTATGTTAATGTTACAGATATGTTGGATATTCTTGTCACCACAACAATTCCTGAACTATCCATGTTGCTTGTGAAATGTTGCCATATATTTAAGTATGGCATATTTAAGTATGCCCGGAATGAGAGTCCCATAACTTGGCCGATATACTGATCCTTTCACGTTTCTGTTGCAGTTAAATCATTATAAATTCTTTTTATTCGCTACAAACTGTCCATGATGTGGAAGTAGCAAATATTTCTTTGACTTGGACCAGGCTTCATTGTCTTCACTCACAAAGTTGAAAGAAACTATTCTGGTGCCTGATTTTGTGTCGGCTAAAACTCTAGGAACATGAGAAGTCTGTGTGTGTGTGTTTGTCACTGTGTCGACTCCTTTCAGCACCAGGAGGCTACGTACCTGGAGAACCTCACAGTCTGGGTGATGGACATGAAGGTCACCAGGTGAGTTCTTGGGCTTTGTCTCAGTATCATTTTGAACCCTCTAACCCCTTCACTGTTGTTCAAAACAATGAATCAAGCCACGTCCTTTCAGTGCTTGAGTCATGTTACATGACACTGTCATGACACATGTTGCTGTCATGATACATGATACTGTCGGGCTGTCATGACACATGTTGCTGTCATGATACATGACGTAATCAGGCTGCCATGATACAAGACGCTGTCATGATACATGACACTGTCTGGCTGTCATGATACATGACACTGTCCGGCTGTCCTGATACATGACAATGTCTGGCTGTCATGATACATGACACTGTCTGGCTATCATGATACATGACACTGTCTGGCTGTCATGATACATGACAATGTCTGGCTGTCATGATACATGACACTGTCTGGCTGCCATGACACAGTCGGGCTGTTCTTTCTCATTTTCACTGCTATGTTTATTTCATGTGATATTAGTAAGTTTATTAGTAAATAGTATATAGCACACAATGCCACTTATATCCCTTTGTGACATATCATTACGTATGCAGTGCACGCATACACACATGCACACACAATTTTCCACCAACCTAGTGCCTACATCTGATGATCACATTTTTTTATTATAAAACCGTATAATGAATACATTGTGGTGCATTTTAATTGTGATTATGATGTACATGTGATGCACATGATTATTAATTTTGTTATCATTATGTGACGTTGTGGGCAACATATTTTTGAGGCAACCCGTATGAGATGATGACTAAGTATCCCCGTGTGGCCAGGTAAGGGTTTGGGAAGACGCTTGTACTACTAGTCCAGATTGCAGATATTTATGCCTACGTGCCAGTAATGACGGGAAGCAAGGAGTTGATGACTTGATGTTACATTTTGCAGGGATGGTGTTGTGATTCTTGGAGCTGGTCTGAACACGGACGTATCCGATGAGTTCCACTACGCACTTGGTAAGTGTCTGTTTCAGATCTAAAGATTTCGACTTGATTGTCTCTTGGAAGATAGTTGAATAGAGGATCTAATGTCCTAGATTCTCTGTGGTGAAATGTTGTTGGAAGAGATGTCAATCTTTGATATTTGCATCATTAAATTAGTTATTTCTTAATATGAAGGTAAAATGTATAATGTGCTAATTGAAAATTAAAGAAAAATATAATTGAATTATAAATTGAAAATTGTTATGAATAATTTGTAGTCGCATATCTGCATCTCTCTGCCTGTAACATCACAAGTGAACAATTCGGAAAGCCTCTCTGGTATCTATCTTGGAGAGGAGATTTGACTAGATCCAATGTGTCATTGCATCTAATACTCTGAATGTTCCCTTTGAGGAGTTGAGGAAATGTTGACTATATGAGCTGGAGGACTACATGAACCTTGGGACTGTTTCAGGGACTCTTCACACAGAGGGACAGGATTCGCCCAAGAGTTTCCTCTCCTTTGCTGTTCCCAAGTTCACCAATGCCTACGAGGTAGGAAACATTCAATGTTATCATTCAAGTTCACCAATGGCTACGAGGTAGGAAACATTCAATGTTATCATAACAAGTTCACCAATGCCTATGAGGTAAGAAACATTCATTGTTATCATAAACAAATTTTTTTCACAAATTTGTGACAGCTTATACGTCCACAGTCTGATAGTTTTTGTCATTAAATCATTTTACATGGTACAAATCATATCTGTTCTAGCAACTTGACTGAACAAATGTGTTCTAATGAACCACAGTTTGTTGATATAACTTCACCGTTACCTGTTTAATTTGAATGTTTTGACATTGTGGGATGGCACAACTCCTCAACCAGCAGGCATGCAGCTTACAAATTAAAATACCATAATTCGTCAATATACGTTTCCACCTGGTGACAAAATTACTAGGATGTGATGAATTGCAGGTATTTAATTAATAATTTTTTTTTTTATTAATTGATTAATAATTAATTTAATTATAATTTGCTATACTGCAACATGTCAATATGTTTCCGCTTCAGAAAGAGATGGAGAAACAGTTGCTAGGATACCGCCTCCTGCTTCCGAACCCAGGCTCCCCGTGTGCCTATCTCCATGACAACAGAATGGTACTGTGTGTTTCAAGTAAGTGATAGCAAAGATCTGTTACCGATATATAAAAAAAATTTTTTGATTTTGATTACTAATTATCTATTTTTTTTAATGAACAGACATTGTGCAAAGACAATTTTCATTGATACTGAACGTTTCCTGCAAACTGGACTATTGCAGGGAATTACATAACATGTTTGCACCGTGTGTCAAATGTGGCCTATGATGACACGATGTCCTGCAATCTGATGGCTGTCTGTGGTCAAATGTTGCTTAGACTTCTCTGAGGCCTTACTGAAATTAATTTAATAGTTCAATGAATTCATCAAAACTAATTAATAAATTTGCACAAACATGTCTTAATAGTTAGTAGATAGGTTAGATTTTTGGCAAAATATGTCTGAAATGAGATAAAAAAAATTAAATTGTGGATACGGCTTTAAGAAAAAGTACTTCCCTGAAATGTGGACTGTATGAGGGTTAGACACCTGTATTGTCATATTTATTGCAGTCAGCAGTTCCAATGATGATGTGGACAAGGTGGAGTTCCAGTCTCCCGGAGACAGACTACTCGGGGCAGGTGAGGTGTTTCTGGGTCATATTCCATCAGTCTGCCTGAACCACTGGCTGTTGTCACTCTGTCTGTTGTCACTCTGTCTGTTGTCACTCTCTCTGTTGTCACTCTCTCTGTTGTCACTCTGTCTGTTGTCACTCTCTCTGTTGTCACACTCTCTGTTGTCACTCTCTCTGTTGTCACTCTCTCTGTTGTCACTCTCTCTGTTGTCACTCTCTCTGTTGTCACTCTCTCTGGCAAGGTCTGTGATGACATTATGTCCTGCAATCTGATGACCGTCACTGGTCAGTTATGTAGCTTAGACTTGTCTGAGGCCTGTCGGTTCTAAATATGGAATGTTATTTGAAGCTACAACAAATGATAAAAGCGTTACAAAGTTAAAAACTTGACTGTTATATATGGCTACTGCATTTGTAGTGTTTACCCACAAAACACGTCACATCCCGTTTGTGCATATCGCGATAAATCATCAGATCAGCATTCTGTTCCACATTGTGAGCAATAAATAGGAAAACCGTTATTTTGTCAGTGAGTAGTGTGGTGTATAATGCGTCTTCCCACAAAATATTTTTACCTCAACCACCATTAACTTGATGGCAGCACAACACCACTCAATTGATGTGATTTTGGCATATGATGCATTTTGTGGATAAATGCATTAATTTTTTGTGGCTGAATTCTCGATTTCTTTGGATCCCACTTGACTGTTGCTACATTCTTTGTGGCTTGCAATGAAGTATCCTTGATCACTGATATTGTGTTAAAGGTCACACTGATCGACTGGCTCTCTTCTTCTCCATGGTTCACGGCCTCGTGTCAATCAAGGAGATGCAGATGAAGGCTGATACAAGGTACATCCTGCATCCTTCTCCGTGTCCTGTTACTTGTGCCAATGTTTGCAGTAGATGGTCCTAATTTATAAGGAAAGCCAAGGATAATTGAAAAACCAAGTCTTGTCACTTTTATGGTATATCTTCCTCTGTGCCAAAGTTCACTTAATCACTCCAAGACAAGGATAGTTACTTGTAAACCTGAAATCTGTTATTCATTACGAACGTAAAATATATTGCACTGTTCCACCAAAAACCAAGGTTTTCTGTTCATAAAATTCCTGATGTTGTATAAGTGTTGAACAGTGCTACGTTATTTCAAACTGCAGAATGTTTTATATTAATAGCAACACGGACAGGTTGACTGTGCTGCACATTGTTCCTAATTATAAGAATGCATGTTTCCCAGTGAAGCCGTCAAGTGTATTCTTGTTCATTAGTATTGAATTGTTGACTATATTCTTTCCTATACGCTGGATTGTTGGAATGTTGCATAATGTAGGAAATTACAACAACATAGATTGTGGCATGTTTTGTCAGGTCCAGCCTTTGATGATATGATGTCCTGCAATCTGATGGCTCTTTGTGGTCAAGTGTTGCTTAGACTTTTCTGAGGCTTTACCTGTCTAAATAACACATTATGCAAGAATTATTTTAATAACAATATCACAGGATGCAAGCTGCAGCACAGTGTGTGTCAGATGTTTGAGTGGTGATATAATTGGTAAGATCCAAGAGAATATTGCTAAGACTGGCCCAGCAGGTTACAACTCAGGACTGTCATTCAAGTCGATCTGCTGCTGTTCCGAGACTTGGGCAACATTGTTTACCCCGCTTTGCCTGTGTCTTTTTATGGAAGACGAAACCGTTGGTCCCCTCTACCTGGTGTCTATACCAGGGGAAGTAAAAGATCCCACGATGGGGTAAACCTGTTGTGGACTACACCTGTCAATCACATGGGCCACTGCAGAAGCGTCCATGACGTAGTTCAGTCAATTCTGTGAAATAACTCGCTCCAGTGAGGGACAGATGTTGCATGTCAGGGGTGACCAATATTGACATCATGTGACATCTCCATGTAGGGGAGCAATGGAGTGTGACATGTCCAAGATTCCTGTTCACTGATGACTATAAAAAAGTAAAAACCCCAGCTTTTATAATTTATTTGCACAAAACACAGATATTCTGTCATGTTACAGCATGCCTGATTCTGTCCTTGAGACGTCATCGACATCCATTGCTATGGAGGTAAGCGTCCTGTCTATATGTGGTTTTTGGTTTAGTAACTTTCATATTTAACATGAAATGATCATAACGTATAAGTGACACACAAAAAAGTGATATGCTCTCACATATAACATGAGGGTATATAATTTTTGTGTCACTTATTCTTTATGATCATTTGTTTCCCTTGCATTTCATGTACCACATTTGTGTTCCTTAAATATGTCCACAAAATGTGACTGCGTCGAACAGTGTTAATGTGTCAAATCAGAACATTCAGTGAACAAATTTAATGTCTCAATGAACAAAACAAAACACATTGAAAACTCCAGATATCAATACAGAAATGGTGGAAAATCCAACATTAAGTGTTCTTGGGCACTATTTGTGATAATTGTTTGTGTTGAATGATTGTTTCGCCTGCAGCAGTCAAGTCTGGTGTGTAACGCGTCTCAGCTGGAAGAGTTGAGTATGAGTGAAGATAAGACGGTGCGACTCAAAGCAGCCTTCCTCAACTCATGCAGCGGCAACTTGGTGAGTCAGTCATCCACATACATCAACACTGCAATTAGAAGCAGCTCTACAGAAGCGATATATACACACATAGTAATTTAGTAATTATATTTTGTTGCGTGATAATTGAATCTCATGAAGAGTTTTGCAGATAATAATGAATATGTTTCTTTAATTAAATATGCAACAATGCTTCAAAATGTAAATGTGTAGAAATGGTATTTTTAAATATAATAAAATAGAAGACATTGCAGTGTTCAAAACTAACAATAACTCTCCTTGTTGTCTGATAGTCAAGTTAACAAAATATAACTTGTCTCCTGATTGTCTCCCCCAGGATAAACAAAAACATTTTAAGTTTCTTCCAAAAATACACTGTATTATTAAGAAATTAGAAATATTTTTTGTGGAGTCACTGCAACCTTTTCTACTTTGAAGATCTCCAGTGTAACGACCACCAAAAATAGATTTAGGCTGCGCGGACCATGGCAAAAGAGCATGAAATTATCACTGAGTGAATGTCGGTCTTACTGGAAGGGATAACTTATTCAACATGATTTTTGAACATCCCAGACAATTGAAAAAGCAATAATTTTAGACTCTGCATACCGTGAGTGATGTGTAAGCGATGAAATTAAGGACACTTAAAGATGTTGCTTTAAGTTTGTCAAAACTTTCTCAAACAAATGTATACTACATGTCGTGCGTATATATTGATTAATGTTCAGTGACTTGAATTAATTTTTAGTGTCTTGCTGCATTACCTGTTTGCTTGTTTGTTTCCACCAGTCGCAGGCCCAGAAGATAGTAGATGACTTGTTTCCACCGGGTGTTGACATGGATGTAGACGGACTGGTGACAACACTTGCTCAGGAGATGATTGATGAGTTCCCAGCCTCGGATCCACGCTGGGCAGAGTCTGTACACCAGGGTACGTTGGGTAGCAAGTAATTGCAGTTGCATAGTGGTTAGAATGTCAAACTTTTATTCGAGAGGACCGGGATTTGAATCCTCATGGAAGCTCGGGCAATTTCACTCACTCCACGTTGTTCAATCAGCTGTATAAATGAGTGCCTGGCTACAAACAGTGGTAAATATGTGAATGAATAGCCTTTGTGCAGTAATTGCAGCATGGCTGAATGCTTCCCAGAGAAGTTGAGATGGCATTGGAATGAACATATTTAGTGCATTGGGCCATGGCCCCCTTGGGCTTAAATTTTTTAATTTGTTTATATGTAACATGTTGCACTGCGACATGGTAGCTTGGTAAACTAACAGGGGCCGTATGCATGGACCGGGCGTAACGTAGTCTCAGACTAAGCCCTACGTCCGGACTAACTAAGCTATAGACTAGCGATACATTTAGTCGCGATGCATGAACCGGGCGTAGCGCATCGATAGTCTCAGACTAGTTAGTCTATAGACTAGGCTCGCTAGTCCGGACGTAGAAGGGATTCCCCAGGGATTCCCGACACATTCCATTGCACTGCGCACGCGCAACGGGTCAAAGGTGACGCGCGGTTGGTCAAAGCGTCCGATATGACACTTGTTCTTGTTTATCTTTCGTTCATTATCAGTATGGATGTCATCGAAGGAGCTGCGCGCGGTGGGAAAAAAAGGAAACCTAACTTCCGAGAGGACGAAATCCTATGTTTGATTGAAGGAATCGCAAATGAAAAAGTTGTCATTATGACTAAACTTCAAAGTTCGCTGACTAATAAGAAGAAAAAGGAAGTTTGGCGTGAAATCACCGCCAAGGTAAATGCGTTTGGTGTGGCACTACGTACCGAGGATGACATCAAAAAGAAATGGAAAGATTTGAAATCGACGGTTTTGAATAGTGTACGCGATCAAAAAAAGACGGGAGGCGGACCACCAAACAGACCGCCTCCATACGCTGATATCATCATGAATATCATTGGCGAGAGAACAGACATGGCCACAGGCATTGATGGTGAGTTGCTGTTTCATCTCTACTCTAAAACTGTACTTATCTTATCATAATGTTTTGTGCTTTCAAGTTTCACGTTGACGTTTTGGCTGGTATCGAAACGAATGTAGTAAGTAAAGTCACATGAAATGAAATCACAGGGAAAAAATCACAATTTTAAATAGATATAATATATAGATCTTTGTATATGTGATATAAGTTGAAATATTAAGTACATTCGGGTAGAATAGTTATCTTAATCATCAAAACAAAAGACTAAACATTCAGTGCAAAAGTTTGTTAAAAAGTCACTAATACATTTTACTTGTGTACTAATATAAATAAAAAGGAGCGAGATTGATAGTTTCTTTGGAATATTTGTATTAACAATGCATCACACTTTGTTGTGTTTAATTATCAGTGGAAATATGCAAGACTTTATATTTAGTATATATACATATATGTGATGCCACACGCCAAAACCAGGCTTTTCTCGACAATTTTACAAAACCATTTTATTACAGATTCAAATAGAGGAGATACCCAGCTTTAAAATGACACCAACATGAAGAGTGTACCTTACTCATGGGCCAAGATATTACACTTTTAGTGTACACGTTCTTGGAATAATAGTTTTGAGAAAATCAGCTTTAAAAACTGCATTGAAAAATTGCTTCTCCCATAGCAACCATGCACTTATAATGCTCCAAATGGAATGAAATTTTGTATGTTCCTCCAGTAGGTGGGTATAAATTAGATGCATAAGTATAAAGTGGAAAAACCTATTATTTATTGAATGCCACCTCATTTACTACCAGGTTTGGTATTCCCGGAGACTACCGCGAGCACTGGGTGCCGAACCCCTAAAGTAAATCCCTGAAATATCTTAAAATGAAACATTATTTACACATTACATATATAATAACACTACACAATGTCAGTTTCCCCAATTTGGAAAGTCCGCTCCCGCTGGCGCTGAGCCAACCAGTGCAGGCTCAATGTTGTCTTCCCCTGCCCCTGCCGAGGCGACTTTCACGGGCTCGACGCGGCCTTCGAAGTAATCTTCAATCACTGCAGCTAAATTGCTGTCCTCGAGATTGCACCCCCTCGCACGATCCAACTCGGTAGCTAAATAAGCTTCATTCGATGCCATAGTGCAATTAATTAACGAATCGAAGACGAAAACAGCAGGCGAAACTGGCGAACAAAGACGAAAGGAATGTGTAAACAAGCCGACTGCGCATGCGCGCTTACGTTTTTGACCAATCAGCGAGCGTTTCGCAACTTCCATAGCAACAACAGCACTTTGTTGCTGGATAAAGTATGTATAATAGGAGCTGTTCTATTGGTCTAGAGTAAGAGATTCCCAATCACACGTGTAGTTGACGTCATAAGCTTTCCAGCCATGTATAACATGTGGGGTTTCCCACTTGTAAGCGAGCGAAGACAGTCGATCAAAAGCGCGTAAACATGGCTTTGTTTCAGACTTCTCAACCGCGACGTTAATCAGGGGCCTCAATAAAGTGCTAAATATTACTAGTTTGAACAATCTTTCAGCTTATATAAATGGATTTATGGAAAGCTGGATAATTTCGTTGTTCGATTCCGTCGTTAACCGATTTTCGACAATTCGAACGGGCACCATGCATTTTAGGCTCCTGCGCCGAACAAAATTTAGCGAGAAGCGCCTGGTTTTGGCGTGGCGCATCACATATAGTCTTCGAATAATTGTTGTAAAATAATGCTGTGACTTTATTTCCTAGCCAAAACTGTGAATTTATTTACACGACTTTTTCTGCGACACAACAGATTGCAGTGAAAACTGTTATCATTAAATAATCGTGTGTTCTTAGTTAGATGTACTCAAACCTCTTGATAGAATAAATTATAATACAAAATTAATTTTGGTTAAGAAATACACTAATAAATATATTAGTATTTAATCGTGATGAAAGTACAGTTATCATTTTGTTATCATTTCCATATAACTGAATCAAATGCATTAATGGAATACATCACTTTATTTTTTTATTGACAAATGAAGTGCATATATTAAAATTTGTAATGTGCGATTAACAATATTATGAAAGAAAAACTTATATGCAGGACTGTAATGCATTTGACATATTCAAACTGTACAAATTATTATATATAAGTACACAACATGAACATAATACAATAAATCACAATATGTAATATTCACAAACCTCATAATTTTTAATGTTTCAGTGGAAGGAACAGACAGCTTTGTCATGGAGACTTCTGACGGCCAGTCAGTGACTGTGCAAGTGGATGAAGCCTGGGGTAAGCAAGCTTAATTATAAATAATTGATTTGAAATATAAAAATTAGCAATGTCATATAGCTTGTGTGAAAATTTGCCACATGTGGTTCCTTAGTACAAGTTGAGGGTTGCTTCCAGCAACCAGATAGTGAAAGATTCACATTACAGGCAGGAATCATAAATTAGCTCAGTGAGAGAGGACTCAAGTTACAGGCAGCCACCATAAAGTGGCAGGTATTATATAACTATGGCAGTGACAGAAGAGTACCAATACACAACAGCACAGCTGTAAAGTTACATAACAGGACCTGTGGCAGTTGGCACACACTGTGTCACCTCCACAATGAACCACCATTAAAATTCACTATAACCTAAAATGTAATTAATTCTTGATAATAATTATATCAACATATCACTGCATCTTTTTGTTGCACAGAATAACTTGCATATATTCATTTGTATTTGTTTCACATGTTTCATATGATCATGATAAACTGTTTAAAATGAACATCACGTATTATGTAAATAGATAACAAAACAGGGAAAGTTTGACACATGTTTACAAATGGCATCATACAAAAAGGAACACGTTTTTGCATTCCAGACATGTCATCATCTGTTGTGCCCGTGCCACTGCCGGGGCCTTCGTCACAGCCAGGTCCGAGCTGGTTCATGCCTGTGGAGCCGCCAACAATAGCTGCACGATCCACATCGACACCTACACGCCCTGTCACACCAGCATTGGAGATTACACATGCACCGATAGGTGTTTTGGAGACAACACCTGCACCGACAGGTGTATTGAAGATGAGGCCTAGACCTGCATCGACAAGTGTGCTGGAGAAGAGACCTGCGTCTATGACTGAAGCCACCGAGATCGTCTCCACTCCAGTTTCTGTGACTACTCCCATTCGTACTCATGGGGTCACCGCGGTGACGGCACAGCGACGCAAGAGACGTGCGCCCGAAGCAGACGCTGAGGAGAGTGCTCTTTTCCAGAAGTGGCTGGCATCAGACATTGCCAAAAACGAAAAAAAAATCAAACTGATGCAGTTGCAGGAAGAGAAGACGAAGTTGCAGATTAGTAAATTGCAACGCGAACTGCAACTCGAGTAGTTTTACATGCATGAACACTTACTGAAAGCAACTGTGTACAATGTAATTGAGACATCAATGATATGACATATTGTGTTTTTCAGTAAAATTGTAGGTGAAATACAAGAGGACTAAAAGTATGTGGTATTTACTTTAACTTTAAATATGTCTATTAAAGTTAGAGTAAATACCACCGACTTTTAGTCATCTTGTATCTCACCTACAATGTTATTAACAGACATCATACATGTAATAATATTGATGTTTCAATTACGATATATACAGTTGCTTTCAGTAAAGTGAATTATGCATGTATCAGTTCATAAACATGTGTTCAAATGTTGTAGTGATGATTCCTACCCACTGTCAGACTATTATCCAAAGTAATTTCTCACAACAGCATCTCTAGCTGCTTTCCCTGCAGCAGTGCGTACCCGCTCGACGGCCACAGCGGGGGCATTGCCCCTGTAGGCTGGTGGGGGGTTGTCTTCTGGATGAGGGTCCGTGTCATGCCCTGCTGGTGGTGGCAGTCTGAGCCGTGTTGCACGGTTGTGCAGCATCACACATGCACAGATAACTTTGCATGCCTTCGTTGGGGTGAGGCGGATCTCACTGTGCAGGCAATGCCATCGACGTTTTAGCACACCAATGCATCGTTCGACAATGCTTCAATGTGATGCAGTGGGCGTCTGTGTATGCTCGCTCCTGGCGATCCCGTGGATTCAATATCGGTGTGAGCAGCCACTCTCGAAGCATGTAGCCACTGTCGCCAAGAAACACCCCTGTCAGTGGCTTCTGGTGTGACTCAAACGCGTCAAACAGTGGAGATTCCCTGAGTATTCTGGCGTCATGAACTGAGCCGGGCCACTTGGCTACACAGTTGATTATCAGCATATCAGCGTCACAAATCAACTACAACAGAGAAAGTTGACACTCATTCAATGTGCATGCTTATAAACATGAATCAATGTAGTTTTTCTTTGTTTTTGAAATACATTTAAATACATGAAAAAAATATGTGTGTTTTATTTTGAAATGTTCAAAAGCAACCAAGGGTGAAGTTAAATAAACATTAATTGTACTTATTCAATTTCGGATTTAAAATAAACAAACGTGAACAAGCATATTTAAAAGGTCTTGAGCATGTTAATTTGGAATTGAATGAAAATGATATATATATATACCAGTAATGACACTGTTAAGCTTTTACATAAAGTATCGATTTGTAAAGATTGGTAATATCAAACATAACATAACAGAAACATTTTGTAGGTGGAAAGATCAAAGTATTTCACTGCCCTCCTTTGATTAGTTATGAATATGACAGTTTGCTTGATGTTGGTGGCATCTTACTGGCAACAGTTGCCTTTACTTGAATAGCTGAGCTGCCATTCAAGCAATAAAACCCCTGTCTTGTTATGCCATGTCCACAGAGAGGCACCCTTTCTTATCAGCTCAGAGGAACCTTTAAACAATACAGTGGGCAGTTGGCTGCTGTTACTAATTGCAATTAAGTGGTCAGCTAAGTGTAAATAAGGCAGCTAAGGCAAATAAGATAGGAATGTTAGTTTATTCTTATAGAAGGCAAACTTAATGTTACACTTTGTAACAGTGTGGATGTCAGCAACTTTTTTTACAGGCTTTTGAGGACTGAACAGTCAGCAATAACTTTCTATCCTCAGTAACAAAAGTTTATCCTCGAATGTGTTAGTATTATAATAGTACTAATAAAGTATTCGTATACTTTCACAAGTATTGCTTTGGCTTTAATAATTATTGTATTTTAATCAATTATTTGAGTGCAACAAAAAGTATTTGTTAGAATGTGATATTCTGGTCATATTCCACCACCAAACGCACGCACGCACACGCATAATCAGTAGCATATTTTGTTTACCAAACTGAAAATACTTGATAAATTACACATTACCTGTACGTTGTGGCATACATACGCAATGCTACCATCACTTGGGATGCGGCCGGCAGAGAGCCTTGCCGTGTTACTGGGTATTCCAAATCATTCCTCAGCTCGTCTACAATCCTCAGAATATCGTGACGACGAAATCTGAACTTCGAATACAATTCCGTGTCGTCAAATATCTCTAGCGGATTCCTCCTATCCCGGAATATCCGATTTCGCCGAAGATTTCGCCTCAATCGTCTCCGCCAAACTATCATGGCCGCCATTTTTCACGAGTTGCGCTATGGACTAAGGAGTTAGTCCTGGTGGTTCTTGGGCGCAGCGATACGTCGCGACTACGCGGGAAATCCCCGGAAATTGAGCCTAACTAGTGCTCGTGCATACCGACTAACGGGTTTACGCTATAGCCTAGGCGTTAAGCTATGGCGTAAGAGGTTAGTCCCGGTCCATGCATACGGCCCCAGGTGACTAAACCTGGCCTACCCGGCCTCCCTAGCCTACCCGGCCTCCCTGGCCTACCCGGCCTACCCAGCTTCCCTGGCCTACCCGGCCTCCCTAGCCTACCTGGCCTCCCTGGCCTACCCGGCCTCCCTGGCTTACCCGGCCTCCCCTTTGCGAGATCCTAGAGACACTACTGATCTAGATGACGTAATGACTGGTACTTGTTGTTCAGGAGGCTCAGTGACTGTCTCCCTCATCCTCATGCAACAGTTGGAAGACAAACTGAAGGCTCACAGCTACTACGTCCAGTTTCTCAAGAACGTACAGTTGTGGGACCGGGTCAGTAGCTCTGTCATTCATGCTGAGACATGTTAACTGTCTGTATGTTCAGTAGGAGTATGTTGTGAACTTTTAGAAAGTATTGTAACACGAATACTTTAGACAGTATGCAGATCATTAATGTTTTTAACACAAAATATATTATAAATGACTAATAAGTACAACTATTTTGAGTATCGGAATACTATAGGAATGCATTTTGAGTTTGTTGTTAACAAAAAACATAATTTCAGGTGTAGTATCTCCCCTTAACCCATCCTATTGCCTTCTATCCTGACAGCTCTCCTCTGTGCATGTGCGTGACTCAGTCATATGCACCAAGTTGTTGCTGTGTGAACTCGCTGAGAAGGTCGTCGCTGCTAAAGCACTGCGGGAAATACACACCCTGTAAGTATGTGGCCAGTTTGTCTGGTCTCGCTGTCACTTGGTATTGCCACCCTCGTGAATCTGTGGTAATATTTAATTGTCTGTTCTTTCTTTGATTCTCAGATATTTTATCTTGTTGGATGCAGCTAAACAATTGAACTTTGCTAATATTGCTGCCTCAAACATCAACCAATGAAATTCGTTGCTCTGAGTTCTCTCAAGTTTCTGGCTGCAAAGTTACATCATAGTTACGCAAATATAACAACAATATTTAATTAATCTTTTTCAAATCCTAAATGCATGAAATATCTGTCGTTTATGAACACAACATAGTGGACTCTGCTAAACAGAATCACCAACTTAGTGGAATCAGACATATTGGCTGGAACGGAATCATTCCCTCTTTCTGCTGTAATGTGCCACTCAAGTGAATCAGCATCTTAATAGAATCAAAAGTGATTCTATTAAGCAGAGTGTATTTCTATTAAGCAGAGTGTATTTCATATCTCACAAAAAAAAATTGTTCACAGTGTTGGCAAAACATTGTTTATTTGATTAAACACTTGAACCCCTTTTATCACCTCATTTCTCATTTGCTTAATTTACTTAATATACAGTTTTCCTAGAATTTACCTCACCTTACCTATCCTTACCTCACCTCACCTCTTGGGGTCCCATGGCCCATAAGACTTCACTTATTCAGGTCACCTTCTCTTCAGACCATATTCTCCACCCGGATCTTGTATTTCTTTTTCTACGGTTTTCTGCCAGGTTGTTTTAGGGTGACCCGTTTTTCTGTTTTCCTTCTGGCACCCATGTCAAAGCAGTCAGGCAGTAGCTGTCTTTGTTCCTTCTGAGTATAATAAAGTTAAAGAAGATCAGCATAGAAGTAAAAATCAAAACAGACGTGGATGGGACATAATTTATTATACTCCGAAAGAACAAAGACAGCCACTACCTGACGGCTTTGACATGGGATTCTCCTTAGACACTTGAATTGGAATGTCTCTGGTTTTCAATTTCCTAGGGTTAGCCTAGGTAGATAGCCATCAGTGGTAATGCAAGGGTTCAGCAGTGTGTCCTGCTGTGCTGCAGACATCCAGGCATTGTGGATGCAGCTATCAAGCAACTGTTGGAATCGCGAGTAGCAGACAATGCAGACAGGGCTGCCATGACGTCTGGCCTTATTCCACAGGACTTGTTCTACAGACAGGTAAATTGTAAATACTTGTAATGATGGTTGAGTAATGCCCTTGTAAATGTACTCTAGAGAGGTGTGTAGTGGCCACTTAAATACTAGTATAGTTTAACAGCTTCTACAGCTTGCTCTAAAGACAGTTGTATTGTGTCCCTGTCAATTGTACTTCAAGAAGTTACTGTTTTTCTGTAAGTGCCTCTATATAGTTGTTTAGGATACATGACCAATAAACTAGGTTTGAATAAAATTGAGTTGGTTTCTGTTTTGTCCACCAGGTATCAGCAATACACGGCATCCTTGAACACCTGTTGTTACTCGAGGACGACGCTTTGAGTGGAAACATCGTGCCTCAGGAGCTCATTGCCATGGTGATGGTGACAAACTCCATCTTCACCGTAAGTCATCCTTTGTTTCTGATCCTAGTTCTGTTTCGGACTTTGTTTATGGTCAAAATTTCAGTATGTGGTGGTTTAGAATCCAAATACCTAATGTATATTGATGTAGGCAGATGCAGCAGCGGTAGAACAGTTGTAGAACATTGGATGTTCTGTAGAACAGGTCTACCAATGTCAAGGAGTAATATGCCCTAAGCTGTAATTGTTGGAGCAATATGGTATAAATCGAAAGCCATGCTTAGCCTTGAGAGAAGACCATGCATGCAGTAAAAGTGGAGTAACGCTTTGTTCAGAACATAGGCAAAAATGAAATGTTTTTGCAGGGCTAGAAAAAGTTATGGGATTTGACTGCGATTAAATTGTGCAAAATGATAAAGTTAGGAAAAAAGTTAACAGTTCTAGTAACGAACCACAATAAGGAAAATAAAGTGTCTTTGAAATTAAATCACGAATTAGGATTGCTATGCTTTTTGTTGATAAAACTGGATTGGCATGACTGGGTTTAATAGCGTTTATCACGTGACTATGACTAGTACCTCATTTTGCCTCTAGGGGATGTTTTCGGCAGCAATGCAGTACCGAGCCAGCAATGAGGCCATGTATCAGTCACACGACCGCCAACAGACACAGCTTGAGTACGTCTCATGGACACACTCGGCCGGATCCAAGGGGGGGAGACAGTGGATGTGTCGACAGGTAGGACATGGTCATGCAGCAGTGATATCTGTTAGTGTCACATGGTAAATCTTCATGGTTATTTGGCAACCAAAGCTTGCACAGAGTAGACCACGGAGACAACAGAGACCAGGGAGACAACAGAGACCAGTGACAGGGAGACAACAGAAACCAGGGAGACAACAGATACTAGGGACAGGGAGACAACAGAGACCAGGGAGACAATAGAGACCAGGGAGACAACAGAGACCAGGGAGACAATAGAGACCAGGGAGACAACAGAGACCAGGGACAGGGAGACAACAGATACCAGGGAGACAACAGAGACCAGGGAGACAACAGAGACCAGTGACAGGGAGACAACAGAGACCAGGGAGACAACAGAGACCAGGGAGACAACAGAGACCAGGGACAGGGAGACAACAGAGACCAGGGAGACAATAGAGACCAGGGAGAGACCAGGGACAGGGAGACAACAGAGACCAGGGACAGGGAGACAACAGAGACCAGGGAGACAACAGAGACCAGTGACAGGGAGACAACAGAGACCAGGGACAGGGAGACAACAGAGACCAGGGACAGGGAGACAACAGAGACCAGGGAGACAACAGAGACCAGGGACAGGGAGACAACAGAGACCAGGGAGACAACAGAGACCAGGGACAGGGAGACAACAGAGACCAGGGACAGGGAGACAACAGAGACCAGGGAGACAACAGAGACCAGTGACAGGGAGACAACAGAGACCAGGGACAGGGAGACAACAGAGACCAGGGACAGGGAGACAACAGAGACCAGGGAGACAACAGAAACCAGGGAGACCGTACCTAACTTATCCAAAACTACTCACATCTGAATACGAAGTAACAGTTGCTCATTTGTATGCAGCAATAAAGGTTATCTTTGGAACAAAGTGTGATGATGTTTCATTAATTATTTATATTACGTACTTGTTTGCAGCCTGTTTTCAAGACATGATATAAATCTGCATTTTAAAGTCTGCGTGTATTTCAAAACAAGTCAGCTCTTGATATTTGCAAAATGTGCATACATTTCACAGTGACGTGAAACGTACTCAACTTTCTCTGACAGCATGGCATCACGTCAGAGCGAGCATTGCCCGAGGCTCACGATGTGAAAGATCGTGGCGCCCTCTTCCAGCAGCTACTTGAACTGTCTGACATCGTGCTCGAGTGCTACCGGAGTCAACTGGAGTCGATTAAGCATGGCTCCGGAGAGAATCACCGATACATAGAGGTGCTCCGTAAATACGAGCAGGATCGGGCGACGCTAATCAAACCTTTCAGTGAGTGGAAACATCTGCGAATTCTGTTATAAGAAATTATCTGACTAATTAATTAATCATGTACGTTTAACGTACAAATAGAACATTAAAAAATAGTGCCTGATATCCAAAGCATGACCACTTTGCATTAGATGCCTGTCTGAAAACATATCCTTGAAATAGTAAACCATCACTTCAACTTCCCTAAGTTATTAATAATTATTATAATGTTTTTTTCTGTTTTCTCAACACTATCAGAAATTACTTAGGACTTGTTAGCTGAGAGAACGTTGAGCATAGAATGAGGTGTGTGTGTAGTGGGGCGCTGTGGTTAGAACATTGAGCATTGAATGAGGTGTGTGTGTAGTGGGGCGCTGTGGTTAGAACATTGAGTATGGAATGAGGTGTGTGTGTGTAGTGGGGCGCTGTGGTTAGAACATTGAATATGGAATGAGGTGTGTGTGTAGTGGGGCGCTGTGGTTAGAACATTGAGCATTGAATGAGGTGTGTGTGTAGTGGGGCGCTGTGGTTAGAACATTGAGCATTGAATGAGGTGTGTGTGTAGTGGGGCGCTGTGGTTAGAACATTGAATATGGAATGAGGCGTGTGTGTAGTGGGGCGCTGTGGTTAGAACATTGAGCATTGAATGAGGTGTGTGTGTAGTGGGGCGCTGTGGTTAGAACATTGAGCATTGAATGAGGTGTATGTGTAGTAGGGCGCTGTGGTTAGAACATTGAGCATTGAACGAGGTGTGTGTGTAGTGGGGCGCTGTGGTTAGAACATTGAGCATTGAATGAGGTGTGTGTGTAGTGGGGCGCTGTGGTTAGAACATTGAGCATTGAATGAGGTGTATGTGTAGTAGGGCGCTGTGGTTAGAACATTGAGCATTGAACGAGGTGTGTGTGTAGTGGGGCGCTGTGGTTAGAACATTGAGCATTGAATGAGGTGTGTGTGTAGTGGGGCGCTGTGGTTAGAACATTGAGCATTGAATGAGGTGTGTGTGTAGTAGGGCGCTGTGGTTAGAACATTGAGCATTGAATGAGGTGTGTGTGTAGTGGGGCGCTGTGGTTAGAACATTGAGCATGGAATGAGGTGTGTGTGTGTAGTGGGGCGCTATGGTTAGAACATTGAGCATGGAATGAGGTGTGTGTGTAGTGGGGCGCTGTGGTTAGAACATTGAGCATTGAATGAGGTGTGTGTGTAGTAGGGCGCTGTGGTTAGAACATTGAGCATTGAATGAGGTGTGTGTGTAGTGGGGCGCTGTGGTTAGAACATTGAGCATGGAATGAGGTGTGTGTGTGTGTAGTGGGGCGCTATGGTTAGAACATTGAGCATGGAATGAGGTGTGTGTGTAGTGGGGCGCTGTGGTTAGAACATTGAGCATTGAACGAGGTGTGTGTGTAGTGGGGCGCTGTGGTTAGAACATTGAGCATTGAATGAGGTGTGTGTGTAGTGGGGCGCTGTGGTTAGAACATTGAGCATGGAATGAGGTGTGTGTGTAGTGGGGCGCTGTGGTTAGAACATTGAGCATGAAATGAGGTGTGTGTGTAGCGGGGTGCTAATTTTATTAACTCGACGTTGCTACAGTTCACTCAGCTGTATAAATTAGTACCTGGTTATAGACAGTGGTGGATATATGAATGATCGTTGATCGGCCCTAAGAACTGGATACTGCGTTATATAAAAACATACCTTTACAGTGCAGTACCAGCAGTACAAGAGAGCAGCATCTCAGAGATAACATTGAGTGTAGAATGAGATGTGTTTACAGTGCAGTACCAGCCGTACGAGAGAGCAGCGTCTCAGATATAACATTGAGTGTAGAATGAGATGTGTTTACAGTGCAGTGCCAGCAGTGCGAGAGAGCAGCATCTTAGAGATAACATTGAGTGTAGAATGAGATGTGTTTACAGTGCAGTGCCAGCAGTGCGAGAGAGCAGCATCTTAGAGATAACATTGAGTGTAGAATGAGATGTGTTTACAGTGCAATACCAGCAGTACGAGAGAGCAGCATTTTTGAGATTACATTGAGTGTAGAATGAGATGTGTTTTCAGTGCAGTACCAGCAGTGCGAGAGAGCAGTGTCTCAGAGATAACATTGAGTGTAGAATGAGATGTGTTTACAGTGCAGTACCACCAGTGCGAGAGAGCAGCATCTTAGAGATAACATTGAGTGTAGAATGAGATGTGTTTACAGTGCAATACCAGCAGTACGAGAGAGCAGCATCTTAGAGATAACATTGAGTGTAGAATGAGATGTGTTTACAGTGCAATACCAGCAGTACGAGAGAGCAGCATTTTTGAGATTACATTGAGTGTAGAATGAGATGTGTTTTCAGTGCAGTACCAGCAGTGCGAGAGAGCAGTGTCTCAGAGATAACATTGAGTGTAGAATGAGATGTGTTTACAGTGCAGTACCAGCAGTGCGAGAGAGCAGTGTCTCAGAGATAACATTGAGTGTAGAATGAGATGTGTTTTCAGTGCAGTACCAGCAGTGCGAGAGAGCAGTGTCTCAGAGATAACATTGAGTGTAGAATGAGATGTGTTTTCAGTGCAGTACCAGCAGTGCGAGAGAGCAGTGTCTCAGAGATAACATTGAGTGTAGAATGAGATGTGTTTACAGTGCAGTACCACCAGTGCGAGAGAGCAGCACCTCAGAGATAACATTGAGTGTAGAATGAGATGTGTTTACAGTGCAGTACCAGCAGTACGAGAGAGCAGCGTCCCTGGCAGAGAAGTACTGTGACATGGGTACACTGGTTCAGATCTGTGAGGAGACAGACAACCAGGACCGGCTACAGCGCTACATGATGCAGTTCCAGGGCAGGGTAAGCACAGTTCCAGGGCAGGGTAAGCACAGTTCCAGGGCAGGGTAAGCACAGTTCCAGGGCAGGGTAAGCACAGTTCCAGGGCTGGGTAAGCACAGTTCCAGGGCAGGGTAAGCACAGTTCCAGGGCTGGGTAAGCACAGTTCCAGGGCTGGGTAAGCACAGTTCCAGGGCTGGGTAAGCACAGTTCCAGGGCAGGGTAAGCACAGTTCCAGGGCTGGGTAAGCACAGTTCCAGGGCAGGGTAAGCACAGTTCCAGGGCTGGGTAAGCACAGTTCCAGGGCAGGGTAAGCACAGTTCCAGGGCAGGGTAAGCACAGTTCCAGGGCAAAGTAAGCACAGTTCCAGGGCTGGGTAAGCACAGTTCCAGGGCTGGGTAAGCACAGTTCCAGGGCTGGGTAAGCACAGTTCCAGGGCAGGGTAAGCACAGTTCCAGGGCAGGGTAAGCACAGTTCCAGGGCTGGGTAAGCACAGTTCCAGGGCAAGGTAAGCACAGTTCCAGGGCTGGGTAAGCACAGTTCCAGGGCAAGGTAAGCACAGTTCCAGGGCTGGGTAAGCACAGTTCCAGGGTAGGGTAAGCACAGTTCCAGGGCTGGGTAAGCACAGTTCCAGGGCTGGGTAAGCACAGTTCCAGGGCAGGGTAAGCACAGTTCCAGGGCTGGGTAAGCACAGTTCCAGGGCAGGGTAAGCACAGTTCCAGGGCAGGGTAAGCACAGTTCCAGGGCTGGGTAAGCACAGTTCCAGGGCAGGGTAAGCACAGTTCCAGGGCAGGGTAAGCACAGTTCCAGGGCAGGGTAAGCACAGTTCCAGGGCAGGGTAAGCACAGTTCCAGGGTAGGGTAAGCACAGTTCCAGGGCAGGGTAAGCACAGTTCCAGGGCTGGGTAAGCACAGTTCCAGGGCTGGGTAAGCACAGTTCCAGGGCAGGGTAAGCACAGTTCCAGGGCTGGGTAAGCACAGTTCCAGGTCTTGGTAAGCACACTTCCCTTGCAGGGTAAGCTCAGTTCCAGGGCAGGGTAAGCACAGTTCCAGGGTAGGGTCAGCACAGTTCCAGGGCAGGGTCAGCACAGTTCCAGGGCAGGGTAAGCACAGTTCCAGGGCAGGGTAAGCACAGTTCCAGGGCAGGGTCAGCACAGTTCCAGGTCTTGGTAAGCACAGTTCCAAGTCTTGGTAAGCACACTTCCCTTGCAGGGTAAGCTCAGTTCCAGGGGAGGCTAGGGTTCACAATGTATACTATTCCAGGGTGTAGTGAACCAGTTTGAACTCCCTCCTCAATTCATTTAACCCCTCTCAAATCAGGTTCATTGATGTTCAGATGTGCGGTGTGTATATAACCTTATGCTGTAGTGTGTAGAGCAAGACCACTGATGTCTTTTTTAATCACAAATATAAATTAGTAGGTTGAAGTACTTTGACAAGGCATCCTGAAGCATGTGATAAATTACACACATTTTTTCTGTACGTTTTTATGTCATGGTTTCTGCTAATTGCAAGTTTTGAATATTGAAACATACAGTTCAGCATAATGGCTAATGTTTTCTTGTTTTAAGGGTTTTCCCGAGTATGTATTCAAGTGGTATATGAACAAAGGTATGTGTTCTGTCTTATTAATTTTTTTTTGGCGTAGTAAATGCTCTACCAGATACAGTCAATGTCTGTTTAAAGGATGTTCAAATGTAATAGTTCACATTTGTTTTTTCTACAAAGTTGCCCTGATATATTCTTTGTAGCACATTATGTTGGAAGTATGCCTCTTGACAGTGACCTGTTCAAAGCAAAGTGATCATATTTTGAATAGGAGATTTTTAATGTTTGGCTGACTTTCATTTGTTTTAAGATGTACTAATTACATTTATGATTAATTATTGTTGCCATAGTGTGTGTAACTATTTTAATATTTGTTATAACATAACGGTCTGCTATCTGCAGGAAAACGAGGCAAGCTGCTGTCGTCATCGCTGGCCTCACACCCTCTCTTGGGGCGCTTCCTGCAGACATCTGAGAACAAACATCTCAGTTGGCTTCATGACATCAATGCTGGGGACTTCTTCCAGGTAAATACCACTACAGGTGAAGTGATGATCTTCTTTGATGTTAGGCATCACCACAAAAAATATCAGTGCATGATACAAAACCAGTGTTATGTAACATCACATCCGCCTTTAACTAGACAAAAGACCCAGATGGCAAATGGACAAGGAAGCCATTGCCTTCTCTACATGTAACCCTACTATCTGAGATTTGTCAATTTTGTTTTTAAACATTCACACTGCTATCATTGACACAAACTGTAGATAATATGTTCTGTTCATGCATCATCCTCTGTATGAATTAGTACTTTCTTGTATCTAATCTACACTGATCCTTCACTAACGTTACTGAGTGTCTTCTAGTTCTATTTTTCTTAAGTGTGAAAAAAATCTATCAATATTAACTGCTAACCGCCTCCCCCATCAAATAACCCCCTCCCCCATGAAACCAGTTTTGTTTAGCATCAGTGTTTTGAGACGGCACTTTAGAAATCAGTTGTCTTCACCATTTGTGTGGTATTTCTTTTGTATGGTAAATATTTCATTTGTGTGGTAAACATTTGGTACAGAATTAAATTCTTGTATAGCGTGAGCAGATTGTATGTTGTATTATAAACAAAGGAGTTGAAACCTGAAATCACACAAAATCAAAGCTACCTGCAACTTATACTGGAATAAATATTTTAATTTGGTTTATAAATATTTTACTGGCAATGCCTGTGACTGACTGTTTTAAGCAACCTCATACGCCACTGCAGATTTTGGCCCCTTCTCGTTTGATTGCAACAAAGCTTGTTCTGCATGCTACATATCAACAGCCACATGTTCTGTATGGTCTTATTCTCAGGCCCAGTCGACACTGCAGACATTGGCAGAAGAACACAGTACCTTTGTTGCCAAGAAGAAAGTGAGTATCAAATAACAGTACAATAGAACCTTTCCAATTGGCCACCCCACAGTAATGGCCACCCTTTGAAAAATGCCTATCACAGTCTGGTTTTGTATTAGTCACTTGGATGGCCTCTTGATTGATTCTACTCTACTTATGTACCGTGTTCTCTCATTTTCTCTGTATATAAGCTATTCGTTAGAAGTTTTAAGAATTTTTAATTAAATTTATTCCAGCTAGGCAGTTAAACAGGAAGCATATTAATTTCATATTCAAGGCATTTTCCTGATGGCAGAATTCAAAGTGGAAGCGTCGTAGCAAGTTGAACATGTTGGAATGAACTCGGAACACTGACGTCATTTAGTATACCAGATTGCTATACACCAGACTATCAGTGGAGTGATGCCCTGAGTTTGTTGTAGACTCTGCTCAGTCTCAGTAAGTTGGCTGCGTATGCCGTGGAAGACCCACCTGAAAGTGTTCACTCCAACATTGAAGGTATGTTGCCAGCCAAAAATAAGACCAGGCAACAAGTAACATCTGCAGCAGTTTGTATATTTAAGTTTTGCAAATATATATCCAGAGATATTCACAAAACACAGATTTTTTATGGTTTGGGTGGTTACCGTACGAGTATTTGTTCACTGTAGGTTATAACAAATTTAAATTTCTCAGCTGTATTTCCAATGGAGTCAGAATGGTGGACGCAGTAACATGTATACGTAATTTGATTTGTCACACTACTTAATACCCTTGCCCGTTTGTCACACTACTTAATACCCTCCCCCTTGCCCGTTTGTCACACTACTTAATACCCTCCCCCTCACCCGTTTGTCACACTACTTAATACCCTCACCCTCGCCCGTTTGTCATACTATTTAATACCCTCCCCTTCGCCTGTTTGAATCAGGTTCTTTGATGTTTAAATCTGTTGTATAAATATGTGCAGTCAGTTTAATAAAAGTGCACACTTTCTTTAAAATCCTCAAAATAATTCACTTTCATCAACAGATCTGTCAACTTGTGAAAGTGTGAACAGGCTGATGTCACAGTGTACACAGGCTGATGTCACAGTGTACACAGGCTGATGTCAGTGTACACAGGCTGATGTCACAGTGTACACAGGCAATGTATTAGTCAAAGATAATGTTATTGTTTGTCCGATGATTTCACCAAACGTCAAAAGAAATTTGCACAAATGATCTAGCAAGTCATAATTAATACTAGGTAGATTTAATTTTTCATGAGATGTATCAATTCGAGTCTAAAATGAGATGGGTATAAATGAGATGGGTCTAAATGAGATGAGTCTAAATGAAATGAGTCTAAATGAGATGGGTATAAAAGAGATGGGTCTAAAATGAGATGGGTCTAAAATGAGATGAATCTAAAATGAGATGGGTCTGAATGAGATGGGTCTAAAATGAGATGGGTCTAAAATGAGATAGGTTTAAAATGAGATGGGTATTAAATGAGATGGGTCTAAAATGAGATAAGTCTAAATGAGACGAGTGAAAAAAATCCAATTTAGGAAGAACCTTTACAAATATAAAAGCCTGTTTTTATTTTTTTGGTGTAAAAATAGTTTAGCCTCTGGTTCTTGAAGGATGGTGGTTGTGAAAGAAAGAATACTGTCTGTAGTTTGACAAAGATTTTAGTATGGCTTCTTGTAGTAACCTTAACTGTCCTCTCACTGTTGGATGGTATTGATTTATCAGGCAAGTTCTATTTGTCATATTTATATTTAATAATAATAATAATGTTTTAATTCAAACAAAAGTCCATGGATATACATAAAATACAGGTAGACAAATATATGTATATATAAACACACATGTTGAGCATAAAAAATACGTGTAAAATTATGTTAAATAAAAATTTAGAAATGTACACACTTTGTGCAATAAAGGTATAATATATATATATATATATATATATATATAATAAGGTTTTTGTTTCGACAATGTTTATATAGAATAAAAACAGTATATTTAGAGATTATACAAGGATGCAATCCAGTGAATTCTCAATTTTGATGTATAGTAGGTGTCGCAAATTGCAATGGTCTGAATAATTGGATTTAATGACTTGTCAATCCTAGTCATTAAACTATAAATAGCCTTTCCAGCGACGCATTTACAAGGGTTGACATTGGCCGTAGCAAACATGTGGCTGGCTCTGCATCTCATAGGCAGCCTATTTAAAATTTATTATAATAGTATTGCCATGGATTTGTGTGGGTGAAAATGCAGAACTAATGTGTACATATCGTAGCACTGTTCTTGACAATGGTCACTGTTTCGTGTGCAGCTGTCAACCGAGAGTTGGACCTGATCCTGCACCAGGAGCAGTTGCCGCAGGACGTTGTGGAGGTGTGTTACCGTGACAACAGCATGCACGAACACGCTTTTTCTTATCGGAACCCTGTGTCACATTAAATGGGCTTTTTGCTTCTAAAAAATGGTACTTAGGAGGAAAGTGACATGCAACTAAGAATATGGACGCACAAAAGTCATCACCAGGAAATGGAATTTCGGAAAAAATGTGTCTTAAGATTGTTGCGGAAGGTAGCTATAGTTTCAGGTAATTTTAGGATGATGGGAGTTTGTTCCAGATTTTGGACGTTTTTTTAACGAATGCTACAAAACATGTCATGTCCACTATAGTTAGTCAATTTACTTCACTTGTGCTGTTGAATGCAGAAAAATAGTTGTACTAAATGATGTGTGACTATTCTTTCAGGGTCTCGGCACTGATATAGACAACATGAGAGTCCTCTCTGCCAAAGAAATAATCGATGTAAGACTTAGATATTATTTATGTATGTATATGCCTTACAAACTTTGTTGATAACTGTTTGGGTGTGGTTGCAGTTGCACAGTGCTTGCTGCCTGTGAATGTTAGGCTAGTCTACTTGTGTGTGCTGTCTATGATAAATATAATATTTACAGCTATAGTTGTGGAATTATATGAATGAACAGCTTTTGCACATTGATGCAGGGTTGCTCAATGCTTTCTGGAAAAGTTGAATATGTGTTGGAATGAACAGGTCTGGTTTGGGTGAAATGTGGTTAGATTGGTCCCCTTCAAAAAGATATGCACTTTATAAGAAGCATACCGTTGCAAGTAATGTATCGTGTACAAGCATGTGTTTTGTTTGTAGTTTGTATTTATGGTTTCATACTAACAAACAGTGGTTTTGATTGCAGCTCTACGTGGGTGAATACAATGTTGACGCAAACGAATTTGACTTCATGAAAGCTTTGGATCTGCTCCAGTTTATTGACAAGGTGAGTAAGTCGGAAAGCAAGGCACAATTTTATAGAACTTTGTACCAATGATTTGCCAATTAAACGTTTCTGTGTGACTACATATTCTAGTTCCAAATCTGCAAATCAAATTTAAAGACCGCAGATGAAAGACATAGTTGCCAAAACAGAATGCGCAGAAACATCAAAAATGTGGTAACAATAATTACTTCCACTATGAAAAATAGGCCCACTCTAAATGTTGTTTGATTGATGCATTTCTTGGTAAATTCTCAGACCTTAGAATACAACGTCACAGTTTTGTATCCATGGGAACTCTGGTCTTCTCTTTTCAGGATGACGAGGATGTGGATTACGAAGATGTTATCACACATATTTGGTGTCGGGCCATCCACAAAGATGAGTAAGTGTCAAATTTTTTTGCACATTCTGTGGTCATTAAAAGAAATAGATTTTTTTTGCCCCAACCTGGCATAAAACTCCCACCTCAGTTCATTGAGCCCATCGTGAATCAGGTTTGTTGATGCTTAAGCACAGCAGTTTAGTAAAAAAAACTGTACTTTTGATACAATAATGAAACAAATTTATTTTGATTGTTAGAACAGGTAAATTGTGAAAGTGTGAATAATCATAGCCACTTTTCGGCTGATTTTTAACTGGACCCTATAATTTTATAGCTTGTCCAATGTTTTCACCAAAACTAAATAACAAATTTGCACAAACAAGCTAGCATGTCGTAGTGGATACTAGATAGGTTTGATTATTTTTTAAATGAGACGAACGAATAGATTGAATTGAAGAGTGACTTTAAAACTGTTCTGTGTCAAAAGCAAGTTGTCATTTAAACTGATGGAGCAAACATTTTAAAGTTGTAATAGATATTAGCAAAGACTGTCATTTTAATTTTAAAGTTAGGACACCGAGGGTTCTAATTGAATGTGTTGAATCCTTTCCATTAGCTGTATAATTTTTTTTACATAATTTCTTTATTAGTACTTTTTTTATAAATGATTTACAGAAATATTTTCATGGTCTGTATCCAAGGATACAGACCATGATGCTGAATTCTGGCGTGCTCCAAGATTTATTTAGCATGTTTAGAATGTGTACTGGTGTTTGCTTCAGTTGGTCAGATATCGGAATGGACCATCCGTTTGAGAACTGCAAAGACACAGTGTTCTTCAAAACACTTGAAATGGCATACATGGATGGTAAGCGTTAGCATTAGATTTATGTTTTCTAACAACTCCATGGTGTCATGTTGATAATTGTTTTCCATCAAGTTGTGAATTTCCACAATGTGGGACTAATTATTATAGCGCTGTACTGTGACTGGTTACGTGATTTAAAATATTAGTAAGTGCTGCATTTAAAAAAATTTTGCATGCAATCAACATAAAAAAATTTGTGTAAGGGCCTTGACCCCCCTCTCCTTGACACCCCTCCCCCTTGACACCCCTTCCCCCTTGACCCCCATCCCCCTTGAGTACGCTTTGTACAAATAGATGAATGTCAACAATTGTGAATGGCCCCTTAAAG
Source organism: Lamellibrachia columna (assembly GCA_963662155.1). NCBI lineage: Eukaryota > Metazoa > Annelida > Polychaeta > Sabellida > Siboglinidae > Lamellibrachia > Lamellibrachia columna. The sequence goes on from OY759262.1 coordinate 58,827,405, forward strand.
TTTGGCAGGTTCGTGTATGGCCAAGCGGTCACTCTGGTGTTGACTGTTGCAGGTCTTGACTTGACCGAGTGTCTGCCAGCCGTGGACCGTCTCCTAGCCGCCGAAGAGCTAGGCTCGTTAGGGGACCAGGTCCACTTCCAGTTTCTGCTCAAAGCTGGCTACGAACATCTAGAACACATTTTTGACAAATGAAATGATTAGTGTATCCTGTGAGTGAAAAGAAAATATTGTTCCTGGTGGAAACAACAGCTGTGGCAGAGTGACTCTTGTTTTGGTTGTATCTGCTTGTGTCAATATAAAGACATATTTTACTTACACAGCTGTTGGTTATGTTTCACATTGTTGTGTAAACAACATGGGTACATGTGTACAACTGATGAATTATTAGATATCAATAGATCTTTCTATAAGTTTACAAGTCAGCACAATACAAATGAAGGAATACAGATTGGTGCCTCCTCAACCAATGCATTGTCTAAGTCAGACCATGAGTTTCTGCAACCAGTTGGCACACTTCGCCTGATACTGTCACCACTGCTGTGTGTATTTACTAACGGGGTTCTTGAATGAGAGACCCTTCCTCTGTACTGAACAAATACTCCAGGAAACGATGTGCATGTCTCAAGATAAGTGTTCCGTCAACACCTGCTTTATGCCGCAGGAAATGATTGTTGAACCGAGAGTCACAGACTGGGGATTCCTCAAGCTCGTGACATTCCTAGCAATAGCGTTCCTGGGACAGTAAATCTTGTAAATCCCTTAAAGCTAAAGTACGTCGTTTTTCATTGGTTAACTGAACTGTTTTATGGGACATACTGAATTTATTAGTGTCTACCATACGGTAAGGTAACTTTACCTCTTAATATTTTTGAAAATACACAATTTGGCAATGAATTAAAGTATTCTAGTTTTACAACATATTGTATATTTAGATACTGCTTTCGGCATATAAAAGACTGACCAATGCTTTATAAGTCCGTCAGATTTTCGTTTTATATAATAATTTCTGACAATAAATATATTACAGCAATAAAGATTAAAACATTACAAGTTTAACATTGTTAATATGGATGTACTTTGAGAACCAAAAAGAGAATTTGGCATTTTAATTACACGAAACCCCCAACTAGCTAGTGTCCGTTCACCAGTGGACATCGCTGCACACTCCGTTTATTGACGACAGATAAAAGTTTGGTCATTATTTGCTTGGTGCTGCTTAATGACACCAAATTATTCAGAACATGAAAAACCAAAACTGTGAAATCTGATAAGTTGATTTAGATAATTTAAATGGGTAATAAAGAAAGCAAGAGTATTAAATGGCACATAACTTTTAACAGCAGTAAATGTAAAATTCCAATACACCTTGACAGCCAAAAATAATATGATTTTAACTTAAAGCTGTTCAGGAAAAGGATCTAGGTGTTTTGATTTCTGATAATTTGAAATGTGAGAAACAAGTTGTTGCTGCGTATCAACAAGCTATGATGGTTCTACATTTAGTGAAGAGAGCATTTATTTGATATCATTTTGTTTAATATTGTTTATACAACATAATTATTATATTATACCACATCTAGAATATTGTATGCAAGAATGGTCACTTTATTATGCTAGATATTTTAATGCTTGAGAAAGTGCAGCGAACCATAGAACAACTAAACTGGTTATAGCATTTAAGGAAAATATGTATATACACTAACGCACACGCACGCACCCACACACACCACACACACACTGTATAATTAATACTTAGCTGCACCAACGTGAGTGCATAGACAAAATATTTCACGACAGAAAATGCCGCTTTATATTTAAAATTATTATTTTTTTACAACAGAACCTGGAAATTCATCCATTATTTCCTGTGGTTGACATTCTTTGTTATTATATACAATACCTATTATTTACATTGATGATCAACAACCGGCTCGTGCATGTGCAGATACACCAAGCCGAAAATATTTGATGGCGGAATAATTTTACGCCGACACCGTCACAATGAAAAGTACACATTGCATCCAGGCGATGATGTGTGCGACAAACAGGCACTGGATAATCGAGCCTATTCGCTGCGATAGCAGAGTTACATCATTAATCATTCCCCTATAGACTAGAGCAATAAGCCAGCTAGCTGCCAGGAAGCAGGTGTGAACCACTGACCTATATAATAATAATATTATATAGGTCAGTGGTGTGAATCACAGTTTCATCCAATGGCGTGACACATAGGGTAGTACTGTTTATGGTGTGAACATAGCATGTTACAAATAGTTGTCTAACATATGTAAGTAAGTAAGTAAGCCAATTTATTTCCTCCTCATCATCGTGTACAATATAAGGCAAACAAAAGTAATGAAGATGAGGTGGCTACCAGAGAAGTATAAACTTATGAGTCTGGTAGCTAGTGACAATGACATCAGGAACCAATTCACTTGAAGATTTGCCAATGTCATTTGTTCTTAATGGACCATCATCATCATCATCATCATCATCATCAATCCTGTAACCAGTAGTGTCGTTGGACCATGGCCACCATATTGGTCATTTGGGTGAGGTTGGTCCCAGCAGTTGTGTTATAAGTGTGGGCAGTTGGGTTGTTCATACTGGAATGAGCATCGTGCATTAGTGTTAAACTCTCCAAGACAAACATTCTGGAGGCTTGCTGGAGAAAGTTGTGGGACAACGAATATGGTTATTTCCTATGTGGCTTACAGCTGTACGAATCGACAGAAGACAGGATCTAACAACTCTTCACAGTTAAGAATCCTCAATTGTACAAACAGTTTAGTTGGCTGTTAGCAAGAACACGCACTAGTGCCATCAGTTTAGTTGGCTGTTAGCACGAACACGCACTAGTGCCATCCATTCAGAAGCATAACAGTTTTAGACATCGCATTTGGCACACTGTGCAAATTTAAAGTAAATTACTTAAGCATGATGAACCCCTTTACAACAACTTATTTAATAGTTATGTTATTATATAGAGACCTAGAACGGCATATTTATACAAAAATGTTTAATGAGCGGTGTGTGGCAGTGGTCCCACCTCCCACCTACTGTATTGGAAGATGGGGAAACAGTGGTCCCACCTCCCATCTCCCACCTACTGTATTGGAAGATGGGGAAACAATGGTCCCACCTCCCATCTCCCACCTACTGTATTGGAAGATGGGGAAACAGTGGTCCCACCTCCCACCTAATGTATTGGAAGATGGGGAAACAGTGGTCCCACCTCCCATCTCCCACCTAATGTATTGGAAGATGGGGAAACAGTGGTCCCACCTCCCATCTCCCACCTACTGTATTGAAAGATGGGGAAACAATGGTCCCACCTCCCATCTCCCACCTACTGTATTGGAAGATGGGGAAACAGTGGTCCCACCTCCCATCTCCCACCTACTGTATTGGAAGATGGGGAAACAGTGCTCCCACCTCCCACCTCCCACCTAATGTATTGGAAGATGGGGAAACAGTGGTCCCACCTCCCATCTCCCACCTACTGTATTGGAAGATGGAGAAACAGTGGTCCCACCTCCCACCTAATGTATTGGAAGATGGGGAAACAGTGGTCCCACCTCCCACCTAATGTATTGGAAGATGGGGAAACAGTGGTCCCACCTCCCACCTCCCACCTAATGTATTGGAAGATGGGGAAACAGTGGTCCCACCTCCCACCTAATGTATTGGGAGATGGAGAAACAGTGGTCCCACCTCCCACCTAATGTATTGGAAGATGGGGAAACAGTGGTCCCACCTCCCACCTAATGTATTGGAAGATGGGGAAACAGTGGTCCCACCTCCCATCTCCCACCTAATGTATTGGAAGATGGGGAAACAGTGGTCCCACCTCCCATCTCCCACCTAATGTATTGGAAGATGGGGAAACAGTGGTCCCACCTCCCATCTCCCACCTACTGTATTGGAAGATGGGGAAACAATGGTCCCACCTCCCATCTCCCACCTACTGTATTGGGAGATGGGGAAACAGTGGTCCCACCTCCCATCTCCCACCTACTGTATTGGAAGATGGGGAAACAGTGGTCCCACCTCCCATCTCCCACCTACTGTATTGGAAGATGGAGAAACAGTGGTCCCACCTCCCACCTAATGTATTGGAAGATGGGGAAACAGTGGTCCCACCTCCCACCTAATGTATTGGAAGATGGGGAAACAGTGGTCCCACCTCCCATCTCCCACCTACTGTATTGGAAGATGGGGAAACAATGGTCCCACCTCCCATCTCCCACCTACTGTATTGGGAGATGGGGAAACAGTGGTCCCACCTCCCATCTCCCACCTACTGTATTGGAAGATGGGGCAACAGTGGTCCCACCTAATGTATTGGAAGATGGGGAAACAGTGGTCCCACCTCCCACCTAATGTATTGGAAGATGGGGAAACAGTGGTCCCACCTCCCACCTAATGTATTGGAAGATGGGGAAACAGTGGTCCCACCTCCCACCTAATGTATTGGAAGATGGAGAAACAGTGGTCCCACCTCCCACCTAATGTATTGGAAGATGGAGAAACAGTGGTCCCACCTCCCACCTAATGTATTGGAAGATGGGGAAACAGTGGTCCCACCTCCCACCTAATGTATTGGAAGATGGGGAAACAGTGGTCCCACCTCCCATCTCCCACCTAATGTATTGGAAGATGGGGAAACAGTGGTCCCACCTCCCACCTAATGTATTGGAAGATGGGGAAACAGTGGTCCCACCTCCCACCTAATGTATTGGAAGATGGAGAAACAGTGGTCTCACCTCCCACATAATGTATTGGAAGATGGGGAAACAGTGGTCCTACCTCCCACTTAATGTATTGGAAGATGGGGAAACAGTGGTCCCACCTCCCATCTCCCACCTAATGTAGTGGAAGATGGGGAAACAGTGGTCCCACCTCCCACCTAATGTATTGGAAGATGGAGAAACAGTGGTCCCACCTCCCACCAAATGTATTGGAAGATGGGGAAACAGTGGTCCCACCTCCCACCTAATGTATTGGAAGATGGGGAAACAGTGGTCCCACCTCCCACCTAATGTATTGGAAGATGGGGAAACAGTGGTCCCACCTCCCACCTAATGTATTGGAAGATGGGGATACAGTGGTCCCACCTCCCACCTAATGTATTGGAAGATGGGGAAACAGTGGTCCCACCTCCCACCTAATGTATTGGAAGATGGAGAAACAGTGGTCCCACCTCCCACCTAATGTATTGGAAGATGGAGAAACAGTGGTCCCACCTCCCACCTAATGTATTGGAAGATGGGGAAACAGTGGTCCCACCTCCCACCTAATGTATTGGAAGATGGGGAAACAGTGGTCCCACCTCCCACCTAATGTATTGGAAGATGGGGAAACAGTGGTCCCACCTCCCACCTAATGTATTGGAAGATGGAGAAACAGTGGTCTCACCTCCCACCTAATGTATTGGAAGATGGGGAAACAGTGGTCCTACCTCCCACTTAATGTATTGGAAGATGGGGAAACAGTGGTCCCACCTCCCATCTCCCACCTAATGTAGTGGAAGATGGGGAAACAGTGGTCCCATCTCCCGCCTAATTTATTGGAAGATGGGGAAACAGTGGTCCCACCTCCCATCTCCCACCTAATGTATTGGAAGATGGGAAACAGTGGTCCCACCTCCCACCTAATGTATTGGAAGATGGAGAAACAGTGGTCTCACCTCCCACCTAATGTATTGGAAGATGGGGAAACAGTGGTCCTACCTCCCACTTAATGTATTGGAAGATGGGGAAACAGTGGTCCCACCTCCCATCTCCCACCTAATGTAGTGGAAGATGGGGAAACAGTGGTCCCATCTCCCGCCTAATTTATTGGAAGATGGGGAAACAGTGGTCCCACCTCCCATCTCCCACCTAATGTATTGGAAGATGGGGAAACAGTGGTCCCATCTCCCACCTAATGTATTGGAAGATGGGGAAACAGTGGTCCCACCTCCCATCTCCCACCTAATGTATTGGAAGATGGGGAAACAATGGTCCCATCTCCCACCTAATGTATTGGAAGATGGAGAAACAGTGGTCCCACCTCACACCTCCCACCTAATGTATTGGAAGATGGGGAAACAGTGGTCCCACCTCCCATCTCCCACCTAATGTATTGGAAGATGGGGAAACAGTGGTCCCACCTCCCATCTCCCACCTAATGTATTGGAAGATGGGGAAACAGTGGTCCCATCTCCCACCTAATGTATTGGAAGATGGGGAAACAGTGGTCCCATCTCCCACCTAATGTATTGGAAGATGGAGAAACAGTGGTCCCACCTCCCACCTAATGTATTGGAAGATGGGGAAACAGTGGTCCCACCTCCCATCTCCCACCTAATGTATTGGAAGATGGGGAAACAGTGGTCCCACCTCCCATCTCCCACCTAATGTATTGGAAGATGGGGAAACAGTGGTCCCACCTCCCATCTCCCACCTAATGTGTTGGAAGATGGGGAAACAGTGGTCCCACCTCCCATCTCATGTGTTGGAAGATGGGGAAACAGTGGTCCCACCTCCCATCTCCCACCTAATGTGTTGGAAGATGGGGAAACAGTGGTCCCACCTCCCATCTCCCACCTAATGTGTTGGAAGATGGGGAAACAGTGGTCCCACCTCCCATCTCCCACCAAAGCTAATCTTGTTTAAGAGCACATGATCTTAATAGAGGTGCTCTGTGTCCGAGGAGATAGAGCACCGAGCCAGCTGGGGCTGGGAAGTCGGTGTCTGTTAACTATGATTGTGGGCGTACCTTGACTGACCAGCAGTGGATGCTGGCTCAGCCAAGGATGGCCGACCAGCAGTGGATGCTGGTTCAGCCAAGGATGACCGACCAGCAGTGGATGCTGGCTCAGCCAAGGATGACCGACCAGCAGTGGATGCTGGCTCAGCCCAGGATGACTGACCAGCAGTGGATGCTGGTTCAGCCAAGGATGACCGACCAGCAGTGGATGCTGGTTCAGCCAAGGATGACCGACCAGCAGTGGATGCTGGCTCAGCCAAGGATGACCGACCAGCAGTGGATGCTGGCTCAGCCAAGGATGACCGGCCAGCAGTGGATGCTGGCTCAGCCAAGGATGACCGACCAGCAGTGGATGCTAGCTCAGCCAAGGATGACCGACCAGCAGTGGATGCTGGCTCAGCCAAGGATGACCGACCAGCAGTGGATGCTGGCTCAGCCAAGGATGACTGACCAGCAGTGGATGCTTGCTCAGTCAAGGATGATAACAGTATGGTATGAATACTTGAGGGAAGTTGCTCTGGTGGTGTGGCCAGAAGAAAATGGTGTAGGCGTAGAACTAAGATATAGGGAGATAGAAAGTAGAAGGAATTATAAGAGAGGTAGAACAGAATAGGAAGAAAGAAGACACAATTGTACTTGGAGTTGAACGATGATGGTATGTCTACAATAAAACGTGTTTGCCATGACTGGCCGAAACCTGAAGTTCTGTTGATACTTAAACATTTAAGTATGATTCAGTCCTATTCCTGGGAATTGTTCGGCAAGAGAGCGAGTGGTGATTATAGTTATAGGTGCTACGTTCGAATGTTTTGGCAGTTCAACGGGATGAGGCAGAACGAGTCAGACTTGCTTATTATGTAATGTTACATCCAAGACAATGAAGCCTCTAATATTACAATGTGTCAACCGATATAAGGGCTCAGCGGTCTTGTTTTACTAACGGGTGTTCACAATGGGGCTTTCGCGGTGACGTCTTGCACAGATCACGTGATCGTTTCGCGGCGACTGGTTGGCGAAATACGCCTGGTTGGTGGGTTTTGTTTGTATTTCGCCGAATACGTTTCTAGTTTGTTTTGTATTTTACACGTTTTTAAACACGCCTACAAAACCATGGCTGTGTCCTGTACGTGTTGTTGTGGGATGTACCGAACGCTGTGTGGATTCCTCATTGTAATTTTATCTGATGGAAAACGAAGAGAACTCTAGCCGGCCGTATTTAAATGAAAGACATTTAAACTTTGAACCGTGTCAATGGTTAATATTGCCAATGGAGATATTCCATTCATAAATGTTGGCAACTGTTATATAAAAAAGCAGAATGTCATTGACCCCACTCACGGGTATTAATACATCTGAATCTGAAGATCGTGCGCAGCATAATTTGATGAAGACAGTCCTTTGTCCGTAAAGCAAATAACATACTTTATACTAGGCAAAGTCAATCGCCCTACAATGTTTTTCTATCTGGCTGTTGCTACTATAGACGAAGAGCGGGGCGAATTTTTTTGCCTAACTTTATACAACTTAAACTTAGTTAAAAGAATAAAAACACGGCGAAGGTTGCTATAGCCGTTGAATGCAACCATCTAGCTCCCGACCAACTGCAGACGAAAATGCGTTGGGTGTGGGCAGGTTGATGATGTAATCTTTGAGGGTGTTCCATTCGATGACGGTCTTTACAAAGAATGAGCCTCTATATATGAGTCAGTCTTGGAAGGGGTACTTCGAAGCAACGGCTTTTGTTAGTGAATGCTCAGTGCAAAATTGATGTCATCTGTTGGTAAACATGAAAGCCCCTATTTATGTCAGTGACCGCGATATATATATCGGCAGCGCTGAACTACTCTACCTCTGTCGGCCAGCGGACCAGTCGCAGGTGGGTGTCATGATAATGTTTTGGCACTATTCTAAAAGGACGAGGCTATTCGGTGGGTTGGTGGATGGATGGATGGATGGTATATATCAGGCTTGTCAACAAATGCATATCAACGCGTTTGAATGCAAATGCCATTTTCCAGGAACGCATGCAAATGCAAAAGTTTTGGGGTCGCACTCAAATGCAAATGTTTTAGTTACACATTTACAAATGCATTTTAATTAAATTCAGATGTTTTGCCTTTATATTATTTGTTTTTTTTATTTGGAGAAAAAACAACATAATATACACAAATACATTATTAATTTATTTACTAAATACAGTAGTACATTCTTTTAACCGTAATTACTGTAATTAGCAGATCAGTTATTTTTTACGATAGTGACTGTTTGCTACTTATAGTGCAAATGAACTGCACTACTCACGTGTAATATGTACATGTTCTTTGGGATATGTTGGAGCACCGAAAAATACCCATTGGAATATTATAACGACATCTGATTAGGTATTATATTTACCAAGGCTCGTGACCACGTATACCTGATTACCCGTTACTAGAGTGTTACTGTTCCCTAGACTCCCGGGGCATGCAGTGTTACTGTTCCCTAGACTCCCGGGGCATGCAGTGTTACTGTTCCCTAGACTCCCGGGGCATGCAGTGTTACTGTTCCCTAGACTCCCGGGGCATGCAGTGTTACTGTTCCCTAGACTCCCGGGGCATACAGTGTTACTTTTCCCTAGACTCCCAGGGCATGCAGTGTTACTGTTCCCTAGACTCCCGGGGCATGCAGTGTTACTGTTCCCTAGACTCCCAGGGCATGCAGTGTTACTGTTCCCTAGACTGCCGGGGCATGCAGTGTTACTGTTCCCTAGACTCCCAGGGCATGCAGTGTTACTGTTCCCTAGACTCCCGGGGCATGCAGTGTTACTGTTCCCTAGACTCCCAGAGCATGCAGTGTTACTGTTCCCTAGACTCCCGGGGCATGCAGTGTTACTGTTCCCTAGACTCCCAGGGCATGCAGTGTTACTGTTCCCTAGACTCCCGGGGCATGCAGTGTTACTGCTTAATGGTAACTTGACATTACAGCAGTGTATGTCGCGTGGTGTTTACATTGTAGATTTGGGTTAATCCACGGAACTGTTAAAGCCCGATTGCTGACTGCAAATACCAGTCAGTGGCTGTGGAAATATATTAATGTTTTATACGTTGATAGATGGTGTGAGCTAGTTATCTAATAGATCACAGGTTCTAGGGAAAGTGCATATTTCTTCTAGTCTACCTAACGAGCTATATCGACGACAGCGTACTAGGTTAAAACTGCTGCCTCAACTGATTTAGCCTATCGCAAATCCGGTTCATTGGTGTCCAAATATGTAGTCAGTGAATAGCAAAATAGTGGATATCCAAAATGGTAAACACTGTGTGGGTCAATGCTGATCGTGGGCGTGATTTCCATCCTCTCGCCGATAACATGACAAAGTTACGAAATTTCACCAAGGAAGAAAATTGTGATTTTTCAGCAATTGTATTTTCACTTCAGTTAATGCTTGAACAAGCATTAACTAATTTAATAGTTTGTCTGATGAGCTAACATGTTGCAGTGGATACTATGTAGGTTTTTTTTTACAAAATTAATTTGAAATGAGGCTAGCAAAAAAATCGAATTGATTAAGCACCTTTAAAATATGTCTATACCCTGCATATGGATTATCATGTTTTGGGCACCATATCTGGTTTGGCCGGACCAGATGCGGGTGTAGTAGAACTTGCATTGATACCATAGGTAGTCATGTTGCGAATATGTAGGTACGAACTATATAATGTTTGGTTTAAAATATCACAGTGTTTTACTGCTGTACAATGTACCCTTCGCACAGCTTTCAGGTTCTGCTGAGACAAATCTCTGACCCTGACAAGTCTAATATGACTAATGTACTAGAGGGCAGCACTGTCCATACATATGGTAGTATGGATGTTCAATGTTGCTTATATGTTGGACATTGTATAGTAGTGGTATTGTTTAGCCTATTTAATACGTATTTTAGGTAGTTACTTCAATTGTAAGCATTATTGTCTTTCTGTGTTTAATCACGACAATCTGCGCTGTAAGTAACATGATATTGTACATCTAGATTTATTAGATATATATTGGTGTTCATCACTGGTTATTATATTAATACGCCATTATACGATATGCTTTGATATGGCTAGTCGATATTTGTTGTATTGTAGGTTAGTTTAACAAGTTGTTACGTATGTAAAGAGCGCAGCAGTGTAACCAACTTTATAACTTGTAATACTTCTGTAACTAGTAAGAAGTTGATTATTGATCGCAGCGGACACACTGCATGTCCAGCTCTCTGGTGGGAAGATTATTAATTGGTTATCTGATGGGAAGATTATTAATTGGTTATCTATTTAACTTAGTGGACAGCGTCAACAATGGGAAGTCGTTCTAGTCATGTCACATTATTGTGTCTTCGGAAAGGAATTGACTTCCATCGAACTGGATACTTGAGGATTAATATAGATGTACATTAAGACAATGCCTGACATTAAGATAAGACCTAATGAATATATTAGCTTGTGTGTGGGTAGAATCAATATCTGCTGAACTTTGCCGATGTTAACTTGATGTTAATGTATGTGAAACGTCTGCTATAAAGTCAACTAATCAGATGTAGTCTGGAAGCGTAGTAGTAGGAAAAAAGCAGGACTCAGATCAGGACAATGTAATGTAATATGATGGCTCAATAGCCAGCAAAGACGAAGCTGTGTTAACTTAGAGTTTCCATTCTAAGAAGAAATGCGGATGGAAGGAAGACGAGCATGTTTAGCAATGATGTAGAGACAAGCTGATTGTGACTGTAATTAGCTAATTATGTTTAATAAATTCTTGCACAGTCAAGACGGACTTGGAACCTCTCTGAAGATTATCTATAAATAACAAACCCACTGCAACTGGTGTAACATTTATGTCGTGTCTGAATCACAATTCAGCCAGAATCGGGATGCCGGAGATCTTCTTCGTTACTCCGTTGAATGCCTTTGTGTATTCTTTTGACCAGTTCCATTCCGCACTTTGCCGTGTCAGTGCTCGTATGTCGGTGCTCGTATGTCGGTGCTCGTATGGGTTCCTGGTCGCCTGCTAGATCTGGCATGAACCGCCCGAAAGACTGTATCATGCCACAAAATCGTTTGTGCCGGCATTTCCGTAATTGCCTTGACTTGACTTGCCGCGTTGTCTTGTTTCAGCACTGCTTTGTCATCGTTCAGCTTAATGTGTCTCGCTAGACACCCCTGTTTTCATAAAGTCACGAGGATATCATCGGCTACGCATACAACACCTGTCAGACCTTCCAACGCCTCATTCAGCCGCTTCTGGAATATCTCACGACTTTGGGACCAAATGGCAATCTGGCCCAACGATATCAACCAAATGGGGTAATCATCATCGTCAGCTTGTTAGACTCAGTGTCGAGCTCAACGCGCCAGAATGCTTCCTGCACATCAACTTTGCTGAAGACTTTGACATTGTTCAGGTTGGGTAAGATTTCATCGAGATTTGGCAACTTGTAGTGTTCCCTCATAAGTGCCTAATTCAATGGTTGTGGGTCAATGCATAATCATAACTTGCCATTCTGCTTATGTATCACTGCCATCTGGCTGACCTACGGGGTCGGCTCCTCTACTGTCTATATATCACTGCCATCTGGCTGACACATGGGGTTGGCTCCTCTACTGTCTATGTATCACTGCCATCTGGCTGACCCACAGGGTCGGCTCCTCTACTGTCTATATATCACTGCCATCTGGCTGACCCACGGGGTCGGCTCCTCTACTGTCTATGTATCACTGCCATCTGGCTGACCCACGGGGTCGGCTCCTCTACTGTCTATGTATCACTGCCATCTGGCTGACCCAGGGGGTCGGCTCCTATACTGTCTATGTATCACTGCCATCTGGCTGACCCACGGGGTCGGCTCCTCTACTGTCTATGTATCACTGCCATCTGGCTGACCCAGGGGGTCGGCTCCTCTACTGTCTATGTATCACTGCCATCTGGCTGACCCACGGGATCGGCTCCTCTACTGTCTATGTATCACTGCCATCTGGCTGACCCAGGGGGTCGGCTCCTCTACTGTCTATGTATCACTGCCATCTGGCTGACCCACGGGGTCGGCTCCTCTACTGTCTATGTATCACTGCCATCTGGCTGACCCACGGGGTCGGCTCCTCTACTGTCTATGTATCACTGCCATCTGGCTGACCCAGGGGGTCGGCTCCTCTACTGTCTATGTATCACTGCCATCTGGCTGACCCACGGGATCGGCTCCTCTACTGTCTATATATCACTGCCATCTGGCTGACCCAGGGGGTCGGCTCCTCTACTGTCTATGTATCACTGCCATCTGGCTGACCCACGGGGTCGGCTCCTCTACTGTCTATGTATCACTGCCATCTGGCTGACCCACGGGGTCGGCTCCTCTACTGTCTATGTATCAATGCCATCTGGCTGACCCACGGGGTCGGCTCCTCTACTGTCTATGTATCACTGCCATTTGGCTGACACACGGGGTTGGCTCCTCTACTGATATTAACACACCTCGCTTCACAAGTGTGTCCAGTTCTGCCCTCGTGGGCTTCTGAAGAGTTATTGGCAGTCTTCGACTCGGCAATACTTTTGGTAACACGCAAGGATCAGTCTTCAGGGTTGGCATTCCCAGTCTTCCCAAATCTCCCATTTCATGTTTACAGGCCGTCTGATAGTTCAGGGCACCTTAAACGCTAAGTTTCGTAGGGGTGCATCTCCCTTTACCACCAACGGCGTTCAGCGTAGTCTTCTTTCGATCACGGATCATCGTTTTCTGGCTGTGCTCTCGTTCACTTGATTTTGTTTTACCTCCGCAACGAACTTATCTCTATGAACCGTTAGCAGGCCCGTTTCCTGTACAAGAGATATGCCAGCGGGTTTCTCCAGTCGTTGTGTTTGTCACAGCAAGTGTTGTCACACCTTTTGGCGTCATTCTCGAACCATTCCACATAACCAATTTTCCTTTTGACTGGCATACTTGGTGTCTGCAGACATATTGTTGCGTTATAATATTTACGTCTGCACCGGTGTCTAGTTGGAAACGTACAGTCATTTACTTTCATGCGAACTGTGATTTGCCCCTTTGTCGTGTCTTGGACAACTCCAACTTCTTTTTGCATTTCCAGCTGAAATGGTTTCTGCCGTTGCAATAGGAACACTGCTTGCCGGATAGTTCGTTTTACTGGGCTTGTGTTTGTAGCCAAACAAAATAAACACATTATTTGCCCTCCAGTCCGGGCAAACAATGTGTAAACTGATATTCAATAAAAACATGTATTGAAAGTATCTATGAACATAATAAAAGAATAGTGAACTTAACACAATTGTCCGGGCTGGGGACAATCAGTATTCTTTTCGAAGGAACAAATCTGTTTAAGATAACAATGCTTGGGTCACCCTTCATGATGAAACACAACTAACATTACTGCCACGCTGTAGTTTGGTGGAAGGCCCTCCAAAACCTTGCACCCCCATTCGCATACCGACGTAGAGAATATCAAGAGTTTATTTCTGGTAATACTGAAGGTACGACACATACTGGCAGACTTCGGTGATATTGCCCCCCGCCAATTGTATATGAGGGCACCGAAGAAGACTTCACCTGGTACCCCCTCGGACGGCCAGTTCGCTTGGCATCAATCACGGACAGCCGGGGTGTCGTACTTCACGCACTTGCTAATGTGGGCATTGTCAAGGTGCGCGTTGTCCGCTACGACAGACGTGTCGACAATCCAGCAAGTATTGTGTGAATACAACGCTGCGTCCAGGATCTGCGGGCTGCCACCCCGCACCGTGATCACCGGAGTGCACGTCACTGCCCAGCCGCGGTTCTCCATCTTGTGGAGGAACTTCTCGAGGAGGGCATCATACCGTTTAATTCGGTGCCACACGTTCTAGGGCAGGCCTGGAGGACATGCCCCAAAGATTCAACCCGCCAGCATTCATCACACCTTCTCTCCGCCTCGGGTCTACCCCGAGCGGCTCTTACTTTGTGACAACAGTACCCGCCCTTATTTGAATGTAGTTGGTTCTAGACTTGTACAGAACTAGTGCTAGACTTGTTACCCATTGACTTTGACAGTTTAACGACTACTCACAAGGTGTTGCCTTTCTTGCTCATCCTGCATTGTTTTCTATTGATAAAGTTACTCGTATCATCCACGATATCTACAGTTTTCTTATTTAGTGACATAGTTAAAAGAAGTGATTGGAAGTTTTGTAAGGGCCTTGGATACATTTGAGGTTTTTTACTTCCATGATTTTTGCTGGGATCAAGTTCCATATTCGAATAGCTCGGGCGGGGGGATTAATAGACTACCGCATTTATTTGGCACGTTGGAACTAAAAATGGTCCACGGTTTTGCGATCATATTAGTTGGCTAATTGAGAGGGCAGATCTCTGACCTAATGTTATTTAGAATTTTGTAGAACGTCATGGCTTGTTTGATAATGCGCCACCATTCAAGGGGTTGCCATCCAAGGCAAGAGTTATTATTAAATCTGATAGGTTTGTTTTTGTATGTGGTCATTTTTAACAAATCTGGCAGTAAAGTGTTGTACTTGTTCGAAAATGTTGATTTATTATAGTGTGTCGGTTTTCTATAGACGAATGTTGACAATTTCTTTATTTGTAATACAACATTGAAATTCCACTGAAGTTTTAAGTTGATCTTTATTGTTACGTAGACCATAGCCAATATTGGCTCCTTACGACTTACCAGAATTACAGAGTTTAAATACATTCTAAATGTGCATCTTTGTGCATGTAATTCAACTGTCTTTGATGTATTTCCTTTCAGAATTTAACATGCCTGGGGCCCCATTGACAAAAGATGAAAAGAATTTCTGGCGTCTGGTTCGCATCATGTTTGAAGATGTGCCAGGCAAGCTTCGTGGTTTATTTAAAAGCAAATTTCATGAACACTTCAAACTAGCATGGGGGGACAACCAAACATCGGGAGAATTCTTCCTCGCCAACTCCAACATAAGACATACATGTCATCGTGTCATTGATGTCATTAAACAGGGTGACACTGCACAGTATGACTTCACAGCCCTGTTTACGTGTCTGCTGTTCTCTGGATGTGGAAATGGGATTCTACTACGGTCGCTTAAATGTTGTGTCAATGAATTGCGTGAGATGCGACATGACTTGGCCCACGCCTCTTCAGCATCTTTAACGCATGCATCCTTCGTCAAAAAGTTGACATCATTAAACGTCGCATATGCACAACTGCAGTGGAACCCCACTGTGATGCGACAATGGGCACGAAACCCCATGGTCACTGCTAAGTGCATCCACCTCCAACGACAGCTCGATGCTGAGAGGCAGAGATACACCTCACTTGACCTGATTGTGCCGGACCTTGACCGGACAGTGCAAGAAACAGCAGGTATGGGCTGCAAAATTTACAAAATACATTTCGTTGATTTTTTTTTCCAGGAAAGATTAAAAATATTATTTAGTGATCAATTGGGGCACTGCATGTTAGCAAAGTTAGTGCGATGGTAATTCTATTATCTCTAGGCAAAGTCAATCGCCGTACAATTTTTTCTATCTGGCTATTGCTGTTGTATAGCCAAAGCTCAAAAGTGGGGCGGACGACTCTGCCTATATTATCTCCAGTTAGCTTTTTATTAGACACCGCCAAATTATCTATGAATTTGACACTGTGAAGGTTAGCCTAATATTTTCTGAATATATGAAATAGTACTAAACGTGGATTACTAGTACTAATTTGTAGGATTATGAATATGGGTTATTCCGTGTCAAATCAACTTTTCGGGAAATAAAAAAGTTGATGTCTCAGACTCAGAATTTTCTAAAATTTTAACCAATGAATAAGTTGCTATAGTTGAGCAGTTCTGCAAAAGAATTAAGCATTTACATGCAAATTGTGTCGCTCTATAATGTGAATGGGTGTAAGTGCCCAAAAATGCAACCGGGTGCACGAATATTACAGCAGTCTGCATTTCATTGTTGTGTCCAAATTGCTAGCATCTATTGTCAGGGATACTGGCAATAACCTATTAGTTATGTAGGCTTTTAGTTGCTATACTTTCAGAATAATTCAGCCTTGAACTTTAACTTTTTCTATATTTAAAAAATGTCAGCATCCAAAATGAGAATGTGGCTATATTAATATAACATCTCTGGTATGTTGTTGAAGTATATTTGATCAGTATTCCCATTGCTGGTATGTGTCTGAAATGCATTATCATACATTATGGTGTGGTCAAGAATTAATATATGCGATACCATGGATGAGCAGGTGTGAATTTCAGAAACCTAAAACAGTGTTGTTTCAAGGGTCCCTTTAATTCAGCTATTTTATTTTGGTTTATGAATATTAGAAACTAGGAACAATGTTCTTTCAGATGTTTACAAATAGACAGTGTAGCTGTAATAACAATTAAGATCCTTAGATGCAGGGTTGAAAAAAATCATGACTTTTTTAAATCAAGCAAATCGGATTTTTTTTTTTATTTAATTTTTTAAAAATCTGTATATAGACATTTATATAGATGTTTATATTTATAAACTCTTTTAAACATGTTCTATTCAAATCGATTTGGGTTGTCACCAAGACTGTCTCACTGGAGTCAACATACTGAATTGGTAACAACTAGCACAAACTCTAAGTGGACTTTAACTCAGGGCTTCTGACTTGAAAAGATACTTTGTCTTGGAGACAAGTTTGTGTGGCTTCACTACATTCAGAAAGGGAATAGCTCAAACATACACAATGTCATAAAATATTTGACCATCAGGCTATCTGGTGACACAAGTGTGCACACATTGTGCTTTTGTATTAAAAAAACATACAAAACTTTGTTGATCTTGATGCTTGTAAACAATTATTTGCGTTAAATTCATATAAATCAGCGATTAAAAAAATCGGAAAAAAAAAATCATAATCAATTATATTTTGGAGTTATTTAAATCATGATTTAAATCAAATGATTTAAATCAAACAACCCTTCTAAGATGGCTTGTGTCCTGGTCTTTGGACAGTCTTCCAGCTAACATTGTTATGATTAATGAAGACAGAACAAGGTCTCCTACAGTTATACACCTTCCATCCTCACAGCCTATGGGAGCCATATAGCGTTGACAAGGGGCATAAACCACGATATATTAATCCCATTCCTGTTTGCTGACTTATAAGGCGTTGACCCCCCTATATTTTTATTCAAGGCACACATAACACGAGTAAACTGCGGAGCCTATCTGATTATTCTATGTATCAGCCATTATGTCTGTGTTTCACAAGCCTTTTTATATATCCCGTCTCCAATCACAACATGTTATTAAAACTGATTACAACCCTATCATTCAAGTAACACTTTGTGGTCAACAAGCTACTAGTATTTTTAGACTCATGTTTGATTGACCGAGGATGAATCTAGTTTTACTGACCTTAAGAAATTGTTGAATATGTTTAGTGAGCTGCTGCTATTTCTACACTGGTCATTCATTTCTGCTGCTGTTTGGCCGAGGGCATATTAGCTAGTGTCATTCGGTACAAGTCATTGTGTTACGTCAAGACATTATTCCTACTTTGTTCATGACCGTCAGGATGTGACAACGAATAACTCACATTGTTTTACCAGAAGATCTCAGGTTTGACCACAATGTGGCTTTATTAGTCGAAGTCCATTCACTTTACAATATCTATATTATGACTACTCTATTTCAGTTCTACTACAGTTATGCTCTTACTAGATCTAATCTGTTGCCTTTTTAGCAAATGTTTTATGCATATTAGCATCAAGTTAATATCTGCAAATTCAGCAGTTATATTGATTCTACCTACACAGACAAGCAAGTATAAATTCAAGATGCTTAGATACTAATATTATTCATGAAGTCACTGCGTATCTGGATTTCATATTCTGTAAACTTATCCCGAAGATGTCCTAATGTACATTATAGTAATCAGGGTTGTTTGATTTAAATCATTGATTTAAATCATGATTTAAATCGCTCCAAAAAAATATAAAAAAATCATTGATTTATGATTTTTTTACTTCCGTTTTTTTAATCGCTGATTTATATGAATTTAACACAAATAATTGTTTACAAGCATCGAGATCAACAAAGTTTTGTGTGTTTTTTAATACAAAAGCACAAAGTGCGCACACTTGTGTAGCTGTATTGACACCAGATAGCCTGATAGTAAAATATTTTATGACATTGTGTATACCAGATTTTAAAAAAAGCAAATAAATTTAAAAAAATCCGATTTAAATAAAAAAAATCTGATTTTTTTTATTAAAAAAAAACAAATCATGATTTTTTTCAACCCTGATAGTAATCCTAAAGGACATATTGATTAATGCGATGCTGTTCCCTAATCAATTCCTAATCTACAACCATTTGAGAACGGGGCTGGACTAACCTACTGCATCAGTCATGGTACAAGCAAGCATCAGTCATGGTACAAGTAAGCATCAGTCATGGTACAAGTAAGCATCAGTCATGGTACAAGCAAGCATCAGTCATGGTACAAGTAAGCATCAGTCATGGTACAAGTAAGCATCAGTCATGGTACAAGCAAGCATCAGTCATGGTACAAGCAAGCATCAGTCATGATACAAGCAAGCATCAGTCATGGTACAAGTAAGCATCAGTCATGGTACAAGCAAGCATCAGTCATGGTACAAGCAAGCATCAGTCATGGTACAAGCAAGCATCAGTCATGGTACAAGTAAGCATCAGTCATGTAACAAGCAAGCATCAGTCATGGTACAAGCAAGCATCAGTCATGGTACAAGCAAGCATCAGTCATGGTACAAGCAAGCATCAGTCATGGTACAAGCAAGCATCAGTCATGGTACAAGCAAGCATCAGTCATGGTACAAGCAAGCATCAGTCATGGTACAAGCAAGCATCAGTCATGGTACAAGCAAGCATCAGTCATGGTACAAGCAAGCATCAGTCATGGTACAAGCAAGCATCAGTCATGGTACAAGCAAGCATCAGTCATGGTACAAGCAAGCATCAGTCATGGTACAAGCAAGCATCAGTCATGGTACAAGCAAGCATCAGTCATGGTACAAGCAAGCATCAGTCATGGTACAAGTAAGCATCAGTCATTGTACAAGCAAGCATCAGTCATGGTACAAGTAAGCATCAGTCATGGTACAAGTAAGCATCAGTCATGGTACAAGCAAGCATCAGTCATGGTACAAGCAAGCATCAATCATGGTACAAGCAAGCATCAGTCATTGTACAAGCAAGCATCAGTCATGGTACAAGTAAGCATCAGTCATGGTACAAGTAAGCATCAGTCATGGTACAAGCAAGCATCAGTCATGGTACAAGTAAGCATCAGTCATGGTACAAGCAAGCATCAGTCATGGTACAAGTAAGCATCAGTCATGGTACAAGCATCAGTCATGGTACAAGTAAGCATCAGTCATGGTACAAGCATCAGTCATGGTACAAGCTGCAAGCAAGCATCAGAAAGTTTATGCAGAACTTTAGAAACACATCAGAATGTTATCAGAACTGTATAGAAGTAATCCAACAGTCAACGGCCTTGCTCTGAAGACCAACGTGACAAACCACATGTTTGCATTTCACATGCATCTGTGTAAGTCCACTCATTGAACTGGCGGAGGGATTTATGGGAATTTTTCTGCTATGGGCCACGTGGGTGCATGAATATATTGCTATTTTTGTCAAAATTGATAGGCATCGCACGTCGGGGCGATTTAAAAGAGCTGGAGGTATGTGATTTTGATAAAATTTGGTCAGTATATCAATGAGATGATGGCAGTTGCTGTGGACAATTTTAAGAATTTTTGATGGTCACGTTTTCTTATAATCAGACAAAACGTTAACATGGCCACCAATGCAATTCTCAACTGTGGTCTGACTCCAAATAGACGGAAGTCGGGGTCACAAACACGGTTATAAAATGTTGATATGCTTATGTTTTGGTCGTTGTTATTAGCCTAATTGTTGATATTACACGTAATTTGGATGAAATTATTAGTTTGTTATAACAAATTTCTTATAATTTTTGTAACTTGCAATTCTGATAATATAATTAGGGCTCATATTTTTGAAAATAAATAAATAAAAACGGTTGCTAACCTGTCCAATGTTGTGTGTATTTTGACTTAGACAATTGTCGGTGTCAGACTGGATAATATTATATTATTATATAAATATGTTATTGATTCCATCTAGTCAACAAGATCATTACTGGTTAAACGCCGCTACTATTTAAACTGTTTAACAGTCTCCCTTAGGAGGTGTCCTATAACCGATCTACTAAATATAAAACATGTCAAATAAATGTACATTTTAGTTTTGTACTATAACGTTTGATGTGTACGAGCTGATATATTGCGCAAGTTAATGTTGAATATGATATTTCATTGCTAATAAATACAATTTGTTTATTTTTCATATGCTAAAATAGTATTATAGAGCTTGTGGTAAGCTGAAAGTCTACAATACGCAATTTTTAATATCAACAATAACATTTGCCTTTCCAAAATGTCTATTCACCACATATCAATACCAATTTCATGTTGTGTGCAGTACTTTGCAACCCTAACCGTAGCTAACCCTATCTCTAGCTAACCACATCCCTGGCTAACCCCATCTCTAGCTAACCCCATCCCTAGCTAACCATAACTCAGAAGTGGTTTACATAAGATATAATCATTCCCATAGGCACAGGTTGATAGGAAAAGTGAACAGTTTGCTTGGAAAAGGCAGACAGCAGTAGCAATCACGAACATCATGGTACAGATCGGATGCCAAAATGGAAAGTTGGCGAAAATTAGGGGGTATGACACAAGTATGTGACGGAACAGGTAGCCATTTTGGACTAGAGCGGTCATTGGTGATATTTGTGTTGTGGCCCAGTGCGTTAGCAACATTGTGTAACAAATTTGGACAGAATAGTTGTATTTTGGTTGTGTCACACCCACTTGAAGCACTGCGTAGATCAGCATTTTCAAATCTGGCCGTGACTGGCATCTGGTCATGTGATACCCTTTTATGGTGGCATATCGAAATCAAGCCGTTCGCCTTGTATCTTATCAACCTGAAGTACGAAAGCAGTCACATAAAAAATTTAATTTGACAAACCTGACACATCGGAATTTACCCTAAATCCTGTTAAACTCAATGAACTGGCGGAGGAATTTATGGGAATTTTTCTGCTATGGGCCACGTGGGTGCATGAATATATGGCTATTTTTGTCAAAATTGATAGGCATCGCACATCGGGGTGATTTAAAAGAGCTGGAGGTATGTGATTTTGATAAAATTTTGTCAGTATATCAATGAGATGATGGCAGTTGCTGTGGACAATTTTAAGAATTTTTGATGGTCACGTTTTCTTATAATCAGACAAAACGTTAACATGGCCACCAATGCAATTCTCAACTGTGGTCTGACTCCTGTAGCCATAGATTGTGTCCCCTTTGTACTGCACTGAAGGCCAACGTGACAAACCACATGTGACACACCACACGTTTGCATTTAACGTGCATGCATCTGTGCATGTCAGCACATTGGGCACACAGCATGTAGTTATCAATATACAGGCAGCCAATGTGTGATCACAGATATGTCTTATGTTTTCGCTTAGCAATATCTTAGATAGAGTAAATCCTGTCTATAAATCCTGTACTATTATTGAGTATTAGTATCACAGAAGCAAATCCCTCAACTGAAGCACAAGAAAGTGAAAACAATGACATAAAGCAACACACAACAATTATTATGTCTTAGTTTCTGTGCATGTAAGGAACATAATCTATCTATTAAGATGGAGTGACCTGGTTTGATGTGGGAGTTTTTCAAGAGGCTAAATCTCTTTAAAAATTTGATATATGCAGACTTTATTGTAAACTAATCGTCTTGTCCCACATTCTCATTTTCGGTGCTGAAATTCGTAAAATATTGAAAAAGTTTAAGGCTGAATTATTCTGAAAGTATAGCAACTAGAAGCCTACTGAACTAATAGGTTATAGGAAGGCCATCCCAAGACCAGGAAACAAGCCGTCTAAGGATCATGTCTATTTGTAAAAGTCCAAAAGAACGGTCTTTCATCCTATTTTCTAAAATTCATAAACAAAAATAAAATAGCTGAATTAAAGGGACCCTTGAAACAACACTTTTAGGTTTCTGAAATTCATAGCTGCTCATCTATGGTATCACATATTAAAATATATTAATATATTAATTCTTGACCACACAATAATGTATGATAATGCATTTCAGACATACACCAGCAACTGGGACACTGATCAAATATACTTCAACAACATACCAGAGACACTATAATCAAAAAATATGCAGCCACAGACAGTTGCATCTATAACTGATGGAATGCTCAAGGGTCGCGTGTGAACTTCACGTCAGACCCCTAATAGCTTGAGACTTGGTCTCAATTGGCAAAAAGAACTGCATCTTAGAAGAAACAGTAACACTTTCACGGAATGCCTTTCTGAAATCTAAAGCGACAGAAACTGTGTAGACTGTAATTTAAAATCAATATATAATGCATTATTATCCTGCCATCATTCATAACCTTTATCTTGTTTATTATATTGTGTTCGCATTTGGGTCCATGTTAAATCAACCGATGGTCAAAAAGTTGAGCCACATTTATTTTGGATATTTTTGGCCAATTTAGGAGAAAACGCCATTGGGCAGAACAGTGACGTTCAGCTGCAATATAAATTAAATGAGATGGAACATCATCATTAATAAGTTGTTTACCTCATAAAGGACTATGCACAGTTAAAAAATTGGGGTCTTAGGACTTGTCCCACATTCTCATTTTGGATGCTGTCATTTTTTAAATATAGAAAAAGTTAAAGTTCAAGGTTGAATTATTCTGAAAGTATAGCAACTAAAAGCCTACATAACTAATAGGTTACTGCCAGTATCCCTGACAATATATGGTAGCAATTTGAACATAGTACTGTAACACAACAATGAAATACATACTGCTAAAATCCTTCTCAGAAATAAAAAAGTTCTTTTCAATTTTCATGCACTTGAATTTTGGATAATCTATACCAATGTGTCTACATATTCAGCAAATTTCAGATATATAGCTTGTAAACTTCTGAAGTTAGAAGCACCTGAAAACAGATAAAAACAACGGGTGCATTTTTTGTCACTAATCCCCACTATAGGACATTACTGACACAATTTGTAGGCAAATCCTTAGTTTTTTCAAAAGTGTTCAGGTATAGTTACTTTTTCATTGGTTAAAATTTAAGCAAATTCTGAAACATCAACTTTTTGACTATCGGTTGATTTGACACGGAATGACCTATATAATATTATATGTGCGTGTGTGTGCGTGTGCGTGTGTGTGTTCCCACACACATGCATATATATATAATCATCATGGCATCTATTTTGACATAACCACTGGGTTAGTCAGTTTATCACAGCCATATTCGTGTACTTCATATTAGTGTGATTGTGTTCCGGCCATCCAGGTTAACTATAGGTAATTATGAAGATGTTTACACAAAGTGATTCCCTTAATACTGGTGTGATTCATCATATGACTAATGACTTATCTCTATTGATGCATGCATAACATATCATATCTTAAGTTATCGCAAACAAATTGTGTTGGGTGACCAAGGAATAATTAATTGTTGACTGGGCTGCATTGCAGTGATATATGAGACGACGACCATCAGTCTTCCCGTGAGGGTTCAAAAGTCAAATAGTCATCTGGACGATGAGTCCTCAGATGATATCTCCGATGATGATGATGATGAGTATGACACAACAGAAGTAAGTAGTTTTAGTTGTTGCGCAATTAGGGCATTGGGTAATGTTAGCAGTTATGACTACATTTTAATTACAAATCGTGGCCTTAATTTTATTTACTTGATTACTTTGAAGGAAAGATGTGCTATCATCAGTGCTTCTGTGTGGTACCTTTATGATGGAGCATTGCATTGTTTCCATTGCAACAGACGAGTGATGACGAAGAAGAAGTTGAGGAGGCAAAGATGAACTCTAGGATGGCATGTGACATTGAGAGTTTCAGGAAGTTGCACGGCAGTGACTCTTTGACCTACAGGTACATTCAGGTTCTCAGTTCTCCATGTGTACTATGTGTACCTGTACACAATCCCATCCTGCATTATCAAGCAACAATTGTACAGAGTGTACATAATTGTACAGAGTGTATACAATTGTACATAGTGTACACAATTGTACAGAGTGTACACAATCACCACATTAGCTGTGGTTCTTTACCAGTTCTCTACTAGTCATTTGTTTTTGTCATCAGAGACAGTCTTATGAGTTTCATTTATTACATTATCGTATGTCCACGCATTCTGATGAAATAAACCAACACCGGTGATGCGATAATCTGATACAGTTTTATGAGTATTTCAGTCATGATCTTCATATGCCTTGTCATAATTAAGAGACCGTCAGACACCGCCACATCACCCGACACATCACCCGAAACTTAAACAGTTTCAAAAACCATCCTGCAAGGCACCCTGGAGGGCAGGAGAAGACAAGGCACCCTGGAGGGAAGGAGAAGACAAGGCACCCTGGAGGGCAGGAGAAGACAAGGCACCCTGGAGGGCAGGAGAAGACAAGGCACCCTGGAGGGCAGGAGAAGACAAGGCACCCTGGAGGGCAGGAGAAGACAAGGCACCCTGGAGGGCAGGAGAAGACAAGGCACCGTGGAGGGCAGGAGAAGACAAGGCACCCTGGAGGGAAGGAGAAGACAAGGCACCCTGGAGGGCAGGAGAAGACAAGGCACCCTGGAGGGCAGGAGAAGACAAGGCCAAGCAAAGCTCACCGACTACTACCTTCATCTGAATCCTCTCCCTCCTCCCAATCACCCGTTGATCACCTCGTGATGCAGCCAAGCATGTCCACCTGTTCTTCCAGTTTGTTTTCTATAAGCAAATGTCTTGCTCGCCGAAAACATACATTTTCGGAGCCAGCTTGGAATCTTATGAAAATGAGATAAACACGTATTTCGTGTCTATATGCAGTCTTATATGTATATCACTAAAGTTATTTAATAATAACCATGTATAAATAAAACAAATTACGTTTTGTGATGAATATCTCACATCCAGTTGTATTCTGATGGAAGTTCTCATCTGGCAGTTCAGTCATCATTGTAAGAAAACATGAACAGTTTCTGGAAGAATGTTCTGTGTGGTGTTGATAGCAAAGAGACCACAATACAGTTCATTAATTATGCCTTACGATGCACAATGATCACTTAATTTCACTTGATTTGCAGGGCTTGCCCCATAATAGATGACATCGAAATTTCACTCAGCATTGATATGGAGATACTTGATGTAAGTTTATTTTACTTTCTCGTATTAAAAAAAATGCAATTCAACTAATTTTATTCAAAAAAGAAACTTTCATGGTTATGAGATAACTCTGCTATTACATACAAATGTAATTTAATTTATCGCAATTTGAATATTTAATGTTAATGTAATTTAATTATTTATTTTTAATATAATGTAATTATTTTATCTTAATGTTATTTATTTGTTTAATTTTAATGTAATTTATTTATCTAATTGTAAAGCACCTTGAGTAGTTTCTAACTAGATTTGGTGTTGGCATTATATGAGTGTAATATTTATTTTATTTTGTTATTTATTTGAAAGGAATACTTAAGAACACTTATAACTATTCAATTAATTATACTGAGTAATCAAAAGAAAATTTATACAGAATTTCTTCATTTAACTTATTTGCATACAGAATACTGTACAAGTAATTTAGCATTTGACTGTAAGCAATTAAAGAGCAATATTACTGTGCTTGTTGAGCATTTAAATAATGAAACTGTATTCCCATTTCTCGACCTGCATACAAAGTATTCAGATACAGTGATGTTTTTGTCTTCAGTCGGAGACGGCTGCTGCTTGGAAAGTCAAGAAAGATGAACCAATCATCATAAGATTGCATCTGTCGCTGTCTCAGTATCCTGATGGCCCTGGTGAGTTCTCTTCTTCCTAGTTGATTGCATCTGCCGCTGTCTCAGTATCCTGATGGCCCTGGTGAGTTATCTTCTTCCTAGTTGATTGCATATGTCACTGTCTCAGTATCCTGATGGCCCTGGTGAGTTCTCTCTTCTTCCTAGTTGATTGCATCTGTCACTGTCTCAGTATCCTGATGGCCCTGGTGAGTTCTCTTCTTCCTAGTTGATTGCATCTGTGACTGTCTCAGTATCCTGATGGCCCTGGTGAGTTCTCTTCTTCCTAGTTGATTGCATCTGTCGCTGTCTCAGTATCCTGATGGCCCTGGTGAGTTCTCTTCTTCCTAGTTGATTGCATATGTCACTGTCTCAGTATCCTGATGGCCCTGGTGAGTTCTCTTCTTCCTAGTTGATTGCATCTGTCGCTGTCTCAGTATCCTGATGGCCCTGGTGAGTTCTCTTCTTCCTAGTTGATTGCATATGTCACTGTCTCAGTATCCTGATGGCCCTGGTGAGTTCTCTCTTCTTCCTAGTTGATTTCATCTGTCACTGTCTCAGTATCCTGATGGCCCTGGTGAGTTCTCTCTTCTTCCTAGTTGATTGCATATGTCACTGTCTCTGTATCCTGATGGCCCTGGTGAGTTCTCTCTTCTTCCTAGTTGATTGCATATGTCACTGTCTCAGTATCCTGATGGCCCTGGTGAGTTCTCTCTTCTTCCTAGTTGATTGCATATGTCACTGTCTCTGTATCCTGATGGCCCTGGTGAGTTCTCTCTTCTTCCTAGTTGATTTCATCTGTCACTGTCTCAGTATCCTGATGGCCCTGGTGAGTTCTCTCTTCTTCCTAGTTGATTGCATCTGTCACTGTCTCAGTATCCTGATGGCCCTGGTGAGTTCTCTTCTTCCTAGTTGATTGCATCAGTCGCTGTCTCAGTATCCTGATGGCCCTGGTGAGTTCTCTCTTCTTCCTAGTTGATTGCATATGTCACTGTCTCAGTATCCTGATGGCCCTGGTGAGTTCTCTCTTCTTCCTAGTTAATTGCATCTGTCACTGTCTCAGTATCTTGATGGCCCTGGTGAGTTCTCTTCTTCCTAGTTGATTGCATCAGTCGCTGTCTCAGTATCCTGATGGCCCTGGTGAGTTCTCTCTTCTTCCTAGTTGATTGCATATGTCACTGTCTCAGTATCCTGATGGCCATGGTGAGTTCTTTCTTCTTCCTAGTTGATTGCATCTGTCACTGTCTCAGTATCCTGATGGCCCTGATGAGTTCTCTCTTCTTCCTAGTTGATTGCATCTGTCACTGTCTCAGTATCCTGATGGCCCTGGTGAGTTCTCTTCTTCCTAGTTGATTGCATCAGTCGCTGTCTCAGTATCCTGATGACCCTGGTGAGTTCTCTCTTCTTCATAGTTGATTGCATCTGTCGCTGTCTCAGTATCCTGATGGCCCTGGTGAGTTCTCTTCTTCCTAGTTGATTGCATCAGTCGCTGTCTCAGTATCCTGATGGCCCTGGTGAGTTCTCTCTTCTTCCTAGTTGATTGCATCTGTCGCTGTCTCAGTATCCTGATGGCCCTGGTGAGTTCTCTTCTTCCTAGTTGATTGCATCTGTCGCAGTCTCAGTATCCTGATGGCCCTGGTGAGTTCTCTTCTTCCTAGTTGCTCCATTCACAAAGGGGAGGCTGGTTCATGTATTGTTCCGCCGCCCCAGCAGTTATCCCCCTCCACTTCTCCATATCGACAGCCTTCCCCCTCCACTTCTCCCTATCGACAGCCTTCCCCCTCCACTTCTCCCTATCTACAGCCTTCCCCCTCCACTCCTACTATCGACAGCCTTCCCCCTCCACTTCTCCCTATCGACAGCCTTCCCCCTCCACTTCTCCCTATCGACAGCCTTCCCCCTCCACTTCTCCCTATCGACAGCCTTCCCCCTCCACCTGTCAACTTCCTCTTCACGTAGTCCTCCCATCTCAGCTGGCTGTTTCATTACTTCTGCTTTTTAGGCACACATCCATTCCTACTGTTCTTTCCATTAGGATGAACTGCATCCCAATCTCTTCCCTAACTTCAGTTGATAAACTCAGACTGGTGGTAGTTTAATAGCGATTAAAGGAATGTCTTTTGTTTGACAGCCTTTGTCTTGTTTGACATATGTTGTCTTGTTTGACATACTTTGTCTTGCTTTACATACTTTGTCTTGTTGTTACATACTTTGTCTTGTTGTTACATACTTTGTCTTGTTGTTACAGTTCCAAAGGTTGAAGTTTTCCAACCTTCGCAACAAGATCATTTTAGTATTGGGTCTCAGCTACGCAAGTAAGTGGATTGTTAAAACGTTAACATAACACTGTTTTATTATTTAATTTCTCAATTTATATGCTGTACTTCTTGGAAACATGTTATCCACGAATTCAACGTTATCCATAATTCTTCACTTAATTCCATATGTTTTAGTACTGTACTTTTAAACTTTTAGCAGATACAAACTATCATTGATTTGCTTGATGTAAATTTTCTTATAATAAACAAACCAATGTATTAGAGCGGCATGATGTTCTGATGAGAATGTAATAGATAATAATTATAATATATAAAATACTTCTATTGCGCTAAAATCCTCGGGAGACACAAGCTTGGCAGTGCACCAGAACAAAAGGAGTTAAGCAGTTTCTAATTTATAAGCAGTTCCAGTTGTAAACAGTTGGATTGGTATGCTGGGGAGCTATGGAGGATAAGAAAGTTTAAACAAGTTTTTAGTTTATGGCGAAATGTTGCTGTATTTCCTACAGACTTAACTTTAACAGGGACTGAGTTCCATCAGGAATATTTATTTAATACAGAAGTTCACAGCTAAATAGCCTATATGACAAAGAGATTGTATATAGTCCATTCTAGCAAAATGGAGGCAAAAAATGCCCCAATCAGCTGACCTATGTGTTTTGATACTACCAGTAGTGTTGTGATTTCTGTTTAATATCAGTAGGCGTTATTGTTGGTGCGGTGCATTCTCTGCTGATACAGTAATTCATTAAATAGTTGTATAACTGTCATTGTAGATACATCAATGTTCCGACTCTCTAATTTAACGTACAAAATTACACGTCGTTGACTCTGGCTCATGACTTCACCATTATGTTAGTGTTATGTTATGTTATGTTATATTATGTTAGTGTTATGTTATGTTATATTATGTTATGTTATATTATGCTCTAGGGGGCGCCACAGGTTGTTTCGGGTAGCATCTAGAACTAGAGCTTTTTCAGTTGCTGGTGAAGCAATTGAAAAAGCTCTAGTTCTAGATGCTACCCGAAACAACCTGTGGCGCCCCCTAGAGCATAATATAACATAACATAATATAACATAACATAACACTAACATAATATAACATAACATAACATAACATAACACTAACATAATGGTGAAGTCATGAGCCAGAGTCAACGACGTGTAATTTTGTACGTTAAATTAGAGAGTCGGAACATTGATGTATCTACAATGACAGTTATACAACTATTTAATGAATTACTGTATCAGCAGAGAATGCACCGCACCAACAATAATGCCTACTGATATTAAACAGAAATCACAACACTACTGGTAGTATCAAAACACATAGGTCAGCTGATTGGGACATTTTTTGCCTCCATTTTGCTAGAATGGACTATATACAATCTCTTTGTCATATAGGCTATTTAGCTGTGAACTTCTGTATTAAATAAATATTCCTGATGCAACCATCTGGCAGGGAACACATTAGTGATTGCTTAATATTGGTTGGTGATTGGTCAATATTGGCTGGTGATTGGTCAGTATTGGCAAGTGATTGGTCAATATTGGCTGGTGATCAGTCAATATTGGCTGGTGATTGGTCAATATTGGCTGGTGATTGGTCAATATTGGTTGGTGATTGGTCAATATTGGCTGGTGATCATTCAATATTGGCTGGTGATCATTCAATATTGGCTGGTGATTGGTCAACATTGGTTGGTGTCATGTGACATAGGAATGGGATGTGTTGTCATTGTAGGATTCTGGAGTCGTTCATCAAGAGTAATTGGACAGGAGCATCACAAGACTTCACCAGTGGCAATAGGTCAGAGTTTATATCATATTTCATTTACTAATGATACAAATTAAATTATATATTATTAATAATCACGATAAAATATTACAAGAGTAAAAACTAAATTATTCCAATCCTCTGCTGTGTGTTTCATGTCATGCCTAACAGAATAATAACAGAAAACTAAATTATTCCAATCCTCTCTGCGGTGTGTTTCATGTCATGCCTAACAGAATAATAACAACAAACTAAATTATTCCAATCCTCTCTGCTGTGTGTTTCATGTCATGCCTAACAGAATAATAACAACAAACTAAATTATTCCAATCCTCTCTGCTGTGTGTTTCATGTCATGCCTAACAGAATAATAACAACAAACTAAATTATTCCAATCCTCTCTGCTGTGTGTTTCATGTCATGCCTAACAGAATAATAACAGAAAACTAAATTATTCCAATCCTCTCTGCTGTGTGTTTCATGTCATGCCTAACAGAATAATAACAGAAAACTAAATTATTCCAATCCTCTCTGCTGTGTGTTTCATGTCATGCCTAACAGAATAATAACAACAAACTAAATTATTCCAATCCTCTCTGCTGTGTGTTTCATGTCATGCCTAACAGAATAATAACAACAAACTAAATTATTCCAATCCTCTCTGCTGTGTGTTTCATGTCATGCCTAACAGAATAATAACAACAAACTAAATTATTCCAATCCTCTCTGCTGTGTGTTTCATGTCATGCCTAACAGAATAATAACAACAAACTAAATTATTCCAATCCTCTCTGCTGTGTGTTTCATGTCATGCCTAACAGAATAATAACAACAAACTAAATTATTCCAATCCTCTCTGCTGTGTGTTTCATGTCATGCCTAACAGAATAATAACAACAAACTAAATTATTCCAATCCTCTCTGCTGTGTGTTTCATGTCATGCCTAACAGAATAATAACAACAAACTAAATTATTCCAATCCTCTCTGCTGTGTGTTTCATGTCATGCCTAACAGAATAATAACAACAAACTAAATTATTCCAATCCTCTCTGCTGTGTGTTTCATGTCATGCCTAACAGAATAATAACAACAAACTAAATTATTCCAATCCTCTCTGCTGTGTGTTTCATGTCATGCTTAACAGAATAATAACAACAAACTAAATTATTCCAATCCTCTCTGCGGTGTGTTTCATGTCATGCCTAACAGAATAATAACAACAAACTAAATTAGTATGATAAAATACTGTAAATATGCTGTAAAGCTAGAATTAAACAAACATCTGTTGTAGAAATGTAGAAACATCAATATTTATAATGTTTTAGTTGCACATCATCTGCAATAGCTGCTGAGGCACTCCCCCAGATATTGTCAATGGGATTTTGTCCAACGCTGGCACGGAACGCCCTTGCCATGTGTGGTGGTGATGTCCAAGAGGCCATTGACTTGCTTATCTCAGACCCAGACAGGTTCGTGGTCCGTTCAATCCAAGTATTCCTTGAAAGAGATGATGAGTACCAGAAAGACCAGTGACTGGTGACATTGTAACAAAACAGACAATTCGGGATATGCACTGTCGTTGATTTGATGGTGGTGCCCTGTTGTTGATGTGATAGTGATGCACTGTTGATGTGATGGTGGTTCACTGGTGTTGATGTGATAGTGATGCACTGTCATTGATGTGATGGTGGTGCACTGTCATTGATGTGATTGTGGTGGACTGTCATTGATGTGATTGTGGTGCACTGTCACTGACGTGATGGAGGTGCACTGTCATTGATGTGATGATGCACTGTCATTGATGTGATTGTGGTGCACTGTCATTGATGTGATGGTGGTGCACTGTCACTGATGTGATGATGCACTGTCATTGATGTGATTGTGGTGCACTATCATTGATATGATGGTGGTGCACTGTCATTGATGTGATGGTGGTGCACTGTCGTTGATGTGATGGTGGTATAATGTCGTTGATGTGATGGTGGTGCACTGTTAATGTGAAGGTGATGCCCTATCGTTGATGTGAAGGTAGTGTCTGTGGTGCATATATATATATTTGAGTATGGTATCACTCACGGTTCTGCATACATCACCTTTTCGTACCACTGACTTAAGGTAGCTGGGGCGGGTATTATATGTTTGTCTTGAATTGAGTAGTTTCAGTAGAGATTTTTAAGATAAATTAACCATTTCATCACAGATTGTAGTTGAAATATTATATAATAGTCCAGATTAATAAGATTTGGAGTTTTTAATTTATTTGGTTTTATTACAAGATTTTTAAAACATTTTTGTAAATGTGAAAATAATTGTCACAAAATGTGAAATTATATCGTTTCAAGAAAATCCCCAAAGAAATAAATGACATACATATAAGTTTGACATTGTCACTGATAACTTTAAGGTAGATTTTGGTTAACATAAACGAATTACGTCTGCTACACCACCATGAACGAATTGACAAGTTCATTTTTGACACAAACCCTTCACCAATCGTAATTCAAATTCGTGTAATTTTGCATACATTTAAGACATGTCCATACCCCAAACTGCAGCTTGGTAAGTGTTGTAGTTTTTTCTAAAAAAGTAAATTAAGCATCATTTCCTGGTTGTTGGTCCTTCCTCGTTTTACGTATTGTTGACAAAACATAACAGCCATTTCTAATATTGACATGTCCCCTTAATTTGCCGCCACAATAGCCCTTGAATCTGTATTTGTAACATGTTGTCTATGTTATCAGGTTACTGACAAACACATGACAGGGTGTGTTTACGATCATTTTCATTGGTCCATTATCCACGGGGTCTCCAGGTCACATCTATTTGGCCATTTCTGTTACAGCTTCAAAGGCACAATAAACTATGTTAGCGCCGATATTTGCTGGTTTAAGGACATGATTTAGTCATGTAGATATATTACTGATGTGTACAGGAATCACAGTAACCAGACGATATGTTCCACATTCACAGCAAACGAATAAGGCTGGTTTGGAGATCGACGCACATGTGGTCGTTACTATGGAAACATCATCAGCGTTTCAAAGAAGTCAGGGGGACTTCCAAAAGAATTGTTTTTTTAAAGGATGAATTGACGAAGTACGACATTAGTGCCAGGTGATTAATTGTGGTGTCGATGTTCAGTTCAATATTTCCTGTTATGAGGGGAAAAAATCAACTGACACGTTAGCCGCCCCAGCTACCTTAACAAAGAACACTCGGTGAGAGGTAGAATTGTTTGCATTTGTTGACTCTTGACAACATATTTTTTGATGGTGACCTACTTACAGCGCAGACAGAAAATGGAAACAGATCAACAAAATTGGTAATGTATTGTGTACATTTTCTTGCATCACAATTAACATCACTTTTGTCTTAAGTCCCAGCATATCTGAACCCCTTCTTTCTGTCCTCCCAGGTTGCTCCCCCCAGCTCCCCCTGGATGGCCTCAACATGTTGCTCCCCTTCCCCCGAAGCAAGTCCTTGGAGCATCAGGACAGGAGGCAACAATGACGAAAATGGAGGCAGCATGCCATGAAGCTGCCTCAGAGCCAAGGTCATCACCATCGGTTGAACCAAGACCTTCAACAGGGATATGGCTTGATCTGGAGGCTGCCACTGTGCATGCACGGAAGATAAAGGAAGTTCCAACTCTTCAGTTTGGCCTCCTGGTTCAGGTAAGACCTGGCAAACTGTCACGCACTTGTGACAGATTAAGTAACAACAGTGACAGTGATGACACCAGACTGTGTCACTTTGGTAAGGTGATCTTTCTTAAAGTAACAATTGACAAGTAGCATTACAAGACTATTTTCCCGTGAATTTGAAGCAATTTTTTATGTTTGTGCTTTAAAGCATGTGACAGGTACATATAGAAACTAGTTACAGATTATTATATACTATAATTAGGTATTATTTATTAGAATAAAGATGTGCAACTGCATATGTTCCAAATTGACCATTAAGCAACTAATGTCATGTGTCTAAGTATGTTCCAAAGTAGAAGTAAGACCCTAAAAAAGGACAATCTTATTTATGCTTGGGAGAACTTATTCCCAAATACATGTAAGACCCTAGAAAAGGTCAGTTCTATTTTTAGGCTTGGGAGAACTTGGCCATCATTCCCTATGAATACCTGCCTCAGTATGCCCAGTCGAAAAGTCTACCTACTGCATACTTATATATATAACCATTTGAAATTTGACAGTGAACCTGATTTTATGTCAGTGTTTCAGCTTACCACTCTGAGACACACATCCAGCAAGTACAGTAAACAAACAATATGTTAGATATATAAATTTTTTGTAATTGGTCGCTTAGTTATTATATTGCTAGTGTATTTACAGTAATAATACAAATGTTTTTACATTACTGTGTTACAATCACACCAACCTTGATAGAAATGTATTCAGAATTGATGAGATATTCAGCAGTGGATGCAGGAGAGGTCTTAGGGATCTCAAAACCCCCCTAGGCCCTAGAAGACCCCTCTCTGTCATGAATCTCAAAATTGTTACTATTAGATTAATATTAACTACTTTATTTACAATTAAAAAACGTAAGGGAAGATCGTTGACAGTTGCCAAGGCAAAGGACAATCTGTTAGTCAGTCCAATTATAATTATGTTATATCTTGCAGTCGTATGTGTCAATCCTGAAAGTAAGTGTCTTATTGAATCGTTTCAACAGGTTGGGCATTTTGACTTTTTCCACACATTTTCTGACCACCACTCATTGACGCCGCTGATGGAATGGAAATCATTTGTTTTTTACATGGGACCCCAACAAGTTTGGTTCTGGTTGAGAGCGAGTTGTACAAGATTCCTGTAGGTCTTCTTGCAGTGAACCAACGCTGACTTAACGCTCTAACATCCTACATGTTAGGACTATCTGTGGGGTGATCTCTCGTCTGTTACTCTGATGTCTTAACACACAACGGTAGTAAGTCAATACAACAAACTGACGATGGTGTACAGTAGATCCCCTCTAAAGCAGCCATCCAAGTGACTGAGGTAAAGTGGCCAAATTAAAGGGGTGGCCATATATACAAATGTGGGGAAAACAGACTGTGATATATGCTTTCAACGGGTGGCTATTTATAAGGAGTGGCCACCTTGAAGGGTTCTACTGTGTTCTACTGAAATTCCAAATTTCTGCTGTTGTTCATATGATCAGTTTTTGTAATTTTGGTATGTTGTTTAATGTTAGTATTATTTTAATGCATTATTATTATTATTATAGATTTCATTGTTTCTCTCTGTTACAGTTGATGCTGTATGCAAGGCAAAGACTTCTTACACTGAATGAATTCTGCATTGTCTGTGATGAACCTGATGTCTTTCCAAATGCTCCCATGTTAAAGGTAAACACATTGGAAAGGGCTAGAGAAATAAGTAAGAGAATTACACACCAGTGAGTTTAACATCAGTGATTTGTAAATGATTAGAAAGGTTTATTAATGGCTATATGGTGGATCATTTTAATAGATGGGTCACCAGCAGATATTATCTGCTCTGATTTTCAGGAAGTATTGAAAAAAAAATTGTCTCACTTAAGGAGGATAGAAAAACAAAAGGGGGACAAAAAGTAATGTTAATGAAGGAAGTACGTAGATTGGATATCAGAAAGTACTCATTCTCACAGAAGATGATACATGAAGGTAACAAATTATCTAATGATTGTGTAAATGCTGGCCACATGATTATGTTTAAATTTTTTTTAAATCTCATAGGGTGGGTTACACATATATGAATAAACGTTGGGACTGGATAAGCCAATGGCTTCCTTGTCCACTTGCCGTCTGGGATTTTTGCATTGGGCGGCAATCTTGTTAAAATCCACCTTGTGAAAAAAATGATCTTATGTGCATACATTGGCCACATGCTGCCATGGGAGAGCGACCTACAACATTTGCTGAGATAGTTAGTAAAATGAGCAAAATTGTTCAAAGGCGATGTACACCAATTTGCATTGATTAACTCATATGGAGCTAAGTGATGTTTGTATACCTAAAATGTCTTTTCTTAACTTATCGATATCAAATTACATGTAATTTAACAATATTATATTTCATAAAAAAAAATTATTGCTGTAGTATATATTTACTGTCAGAAATGGTATAAACAGGAATTTTAAAACAAACTGGCAAAAAGAACTGGTCTTCCATGTTTGCCTAACGATGCTATCTTTTTTAGTTCAAGTGACTGTTTTATGTTGCATTGCAACACTGATATGTATTAGTATTTCATGACATTTCAATAATATCTATGTTAAACATGTTACTGATGTGAAGTTTTATAGCGACTGCTGTACTGTATATATTGGCAGGCTGATTAAATCAGCCAGTGCAAATCGCCGTACGTTTCCTTGAACTTTGCATACACTGTGAGCATACTAGTAATTGATTACTAGAATGTTTCACTCAAGGTTTCTGTATGTGTGTGTGTCTGCAGCCAGCTGTGTGTAGCCGCGACCTCTGCATCTTCTCCTTACTAACCCTCGGAGTAATGTCAGACGTCGCCAGAGTGATAGCTTTTCAACCAGAGGTGAGTGACATTGTCTGCTTCACTTCATACCTGTCAATTTACAAGACCATCATACACCCTTAATTTTGGTCAATTATGTGTTTCCACATTAAACTGTACTAAACGTTATGATATTGTGATAAGTAAAATTTTATTATAGTTTTACAAAGCTGAAGTTTTCAGTACAGATTTGTCTTGGTTTTGAATAAAATAAACTAAGATTTAGTTTTAAATTAAAATAATAAAATAGTTTATTTAATTTAGCGCGAGATCCAATTAAATTGTTCATGGCACATATCAAATATAAGTACAGTACAAAAATTAAAATCAGAATGGCTAAAGTTATGGCACAAAATGCTTTAACTCTCGCAGCAGCTCTGTTTGAAAATACAGTTACTTTAGCATTTACACTGCCTATTTACATTTTTGTTAATAAGCAACTTGTGTGTTTAAGGCACCTTTATCCACTAAACCTACGACAATGTCATAACTGTAGCCACAGCCTATTAAGGTACACAATATATTAATTAACATCAACTATAACCCTTCTTAACGAGGCAGTTATTTGTTCTCATATGGTGGTCACTCTGTGTCAAAGGTCGTGGATGTCCTTGTCACCATGGCAATTGCTGCCTGTCGGTCACCGCGACAAGAAGTCGTCTTTGACCCCTACCCCACGGTGGTTGCTCCGCATTCCTCAACTCAGCTTGCATTTGACCCCAAAGTATGTGACCTTTGTTGCTACATACGCACTTTGTTTGATATCGTAAAGAAACGAGCACGAACATCCTACATGCACAATCTAACGTAATTATTATTCTTTTTGTTTTTTCATGCAGGAAATAATATTAAATGCTGTCTGTTGTAAATATTTTACTGCAAGTCTTCATCTTTTCAACATGAAACATGATTATGCATCTTAAAACGGATCAGTTGTGCGAGGTCTGCAACTCAACAAAACTCAGTTGCAGCAATGGACTAATCAAAGCACATTTTCATTGATAGTTCCAGAAAACTCCACTTGGTGCATGCATGCAGTTCCAGAAAATAATGCTGTGATTACAGTGGTGCACACTCGAGTTGTCACAATGCTTGTTGTACAGTGTATGCTATTATATAAGAAAATAATTGCTAATCGTGCTATGGTGCGACTCGCAACAAATATGTAGACGTTGGTTTCTATATAGTTGCAATAATATGGGCCTGGCTGATGTACCCTTGTCCAATGTCGCTGCAGAAGAAGGCCTTTAAGAGAGTCTCAAGTGCACTTATTGGGATCACGAGCGTAAACGTGGCAACTCTCTGTGGCTCACAGCTGAAGGAAGATATGGACTGGTGTGACGCCTTAGCTTACCCGTTACTCCAGTGGTGAGTCCAATGGCAGCTGGCTTCTGAATTCTTTTGTTCACTGTGTTCAGAGTCTCTTAGATGTAGACCAATCTGAGAATACTGTTTTATTCAGAGTAATTTCGGTTTTGTGGTACTGTGTATATAAAATATTCATATGTTAAATTTAATTTTTAAGAAGCATTTTATGAAGGACTACTCAGAAAAATTTCAGATTTGACCAATTTTACATTTTAGGATCATCACCAGCAATCGCTCACACATAGTCAAGCTGTGTCTGGAGAAGGTATTTACAACATTTTATATCAATCATTCATTTCGTAAATGTGATGATGATATTTCTGTGTGGTCTTAACTAGATTGCTGATACTAATAGCTTTTGGCCTGGCAACTATGAACAGTTTATGAAATGTCGTTGATGGTGGAGCGCCACCGGCAGCAGCGATTTCGCCAAAAATGTAACAAAGATATATTGCGAAGTAAATAAAAGTAACAAAGTAAAAAGCTGCGTTACTTTGGATAAAACTACTTCGTTACAAGTAAAAGTATTTAGTCAAAATTCTACTTCGTTACATGCCAATTACTTGAAATAACTACTCAAGTATTGTAATGAAGTACTTTTACTTCATTACATGCCAACTCTGATATACACCCAAGGTATATGTGTGTAACCACTGTGTGTGTGTTACATGCCAATCCTGTGTGTGTATAATGTAAAGATTATAATGTAAGCTATTACAGGTAAGCGTTATTGTTGTCATTGAAGCAACTCTGATTTCAGCAACTATCATTCATGCACACTCCCCACCAGTTCCTGTTGCTCAGCAGTCCCCCAACGAAGGAAGTCATTTTCACAGCAGCAAAACAGAAATATGGATCAACATTTGCATTTCAGTAAGCACAGTCATTCTAATGGTTTAATTATTTATCTCTGGAGTGTCTTCAGAATAATGTTTTTAAATGACCAAGCTGTTCTTCAAAGTATTCATAATGGCTGGTTTAAACAAGCTCTGTAGGTTTCTGCCTTTTGATATAAGACACCACTTCATCCTCATTTTGAAGCACTGTCCAGCAAAACTTCACCCAATTTTCCTAATTATTTCTTATCACTTTTGAAGTAAAATTCTGACATAGCATACATTATTTCATTGAGGTATTTTTTCTTCTAAGCATACTGGGCTTTAATATAGGATAATGCATTTTTTATTTCTTCAACACAATTTCATTATTATATATTATACTATTGTTGTTTGTTATTGACATTCCGCCCTCTGGTGGACATTGTTTGCCCCATTTAGAGATTTGGAATGGTAGAGATAATGCAGTATAGATTAGGAATGATAGATAATATTGTCTAGATAAGGAATGGTACAGAATGCTGTCAAGATTAGGAATGGTAGATAAAGCCGTATAAAGTAGGAATGGTAGATAATGTAAAAAATGGATAGAAGTGTAGCGAAATAGAAGACAACCTGAACAAGAACAGTAGCAAAAGAGCATTCCAAGTCATAAAAGATCTGACAATTGAGAAGAAAGGAAGAATAAACACCATGCTAGAGAAAAGACAGGAAAATGCCTCACAGAAGAAAGAGAGATTATCAATTGATGGGCAGAGTACTGCACCGAGTTACCAAAGGAAATGCAGCAGTACTGGATTACCCTATGGGAGGGAGGGGGGAGGGAGGGGGATTAGGAATGGTAGAGAATGCAGTATGCAGTATTTCACCTGAACTGACAGTGGGAGGTTGTGGGTATAACACGTCTTGATTGGACATGTGATGTGATCTTATTCACATTATTTACCAATATTGTCAAAACCAAATTTTACTATTTAATATATTATATATTTTAGAAATTATTTATGTAGATTTATTAATTATTTTATTATTATGTTTGCTATATTTATTCTTTAGTCCTCAAGTCAGTGAAACCTGCCCGCAGACCGACACCTCAGTGCAGCTAAACCCAGCCCAAAACAGCAGCGAATTTCAGTCTATTAAAGTGACGCAGACTGGTGGATAGTTTAGAGAACACATTGGATATCATACCTGAGTGTTCTGGGCTTGTTGTCCTGTATCAGGTCAACTAACTGGGGAACTTGGGTCGTTTAATAAAACGGCTAAGGTCTTTTGGTTCTTATTATTTTAATCTTTATTTAAATTCCCGGCACGTGAGAGGCGCCGAACGACAGAATCATCAACATAATGATGTTGGCCGTTTAATGGAAGAAGAAGAATCTATTTAATTGTTTATTTAGCAATTCTAGATCATGTTAATAATTTTTAATAATTATACATTATGCTGTGAAATGCCACAATTTACAAACAATCTTAGGTCTGGAGCTGTGTCAAATAAAATATATTATTATAATGTATTATTATTAATCTCTGCCCTTTCCATAGCGGCTCACCACCGGAGAACTGGCATTCCATCCTCAGACACGGTCTGATGAACGCATCAGACACAAAGTTCCAGATGAACGGCTACAAGTACGGCAGTGGAATCTACCTCAGCCCAAGGTCAGATGTGGCCTTTCATTATTCGAAGATAAATGAAACTGACCAACAGAGATCAACAGGTGGTAACCAGGCTATGGTATGTATTTCTTTTGATGTCCACACAAAAGTGGCAGTTTCTCTGCACAATTGGTGTTATGACGTACCTGTAGACTTTCTCCTCAAGTAGTAACTCATCGTTAAAAAATAAGCTTTATAATTATTACAAAGCTTTTTTTAACTGCAGAGTTTTTTTTAAGCAAGCATTTTCCCCAAAACCTGTTGTGAAACATTTGCATGTTTCATTAATTATTAATGAAGTATAAAAAAAAAATTATTATTTAATTACCCTATGATTAATACAACTTAAACACATAGTTTGTAGGCAACATTTTGAATTCAAATTTTAAATCTTATCCCTTATAAAACAAATTCAGAACAATTGAATACTTCCTACCAACATTTTTACTGACCCAATTACCACAAGGGTAGCTTAAAAAGTTCCCCAGACTCTCTATTCCTGACCCACTCATATTCCCCCTTAGAACATGCATGTCTGCTTTATGCACCTGCACACTTTGCAGTATAATGGGTCCCATGGCCCAATTCCAT
Organism: Lamellibrachia columna; assembly: GCA_963662155.1. Classification (NCBI taxonomy): domain Eukaryota; kingdom Metazoa; phylum Annelida; class Polychaeta; order Sabellida; family Siboglinidae; genus Lamellibrachia; species Lamellibrachia columna. The sequence goes on from OY759262.1 coordinate 58,869,146, forward strand.
GTGACATTGCATTGTAATGGGATCCATAAGAAATGCTTTATATTAGCATTGTGGTTTTCAGACTAACAATAGACAGTTTCTTGGTATGAAGAACCCGGCATTTGTAGCCCTGTGCGAAGGTCAGTCTCTCACATGGTCATCTATTGCTCTAATCAGTAATAATGTCCATCATTTGTAGCCTTCTAATCATACCGCATTGACATGTCGGCCTTCCCAATATTCAATGCATTATTTCAAAACTCGGCTACATTAAGATTTACATGCAATGTTATCATATACAAGTATGATACATCACTTCAATTCTGCTTAGAGCAAACCATGATATAACAGTTACACTAAATTGTTGTACCAGCATATTTATTTATAATTATAAAATATAGTTTTATTACATTTGGAGTTTATTAATAATAAAGAAACTTGACCCTGGGTAGTTTCATCTAATGAATCCTACAGTTCTGCTACAATCACAGATGATTACAGAGATTTTAAATTTATTTGTGTATATATATTTATTGAACTTGTGTATTAATTACACAGATTCCCAACAATCATTGACTATACACTTTCATGTTGCAACCCAGAGAATTAGGGGCAGATCTAGGGTGGTTGGTCGGGGTTCTCAGTCTGTGAACGGGTTAGTGGTCATAAAATGCAAAAAAATAGCAAATTCCAGTGTATTTATGGTCAGACAACATATTAAGATTGTACCAGACTTGTTAAAAAATTACAAATGAGGTGCAGCTGGTTCTCTAATAATAAATACAGTGTCATGAGCTGCTGTAAAGTGAATGTGTCTTTATTGCAGTGGTGACAAGTCACAATCTAGAGAAGTGCACCGATCACATCTGGTTGACAACAAATCCAAACCATGTCTGCACTCGCTTCTTCTTTGTGTGAGTTTGCATCTAAAAAGTTAATAACAACTAACCATCTGTAACTATAAACAAGAATATCATGCCAATGGTTTACTCAAATTTTTTTTGTAAAAGTGGCAGATTATGATCACCTCTCAGTTCTCATGGCGGCTGACATGTTGATCAATAAATGCCTGGCAGTTCAAGGAAATTAGCGAAGCTAGACTTTCACTGTGAGGCATTTTTAAATCTAAGGGCCAATGGGTAAACACCGAAGCAATGAGAACTCTCAATCAAATGAGCTGTTAAGTCAGAACAGGAGAAGTTTAAAAAGGCCAAAATATGTTGTTTAAGTTGAGTTTAGATGCAAACACAATGGCTGTCCATGGCAAGTATAGAACTAGGGGTTTACAAAATTAATAGATTTTTATTTGGTAAGGGAATATTGCCAGATTACAAGCACTCGTGACGTAGGGTTATCTAACAGTATGAAATTAAGATGTTTTATGTTTAACAAGGTTTTCCTAGTAGAACACTTGCATAATATTCCTGACTGTAGTTGCAAACAGTTCTGGCATACTATCTCTTATATATGCATAGGCCCAAAAACATGATTTTTCTTTCCATTTAAATTGAATGCATATTTTTTTTAAATATGGCTGAAGATCTCTAACGGACATTACAATAATGAAATACTAAATAATACTAATGTGAGTAATATTGCAGAAGGACAGTGGACCACTTTACCTTGTCTTGAGTAACCTTAAGCGACCTGGTGATAAATGTCACCATTTCATTTAGTTGACCTGCATCAAGTCATTGTATGAAGAGTACAGAAAATATACTGACTTTCATCAATAGATGCCTGTGCAGAATAATGAATTTTAAAATGTTCTGACAAGTTGACATCACTTTGTGAGAGAGGACCAAACAACTTCCAGTGGAGAAGGACAACAACACTCTGTGGGAGAGGACCAAACAAGTTCCAGTGGAGAAGGACAACAACTCTGTGAGAGAGGACCAAACAAGTTCCAGTGGAGAAGGACAATAACACTCTGTGGGAGAGGACCAAACAAGTTCCAGTGGAGAAGGACAACAACACTGTGGGAGAGGACCAAACAAGTTCCAGTGGAGGACAACAACACTCTGTGGGAGAGGACCAAACAAGTTCCAGTGGAGAAGGACAACAACACTCTGTGGGAGAGGACCAAACAAGTTCCAGTGGAGAAGGACAACAACACTCTGTGGGAGAGGACCAAACAACTTCCAGTGGAGAAGGACAACAACACTGTTGGAGAGGACCAAACAACTTCCAGTGGAGAAGGACAACAACACTCTGTGGGAGAGGACCAAACAACTTCCAGTGGAGAAGGACAATAACACTCTGTGACAGAGGACCAAACAACTTCCAGTGGAGAAGGACAACTCTGTGAGAAAGGACCAAACAAGTTCCAGTGGAGAAGGACAATAACACTCTGTGGGAGAGGACCAAACAACTTCCAGTGGAGAAGGACAATAACACTCTGTGACAGAGGACCAAACAAGTTCCAGTGGAGAAGGACAATAACACTCTGTGACAGAGGACCAAACAACTTCCAGGGGAGGACAACAACTCTGTGAGAGAGGACCAAACAAGTTCCAGTGGAGGACAATAACACTCTGTGGGAGAGGACCAAACAACTTCCAGTGGAGGACAACAACACTCTGTGGGAGAGGACCAAACAACTTCCAGTGGAGGACAATAACACTCTGTGAGAGAGGACCAAACAACTTCCAGTGGAGAAGGACAATAACTGTGTGAGAGAGGACCAAGCAACTTCCAGTGGAGAAGGACAATAACACTCTGTGAGAGAGGACCAAACAACTTCCAGTTGAGAAGGACAACACTCTGTGGGAGAGGACCAAACAACTTCCAGTGGAGGACAACAACACTCTGTGGGAGAGGACCAAACAAGTTCCAGTGGAGAAGGACAATAACACTCTGTGACAGAGGACCAAACAACTTCCAGTGGAGAAGGACAACAACTCTGTGAGAGAGGACCAAACAACTTCCAGTGGAGAAGGACAACAACTCTGTGAGAGAGGACCAAACAAGTTCCAGTGGAGAAGGACAATAACACTCTGTGGGAGAGGACCAAACAAGTTCCAGTGGAGAAGGACAATAACACTCTGTGGGAGAGGACCAAACAAGTTCCAGTGGAGAAGGACAATAACACTCTGTGGGAGAGGACCAAACAACTTCCAGTGCAGAAGGACAATAACACTCTGTGAGAGAGGACCAAACAACTTCCAGTGGAGAAGGACAATAACACTCTGTGAGAGAGGACCAAACAACTTCCAGTGGAGAAGGACAATAACACTCTGTGGTAGAGGACCAAACAACTTCCAGTGGAGAAGGACAATAACACTTTGTGAGAGAGGACCAAACAACTTCCAGTGGAGAAGGACAACAACACTCTGTGGGAGAGGACCAAACAACTTCCAGTGGAGGACAATAACACTCTGTGAGAGAGGACCAAACAACTTCCAGTGGAGAAGGACAATAACTGTGTGAGAGAGGACCAAGCAACTTCCAGTGGAGAAGGACAATAACACTCTGTGAGAGAGGACCAAACAACTTCCAGTGGAGAAGAACAATAACACTCTGTGGGAGAGGACCAAACAACTTCCAGTGGAGAAGGACAACAACTCTGTGGGAGAGGACCAAACAACTTCCAGTGGAGAAGGACAACAACTCTGTGGGAGAGGACCAAACAACTTCCAGTGGAGAAGGACAACAACTCTGTGGGAGAGGACCAAACAACTTCCAGTGGAGAAGGACAACAACTCTGTGAGAGAGGACCAAACAACTTCCAGTGGAGGACAATAACACTCTGTGGGAGAGGACCAAACAACTTCCAGTGGAGAAGGACAATAACACTCTGTGGGAGAGGACCAAACAACTTCCAGTGGAGAAGGACAACAACTCTGTGGGAGAGGACCAAACAACTTCCAGTGGAGAAGGACAACAACTCTGTGGGAGAGGACCAAACAACTTCCAGTGGAGAAGGACAACAACTCTGTGAGAGAGGACCAAACAACTTCTCTGTGGGAGAGGACCAAACAATTTCCAGTGGAGAAGGACAACAACTCTGAGAGAGAGGACCAAACAACTTCCAGTGGAGAAGGACAACAACACTCTGTGGGAGAGGACCAAACAACTTCCAGTGGAGAAGGACAATAACACTCTGTGAGAGAGGACCAAACAACTTCCAGTGGAGAAGGACAATAACTGTGTGAGAGAGGACCAAGCAACTTCCAGTGGAGAAGGACAATAACACTCTGTGAGTGAGGACCAAACAACTTCCAGTGGAGAAGGACAACAACTCTGTGGGAGAGGACCAAACAACTTCCAGTGGAGAAGGACAACAACTCTGTGGGAGAGGACCAAACAACTTCCAGTGGAGAAGGACAACAACTCTGTGGGAGAGGACCAAACAACTTCCAGTGGAGAAGGACAACAACTCTGTGAGAGAGGACCAAACAACTTCCAGTGGAGGACAATAACACTCTGTGGGAGAGGACCAAACAACTTCCAGTGGAGAAGGACAACAACACTCTGTGGGAGAGGACCAAACAACTTCCAGTGGAGAAGGACAATAACACTCTGTGGGAGAGGACCAAACAACTTCCAGTGGAGGGACAACAACACTCTGTGGGAGAGGACCAAACAACTTCCAGTGGAGGACAACAACACTCTGTGGGAGAGGACCAAACAACTTCCAGTGGAGAAGGACAATAACACTCTGTGAGAGAGGACCAAACAACTTCCAGTGGAGAAGGACAACAACTCTGTGGGAGAGGACCAAACAAGTTCCAGTGGAGAAGGACAATAACACTCTGTGGGAGAGGACCAAACAACTTCCAGTGCAGAAGGACAATAACACTCTGTGAGAGAGGACCAAACAACTTCCAGTGGAGAAGGACAATAACACTCTGTGGGAGAGGACCAAACAACTTCCAGTGGAGAAGGACAATAACACTCTGTGGGAGAGGACCAAACAACTTCCAGTGGAGAAGGACAATAACACTCTGTGAGAGAGGACCAAACAACTTCCAGTGGAGAAGGACAACAACACTCTGTGGGAGAGGACCAAACAACTTCCAGTGGAGAAGGACAATAACACTCTGTGAGAGAGGACCAAACAACTTCCAGTGGAGAAGGACAATAACTGTGTGAGAGAGGACCAAGCAACTTCCAGTGGAGAAGGACAATAACACTCTGTGAGTGAGGACCAAACAACTTCCAGTGGAGAAGAACAATAACACTCTGTGGGAGAGGACCAAACAACTTCCAGTGGAGAAGGACAACAACTCTGTGGGAGAGGACCAAACAACTTCCAGTGGAGAAGGACAACAACTCTGTGGGAGAGGACCAAACAACTTCCAGTGGAGAAGGACAACAACTCTGTGAGAGAGGACCAAACAACTTCTCTGTGGGAGAGGACCAAACAATTTCCAGTGGAGAAGGACAACAACTCTGAGAGAGAGGACCAAACAACTTCCAGTGGAGAAGGACAACAATACTAGTTTTTTGGCTTTTTACATTTTAGGTGACACCAGACAAGATGATGATGTTTGTCCACAACGAGAGAAGGCGTTCTGTTTCAAATCCTCCTCCATTATAATCAGACAATCACTCATGGAAATAAAAGAAGATGGGTCTCCCCCATGGGAAGAGAATGGCCTAGAAACACCTGGTAGAGGGACATTGAAGTTGAAGCATGCATTAAGAAGATGGGTTTCTCCTGGAATGAACTCATGAAGAAGATGGCACAAAACAGGATTCAGCGGAGAATGTTTGTTGATGGCCCATTGTCCCAGCGAGCGCATGGGCTCAAGTAAGAAAGTAACAGAATAACACTGCAAGTAAATATGATGCATTCTCCCAATAGTACAAAGTATATTTAGAGTGACTGTTGAACTTACTGTTGAGCTGTTGGTGTTTGTAGCTACGAGTACCGTGAGGCAGGAGACCGTTGGATTGACACACAGTCCAACGTTTACCGAGATGAAATACTGCGGGTTGTCAAGTACCAATTCAGGTATGTCCCCATATCAGGTTTGTCAATGATGTTGGCATGTCGGCTAGCCAGGTGCATCATTACGTGAAGGAATATCCCAAATTAGGCTCGTCATTAAATCCGGTGTGTCCAAGTTAGGTCTGTTACGAGACTAGTTGCAACATCAGATGGCTGTCTTTGAAACATGTGCAGCTTGTGGATATATTTTAATATTTACCAATTCTGCACTCCAACTTTCAGTGCAGTTCCTACTAATTTGTAATTTGTATGTCGGTCTGTTGGTGCCTTATTTGTATGTATCAGTGTATTTTATCGATATATAAGGCCTGCAGCCAGGGCTTCCAAAAACGTAGGAATTTTTGTATGGATGGCACTTGCCTCCAGACGTAACTTATTCTTAGCCCAACGATGGGCTTTCAATGTATTAAAACAATATTTGTTGGCATGCACTTATTTTATGATTAATATCATCTTGCATAGAATACATTACAAGGCGTGCATTTGTTTGTGCGAGTGTGGTGTTTATGTGCATGCGAATGTGTAATATGAATTGTTTTTTACAACAGTAACATATATAATTAATTATTTACAGTTTTTTTTGCTGATGTTTGTCCACAATGAGAGAAGGCGTTCTGTTGCACATTTAAAATCGACAGCAAACCATATACAATGCCATTATCAAATTACTTAATATCATTATCAAATCATTTTATTTATTGTTTGTTAGCCAATTCAGATATACATATATATCTGGTGAAGATTTCATTACCGGTATGTTAATGTCTACTTCTTAAAATCATTCACTGAACTGTGTCGCAAGAAATATTAGCCCAAGGGATCTTTGTTGAGCGACCTCCATGGGGTGAAGATTGACCTCACGTGGGATGAAGATGGCTCTCGCTTTTAAAAGGAAACAAAAGTCATGGTTCTAACTACGAGTTACTAAAATATAACCATTTGCAAGATGCAACTACAATTAAGAATATTACGCACGCGGTTTACTATGAAAACCTTGTTGAACACACAGCATCTTAATTTCATGGGCTGTGCCATATTGTTGGATAACCATACGTCACAAGTGTCAAAGTCTAGCAAAATTCGCTCGCCAAATGAAAACATATTCGTATACACCGTATATATTTTCACCTTTGTTTACTAAACCTCTTTCTGACAAAATGTAACATTTGTTTGAGACTACGTTGGTTCTGTGTATACTAGCCTCACTTAATGTCATGTGTAGGATACCTGATTTTCTTAGAACAATGTATGTGCTTATTGGCCACGCTAGTTAACATGGCAGCCTTCAGTCAACTGGAGAAATGACCAGAATCTCCCACTTTCTGAGTAAACCGCTGACGTGATATTCTTGATCTTAGTTGCACATGGTTAATTAGTTTTTATTATCTCTATTAGGTGCATGGCCCCAAAGCTGACTTGTTTTGCTTTAACAATTTGCTTCTGACGATGCATTCATCATCACGCTCTTCAGCGTCTTCACCGATTCTTTCTACTGCTGACAACATCTAGCGTTAACAGCAATCATTCCTGTTCTTTGATTCCAAGCCAGACAGATATCAATGCGATATGCAGAAGTATTTGGGCTAATGAAGATATTATTGTAGTAGTACAGTGGTGTTTCATATCTAAAAATTTATTTGTATAGTTATAAAAATTACTGAAATAATTGTTTATGAAAAATAATAAAATTACTCAAGTAACACAAAAAAATTGTAAATTCACCTTCACCCCTTGGTCAGAACAGTCGTTGGGTGGCCTTTCCAGAATCTTTGCCAGCCTGGTCAGTCGTAGGGTGGCTTTTTCAGTCTCTGCCAGCCTGGTCAGTCGTAGGGTGGCCTTTCCAGAGTCTCTGCCAGCCTTGTCAGTCGTAGGGTGGCCTTTCCAGAGCCTTGTCAGTCGTAGGGGTGGCCTTTCCAGAGTCTTTGCCAGCCTTGTCAGTCGTAGGGTGGCCTTTCCAGAGTCTTTGTCAGTCGTAGGGTGGCCTTTCCAGAGCCTTTGCCAGCCTGGTCAGTCATAGGGTGGCCTTTCCAGTCTTCTCCATCCTGGTCAGTCGTCTGATGTGCATAGTAGGGTTAGTAGTTTGCCTGGTCCTGTATCTTATCCAGGCAATTTTTGTCCTGTACTTAAATCATTATAATTACTCGAACAACTAAATTAAATAGTTGAGGTGCGTATGTATTGGAATGACTAAGATATATGCCTCCCTCTTATCTTCTTCTGGGGCGCACGCAATGGTTCTGGAGGCATTTCTCACAAATGTAGATGTTTTAATTGTCCATCTTCTTTGCGCTCGCCAGGTTGAGATTTATAACTGAATTTGTACTCGCTCGACCAATGAGTACATAGAGTACTACAGAAGTGTAGTCAACGCATTCAATTGTTCTCCAGGTCGAAATGATTTTAATCGTGTACATTAGACAGCCACATACATAGTAGCAACATAATCACACACGATGACAATGAAAAGAACAGGGAAGATAAATATCACCGTAAATAAAGTAAACATCACTGAAAATGTATGTAGACTCTTAGTCTAGTAGATTTGACAAGTAAATTATGACCGGAAATTTTGAACTCTAATGCTAAAGCAGGTATGACCATCGGGTGGCTTATTAAAAATTTGGATGCCTAAAATTTGGCATGACTACACACCTCAGTGTGAATTTAAAATAACCTTGACCGCCCTTTGGAAACACTCCTCTGGGGTATTTATACTCTCAGCTTACCAAATTCATATGCCGTCACTAGAGGCACTGTGATTGCTTAAATACCAAATACGCTTTACCTTTGGTCAACTTGTTAAACCACCCACCATCTCAACCGCTGGGAAGTGACATCTCACATCAGTTTCCTTGCCCAGTTTGCCAATTAAGCTTGTGAAGCCAGTCCAGGGTTCCCATGGCTCTTTCAGTTCCCTAATTACAATGACCCCCAAGGTAAAAGAATTAGCAAATCTCAGGATTAAAGGGCGACACTGTCTTCCATTAAGTGAGGACTTAAGGGTCTAAGCATTACCATCTATCTTTGGCACCATAGTCATTATCCACTTGGGTTAACTATAAACTTTTCGAAACCTGGTTTTCCGTTGCTAATCTAGGCTTAATACATCGATTAAATACATCGTAATGACTTAACATTAGCTACTAAAAACTAATTAAATCAAACTGGCATATACTTTACAATTGGGTGGTTATTTCATGGTGCTTTTACATCGCACAGCATGAGAAAGAAACCAAGCTGTTGTTAATGGAACCAAAATGACTGAATGAGGCAGGAAAGTTCCGAGTACTATTATAATACTAGTACACAATTCAGCGTCACCAACATTCACATGTCTGGCATTGGCCAGGTCATTTCTCCGAATGTATAGACATTGGCTGGACCGTAGGCCTTTTCTATGCAAGCCCTTAATCCGGGCGAATCTACAATGAATACACAGCCCGGTGGGTCTAGCTCCTCCGTCCAATCTTCCTCCCCCACTGGATTTTTGACTTTGGGTGTAGAAGTCGGACAGTCTCTCGGAGCCATTTTGTACTGAAAGAGCAGAGAGATGAATTACTTATTAAGTAAAATAACATATATTAAAACTCTGTCCAGTTTGTAATACTCAGGAACTAGGAGATGAATTGTATTATAGTCTTGGTGTGTTCTGCACTTGCACATTTTCGATACATCCAAACTACAGAGTAGGATCAAATGTGCTTAAATTCAGTGAATTATTTAAAATATATAATGTTGTTGTTTCCTTTTTTGAAAACGTAATTCATAGTTTGGTTATTTAAACATGTTGCATGAATTGTTCAGTTAGCATACATTGTGTTTATGTTATTATGTATTACATGTTATACATTTCACATTTGAAAGTCTGCATAATTATACCTAGAAAGGGTTTGGCTGTAAAAAAAATTTTAAATATAATTTACGTTATGCAAAAGTTTTGTAAACTTGTTTCTACTGCTTATGGGACAGATGGGCTATGCAAAAATCCAAGAGACATACATGTATAAGTACCGATGAATAGCTGAGTAATGAGACCAAAAGCCCAGTGATAGTAATTTATGTTATGTGCAACCGTTGCAACAGTTTTGCTCAACTTTTGCTTTGAAGTTTTCCAAGTGTGTATCTGTGTAATGTCATCCAAGTTATACTGCAACGATCTAGTGTGACAACGATCTATAATAACAGTATGTACATATGTATACTATGATGGGATTTTACGTTACGTAATTGACGTTGTATAACTTCTTGTGTGTCTAATGTTCTAAACTATCAACATCTAATGTGTCTGTTTATAAGTTTGAAGCATCAAGAATGTTTTGTGTGAAACTGATAATAAATATCCCATATGCAGTATTTGTCAGTTAAGTTGTTTGGATGTCTTCCTTTATCTCTATTTTCAAAGCAATTTTTAGTGCTTTTTTAAACTAATTGACTAAAGCTAAATAAAACAAAGCAGGGCATATTATAAGTCCTGAAAACAATTATTATTAAAAGATGTCAGTCAAGTTTGATATTTTTAAGATACATTAGTGATTTGAACACACACAAATCATGGTAATGAACAATTAAATTATATATATTTTTTGGTAAATTCATTAAGAAACCATACATTTCCTACAAAGTTCTTAAGCTGAAAATTTGCTAAATTGTCCTACAGATATATACAGAATATACTTCTAAAAAAATAAACTGACATTTTTAATAAACTGACATCTTGGACCATAAAAATCCTGCCCACTCTTTCACATAAAAGTAGCTGGTCAATGTAGAAATTACTAATATGAAATGTTTTAACTGTCGGCAAGATCTCGTCTTACTTTTCAAAGGGAAACAAAGCAATCTCTGGACAAAGACTACAGAAAATGGCAGCTGCAGTCTCAAAAAAATTAAGGAATTTATAGGAAATTGTTCAGGACTTATATAAGGATTTGAAATAAATGTTTTAATTTGTTTGGTTCAAAAGTGATATATTTGTACCTGAATTAGTCCTAGTAAACTATTAAGTTGGTTAAATTTACGCAAGACCATTCAACAGTCAACCATGAGGCAATGTGCAAGATTCACTATTTAGATGGCAATTTAGAACATTTGTTAGAATTCTGTGCATTTCAAGGTATTTTTTCTTGCCATGAAAAAAATAAAAGAATATTTAGGAAAAATAAATGAATTTTAAGGCTTGGACAAAATAAAGGACTAAAGCAAACCGATTCCCAACACTAACTAAAATTACTCACTGAGGATGCATCATTGGTATGATCTCTTGACCTCTGAACCCTCCTGGGAAGACCGACGTTAGTCCTCTCTGAGGATGCATCGTCTCTATGATCTCTTGACCTTTGAACTCTCCTGGGAAGACTGCTGTTCATTCTCTTATGTATCACTACAATGCAGCCCAGTCAACACAGACTCATTCCCTGGTCACCCAACACAATTTGTTTGCAATGCACCTGAGCCTAACTTAAGATGTGATCTGTTATGCATGCATCAATAGAGAAAAATCATTAGTCATATGACAAATCACACCAGTATTAAGGGAATCACTTTGTGCGAACATCTTCATAATTACCTATAGCTAACTTGGATGGCTGGAACACAATCACACTAATATGAAGTACACGAATATGGCTGTGATAAACTGACTAACCCAGTGTCTATTTCAAAATAGATGCCATGATGATTATATATTCACCAAAATTATCAAACAGAATTATCAACCTGGGCACCTACTTTGCCACAACAACATTGTAGTGCAGTGATCCAATCACTAAGTAATTTATTTTAAATCTTTATATTCACCAAAATTATCAAACAGAATTATCAACCTGGGCACCTACTTTGCCACAACAACATTGTAGTGCAGTGATCCAATCACTAAGTAATTTATTTAAAATGTTTACAGGACAAAAAATAAACAAAATGTTTGTTGTACATTTTGCAGCCCATACCTGAAAGGTTCTGCCTCTCAGCTTCGAGCTGCTGTTTGAGGTGGACGCAGTTAGCAGTGACCACGGGGCTTCGTGCCCATTGTCGCATCACAGTGGGGTTCCACTGCAGCTGTGCGTAGATGACGTTTAAGGATGTCAACTTCTGGATGAAGGCTGCATGCGGTAAAGATGCTGAAGTGATGCGGGACAACTCATGTCGCATCTCACGTAATTCATCGACACGCTCACTGTCTTCTACAGGACGTGTCCTGACGCCACGTCTAGGCGTCGGCAGCAGAACACCACTTCCAGAGAAGAGCAGACATGTAAACAGGGCTGTGCAGTCAAACTGTGCAGTGTCACCATGTTTAATGACATCGATGACACGCTGACCAATACGTCTTGTGTCGGAGTTGGCGATGAAGAATTCTCCCGATGTTCGGTTGTCCCCCCATGCTATTTTAACCCGTTCATTAAATTTGCTTTTAAATAATTCACGAAGCCTGTTTGGGACATCATCAAATAGGATGCGAACCACGCGCCAGAAATTTTTCCCATCTTCTGTCAGTGGAGCACGCGACATGTTAAATTCTGAAAGGAAATAAATGAAAGACGTCTGTGTCATATGCACACACAAACACATATTCAATCATAAAAATAAAGTTAATACTTCAAATCTTCAATGTTTTATTGTAAATAACTGTTACAATTCCATATAACACACAATATCTTTTTTAATGTATTTATCGATTCCATTGTCCATTATCGTTTTGGCTTATCTCGTTTCACGAAAAAAATAAAACCTATCTAGTATCAAATACAACATGCTAGCTCATTTGTGCATTTTTTAGCTTTGATCAAATCATCAGACAAACTATTAGTTTTTATTTGACCGTGCCAAAAACGGGTAAAAGTAACTGGCAGGGCTGGGGTCAATTCCTTTTAATCAATTCCAATTCCGCTGTTTATGGACTGGCTGGAAGGTGGGGTTTGGCCAGATCAAGAAAATGAGGATCAATTCCTTTTGCTCAAAATCTTTCAATTCCAATTCCGGAATTGAATTGAATAATTCAAATTCCTTTTGGAATTGACCCCTGGTATGTGTAGCCTGCTCTTTATAAGGCTGCCTTATCTCTTGCATAGATATGAAATAATTGTATTAGTGTCATGGTTACGTGTTATATATGTATATTGTTTTATTTTCGTATCAAACACCATACCTTTTTGGGTAGTTAAGACTTAGCTTAATTAAGTCATTTATTTTATATGTATGGAACCAGTGCAATTGTTTACTTTTGTTTTGGGAATGCAATTTATAAATAAGTTTACAACTTCTTGCGTTTCCCTTCAACATTTTCTGATTGTCGTTCTTTAATTATATTTTCATTGTACCACTTTAGTGGTAGTTAGGCTTACAATAGCAATGCCGGAGCTCGTTAGGCGGCGCTAGTAGTGCTATGATCGGCAAGTAGACCAAAACGTGTACCCAGAGAGGCCCGTTTATAGGGGGTGCCTTTAACGGTCCATAGCAGCTGATATAGACCACGTATAATAAAAGTGTGCATATGCCTATAAAGTTGAATAAACGTTCTTTACTCTGATGTACATCCTGTTTTATTTCTTTAGGTGAAAGTATTTTGTTTTTAAGGTGAAAATTTCACGATTCTTGCAAATCAGGGATTCACCTTGATTCACGAAAAAAACAATTGTATGTCTTTCATTGATCATTTAACACAAATATTTTTTTTTATTTTGGCTAGGTCTGGCTAGTAATGTACTGTACAACTAAAACAACCCCCTATCACTATCCATTGACGCGAAGAATTATCTAGCTATTTGAACGTTAGGTGGCGCCACACACGTCAGAATAATAAATTATGCGATGTCCTAGGCCGCTGTTGTTTCAAGTTCGTCTTTCTCGTCGTAGTTGTTTCAAGTTCATAAATATCCATTCTTCAAGTACGTGTGTAAGTAGTAATTGATCTATCTAACTATATTATCGTGTAGCAGTGTATGTTTGAAGTTTTGGAGGGTGTTTTGCTAATTTTGGCAGGAGATAAAACATGTAAACAAACTTGCAAAGTGACGGCGTAACTGACCTGTCAAACGATGTCCCAGCAGACAAGACGAAGAAAGGCATCCATTACTCACATTAGTTCAAAGCTGACAGTCTTACACTTGGAATGTTAATGATTTACACTGTGCTTTCTGATTGTTTTTCATTATAAGTACTATCATAACTGTGGATACGACTTATGTACAGTGACTATAATGACTATATTATTATTAGTAGTAATGTAAATATGTGTTTATGCCAAATTTATCTATTTTGGATATGATGATGGCCTAGATGTATGAAACTCCAAAAATGATGTACAACTTATAGTTGGTATGCAATATTGTGTCAGAATGGTTATTCACTCAACGATCCACACACATTGATATGATACTTGTAATGACGTACATATTTATAGTAGTTGTTTCTTATTTGAACTACTAATACACCCAGATAATGCAATAAGTATGACAATAAAAGCGTACATTTCATCCTACATGATACAGCTGTGAAAAGGCTGCTGTCAAAATCTGCATAATATTCGCAGTTAAAACCTTGTAAACAATATTTTCATATACATAATAATGCTAATGACCTATACATGTCAATCATGCTTACAAATAGACAGCAAGTTTTAAAATGTATCTGTAGGGTATATACTGTGGTTGTTTTTTTACTTTTTACCAACTGCCCCTGTAAAAATGTGCAAAATAAGTTAAAAATAGCATTGTTTACAGCTCTCTTGCAACAAAAATAATGGATGCACTGGTATGAATGACCCCCACACAGGTTGAGAACATTGAGTACTTCCACAATATGTAAAAAAAAATACATTAACATTAGTAATTTGTTTAAGCCAGGTACACTTTTTTAATCAAAATAGAAAAAAAAACATGTTTTGGAAATGTTGACGGGGGTGTCTTTAAAGTGCTCTAACATGAAAACTAATTAACCTACAGCCACACAACTGATTCCATGACGTATCTTAATAATATATCTTTCCAATGATCATCACTCTACATGATACACATGTCAAATATTCATCTTGCTTCAGCATGTCTTCAGCTGTGAACATGCTTCTGTAAAGATACATAAAAGTTTGCAGTTTTAAAAAATCTGGTAAAAAATATTGTTCACGTATATATAATAATGCTAATGACCTATACATGTCAAACATGCTTAGAAGCAGATACTGAGTTTAAAATATATATCTGTAGGGTATATACTGTGGTTGTTTTTTTACTTTTTACCAACCGCCCCTGTAAAAATGTGCAAAATAAGTGAAAAATAACACTGTTTACAGCTCTCTTGCAACAAAAATAATGGATGCCCTGGTATGAATGACCCCCACACAGGTTGAGAACATTGAGTACTTCCACAATATGTAAAAAAAATTAACATTAATATTAATACATTTTTAGACCAGGTACACTTTTTTTTTCAAAATAGAAAAAAAAACGTGTTTTGAAAACGTTGACGGGGGGTGTCTTTAAAGTGCTCTAAAATGAAAACTAATTAACATACAGCGATACAACTGATACCATGATGTATCTTAATTATTATTATAGGCCTTTCCAACGATGTATAATGCTTTGCAATAACTTAATTATCTCAAAATGGTCCAGCATACCTACTTACAACTATTGAAAATGTACATTATGTTCAATAAATTCAATTCGGGTGCTTCCTTCACTGTTTACGGGAGGCAGTCAGTCCAGGCCGAACCCGTTATGGGCCGAACATCCGGGACCCGCCGAGTGTGCGCCAGAGCAAGCTTCTCAAATTACAGCCTCCCAAATCATGTTCGCCAAGCTACAGCCTCACAACTTTCGTACCAGAAAACAAGACGTAACCAACACTAATATAGTAATAAACAATGAAATCATTCTCTGTCAAGTCTTACCAAAATTCTGCGAACTGCGACGAGCAACAAAAACGACACAAACTGACGCAATGTGATGTTTTCTGGAGCTTCTCAAATGACACTTCTCGACATCATCCCATCAGTTTCCACGAATGGCGATTTATCGAGGTCGCCGCTGCATACTGCGCTAATTTCAAACTGTCACCAGTGGCGCCACGTAGTGAATAATAATAATAATAACAACCTTTTTTGTATAGCGCCATATATATCCGGATATAAAACCTGTTCAGAGGCGCTTAAAATACAATATGTAAAATATAATCGCCAAAAAAAATTCTATAAATCATATAATACGGAATTTACATATACATTTGTAAAGAAATAACTTGTGTAAAATAAAGTATCGGCTAAATACTGAGTAAACACTGCTTTAAAATCAAGTAAAAAAAAAAATTATTAAAATGCAATAAAAAATAAATCAGGTTAGTGACGATATATAATCGTTACTGTAAAAAGGTTATATAAATAATCTTTAAACGCTGTCTTAAAAAGATGTGTCTTAAGTCGAGACTTAAACAATTCGAGTGAGTCAGCGACACAGGTATAATTTTATATCGGCAGATCGTTCCCAAGGCGCGGTGCCGTCACGGAGAAACCCCGTCGACCAGACCGTTCTAAAGGCGCGGTGCCGTCACGGAGAAATCCCGTCGACCAGACCGTTCCAAAGGTGCGGTGCCGTCACGGAGAAACCCCGTCGACCAGACCGTTCCAAAGGCGCGGTGCCGTCACGGAGAAACCCCGTCGACCAGACCGTTCCAAAGGCGCGGTGCCGTCACGGAGAAACTCCGTCGACCATACCGTTCCAAAGGCGTGGTGATGTCACGGAGAAACCCCGTCGACCATACTGTTCCATATCATGGCGTGGTACAGTTAGTAGGTTGCTGTCGGCGGAACGAAGCAGGCGTTCTGGGCGTGATGTGCTGATGGTCGCAGCGCCGCTATCGCGTTATTAGGCGAGCCGCCGAATTTTGCACCATTTGAAGCTGCTGAATTAAACGCACGTTTCCTCCAAACAGCACGGCATTTCCATAATCCAGTCTGGATGTAACCAGCGCATGTACGATCGTCTTGCACGCATGGGTCGTTAAGCATTTTCGAATTTTTGCGTTCTTGTGCAGTTGGAAATACGCCCCCTGACACGTGCGAGCGACTTGTGTCGACATACACAAGGTGTTGTCCATGAAGACGCCTATATCTCTCACAAATGATTGTGGTGTTATGTCATACCCACATACGTTGTTTGTATCAACAGTTGGAGGAGCTCTACAACACAGAAAACAATTGCCTCTGTCTTGGCCTCATTTAGCATTAAGTGATGGTCCATCGATCATCCATCGTTTGACGTCAACTGTGCATCGCTCGATTCTTCGGATAGCATACCCTCTACCTCGCAGGGTTGGTCACGAGGGAATTCCGCGTACAGCTAGCTGCGTATCGTCAGTGTACAAGTTATACTTAACGTTATGCTTGGCGAATATCGCACTAATAGGCATGCAGTATGTAGTAAACAACAGGGGCCCAAGAACCGACCCCTGCGGCACACCACAACATAGCTGTCGTTGGCGAGATATAGCATCGCCAATTTTTATCGCCATCGTCCTGTTGGATAGGTAATTTAAGACTTCAGCCATGCTAGTGCCGGGCTTCGTATGCCGATCGAATGCATCTGCTGCAGTTTCGGTGCAATGATGTGGGTCGAGACGTTTGTTTTCGTCGATGTAGCGCCAAAGGTCAACTGCGACATGTCTCTCCAACAGCTTCGAAACAAAGCTGAGGTTTGTAATTGGGCGGTAGTTCTTAATGTCATTTGCATCTAGACTAGTCTTCTTCAGCAGTGGCGTGACTAGCGCATGTTTTATGTCGGATGGAACTGTCGCAGATTTCAGTGATAGATTAATGATGCTGGCTAGAGTTGGTGCGATGATGTTAATGTTTGTCTTCAGCAGTGCAGTCGGCAAAGGGTCGAGAACGTAAGATTTGCGAGGGCATTTGTTCACAACTCGTATGATAGCGGTGGCTGTTGTCGATGTGAATGCTGACAGAGTGCAATGTTTGTGATTGTTGTCGATTAGCGGTGACGGTGGAGGCGGGTCACAGTGATTAGCGGTGACGGTGGAGGCGGGTCACAGTGATTAGCGGTGACGGTGGAGGCGGGTCACAGTGATTAGCGGTGACGGTGGAGGCGGGTCACAGTGATTAGCGGTTACGGTGGAGGCGGGTCACAGTGATTAGCGGTGACGGTGGAGGCGGGTCACAGTGATTAGCGGTGACGGTGGAGGCGGGTCACAGTGATTAGCGGTGACGGTGGAGGCGGGTCACAGTGATTAGCGATGACGGTGGAGGCGGGTCACAGTGATTCAGCGAGCGGCGGATTTTCGCAGTCTTGTCGAAGAAACATACAAGAAAACTTTCCGCCAAAATCCGCATGCGAGCCGTTGTTCTCAGGAAGCATCGGTGGTAATTTGCGCCCCATGATGTTATTCGTGACTCGGTACATAGCTTTCACGTCACGGGCAGATTCTTGTATTTGAAAATGTCTCTATGTACAATTAGCCGCGTCTCTCGCCACCGCCTCTCCGCTCGTCTCTCGCCACCGCCTCTCCGCTCGTCTCTCGCCACCGCCTCTCCGCTCGTCTCTCGCCACCGCCTCTCCGCTCGTCGAACTCGCTTCGCATCTGACAGCTCATTGTTATACCAGGGTGTCTTGGGCGGATGGTAATAACACGGGTGGTTAGTGGTGCATGAGTATTGTTCAACTCTGCGATAGTGGTGTTATACTGGAGAGACAGTCCTGCGATGCAGTCGCTTGGGTAGGTTAACTGTAGCGATGTTCTCAATTCTGCGACAAACTTAGCGTTATCAATTGCAGCATATTTCCTGTAGGTGATAATTGTTTTCGTCCGTCTCGGTTTGACCGTGACAAGGTCTCACTGGATCACAAGATGGTCAGAGTTTCTACTGATACGGCAGAAACGATGCAGTCACGCGTGTTTCGTGTTATCACGAGGTCGTGTTATCACGAGGTCGTGTTATCACGAGGTCGAGGATGTTACAACCCACATGGGTCGGTTCCGTCACGTGCTGTTGGAAATCAGTCTCACGGAGAAGGTCAGTGACGTCGCGATCATCGATGGCACTATCATCGATGGCACTATCATCGATGGCACTATCATCGATGGCACGATCATCGATGGCACGATCATCGCCGTAGTGTACGTTGAAGTCACCGAGAATGACACGACTGAATTCATCGACGAACAGCCGGAATGGTGTAGTCTTCCGGCCGGATGAAGGTGGCCGATATATCGTGAAGACCCGTACGATCGACGCTGCACGCACATGGCGCAATACAACTTCAAGATCCTCAAAGGACTGGGCGGGTATGGGCGTCTTGGAGCATATATGGAATGATGCCTTATACATCACACCAACTCGTGGAAGGTGGCGGAAGTTGTATCCGTCAAGTGTAATGGCCTCTACGACAGCATCATCACTGTCAGTGAGCCATGTCTCAGTCAGGCAGATTACGTCAAAATCGTGTTCGGTGATGTAGTTACATATGGTGTCTGCCTTGTTGCGGATTGACCGGGTATTTATCAGTGCCAGGGTGGTGTGCACCTGATTATGTACACGCGTACGAGAAGTGTTCTCATCAGAGGCAGACTTCGGATTAGACGGTGGTGGCAGACATTGTATTATGTTTGATATGTTTACTCCTGATTGTTTGTATACACGGGTGTACCTCACCCGTGACATGACTGACCTCACTGTGACATGGCTGACCTCACCGTGACATGGCTGACCTCACCGTGACATGGCTGACCGCACCCGCGATGTGTCACCTACTTGGCACCTTCGTTATTGGCCGGATTCGTCTTCTGATACCGGCCTTTGTCCCACGTCTTGTTGGTTGTCGGCACAGATTGAATGTTGCTATTGTATTCGTCCACGGATGGGTAGCCGGCTGCCAGCATTTCCTTAGTTCGAGCATCAATGATCTAGACAATGACATGCTTCGACGTAGTTCCTGGCAACGTGTAAACCTGGTGTCCGTTATGCTTAGGTAATTCCGTCGGCCACGCCTCAAGTTATAAGTCCAAAATAAAAGCCCACAAAATCCGTGATAAAACACAATAAAAATCACTCACAAATGTTCCATAGATAATCCTTGGTTGTTGTCAAATCGTGTCGCACAACAAATAGACAGTCTATGATATTAATACCTTGAAAATCTAGGATACTTTCGGGAGCAGCCAGACACAGCAGCGCTACAACCTGATGTATAAACTTACTTGCTCACTTACTTACTTACTTACTTACTTACTTACTTACTTACTTACTTACTTACAGACATACGTACATACATACATGCCCAATCCATGTCCATTTTCTTTTTTCAATGTATTGCCTGATGTTTTCTTGGTCCGGCCTCCTCGTTCTTTGCTTATGATCTTGTCTCGCCATTTAATTTTTAGAATGTGTCTGATACATTTGTTTATGAATGGTTGGAATTTTCGGGTTGTTGTCTTAGTTACTATCCATGTCTCCGAGCCATAGAGCAACACGCTTTTCACGTTGGTCTTGAAAATTCGGATTTTGTTTCTTGTTGAGAAGGATAGTATATTCCATGCTGATTTCAAGGTGATGGATGCATGCCTGTTTTTTTCAAACTTGGTTTTGACGTTTTCGTCCGTTTCTCCTTTGTCTGTCACTACACTGTCCAGATACGTAAATGTGTTGTCCTCCTCTACATAATTTCGTTTTACATTGTTGCGTATTGTTCACTTTTGTCTTCTGTGTATTTATTCTTAGGTCTGTCTTCTCTGCTTCCTCTGTCAATCGGCTGGATTTCTTCTGCATTTGTTTGTTTGTATGTGACAGTAGGCAGATGTCATGTACAAAGTCCAGGTAAACCAATTGTTTAATGAATGTCCACTGGATGCCATTTTGGATAAAGATTAATGGTGAAATTAATGGCCCAGAAAATGTCATGGTTGTGTTCTGTCATGTCACTAAGTGCCTCAAACCTTTTTCTCACTCGAATTTCGTTTCTCTTGTCTTCATTTCTCTTTACATTGTACTGTTTGTGTGGTCTATTGGCTGTATCTGTGTATTTCTTCAGCTTGATTCTAAAAGTTCCCAATAGAAGATGGTGGTCTGATGCCACATCTGCGTCTCTGTTCACTCGTGTGTCCAAAAGACTTCTAAATTTTCTGTAAAAGGTTATGTGGTCGATGTGATTCTTCGTTTTCGCATCTGGTGAGACCCATGTTGCTTTGTGTACTGTTTTGTGTGGGAAGGCACTACCATCTACAACCAAGTCGTTGAATGCACAGAACTATGCGAAAAGTTCTCCATTTGTTTCATATCTCCAATGTCATGGTTCCCGTGACTTCTTCCCTGCCTGCATTGTCTGAGCCAACGTTTGCTTTCATGTCACCTATTAGAATGTTGGTGTATCCCCTTGGCATTTCATTCAGCACAGGTTGCAATGTATCGTAGAACTCCTGCGTTGCCTCTTCGTTATCAATGTTTGTTGGAGCACAACACTGAATCACATTGACGTTCCTTTCTTTTGACTTGAATCTTGCTGTATTGATTCTTGGTGACATAGGGTTTCACTCCATCAAGGCTTTTATTGCAGTTTCTGTTGCCATTATTGCCACTCCATGTGTGTGTGTGTGTGTGTGTGCGTGCGTGCGTGCGTGCGTGCGTGCGTGCGTGCGTGCGTGCGTGCGTGCGCGTGCGTACGTGCATGCGTGTATATGGTCTTCATCTTCATGTCATGAGTAGATCATGTGTTCTCCTGTAGCTAACTTAGTGTGTCCGGCTGCGTTCCATCTGGTCTCATTGAGACCCAGCACGTGTATGTTGTATTTCTTTATTTAATGTGCCACTTCAGCCGCCTAAGCAGATTGATAGATCCGGATATTCCAGGTGCCTATTCTGGTATTTCTTTTGGCGGTAAGTAGATAATCCATCGGCGGTCTGACTTCACGAGGGCTTTCATCAGCTCGCGCATGTTGCTCTCCGAGGAGGCATCATCTTGCATTATGGTGTTGATTGAACAGTTTATCTTTTCGGTTTCTGTAGTCAGTTTTACCCCTTGTTTTTTGCCAGGGTTGTCATTCCCTTACCCCTTTCTGTGTCCGTCCCATTGTCCGGAGACATTCTTACCAACTGCTTCCCGCCTCTGGAATGAACTCCCAGAAGAAAAGGAAATAGTTAAAACCAGGAAGAGAGATGATTTCAAGAAAGAAATCAACGGCTTCCTTGGTGCCTTAAACCAGCGCCCGCCTCCAGAGTGGAGAGAGACAGCTGCTATGCCAAGGAAGAAACCCACATAGAAAAATACACAAGTGAACATTCACGTTGATATGAATACTTTGCGTGATGCATTTCAATCGGCATACCTGAATTCTAAGCTTTTGTACGTGTAGCTGCTCACTCTTCCACGTCGATAACAAGAAAGATACGATATAATAACCAACAAAAGGTGAGCCGCTGGCGCTACACAGCAAATTGTAAAGGCGTAGATATAGGTCGACCGACTGTGTCGTTAAACATAGCACGTTGCTCACAATGCGTTTTAGTACGACCGACAGCGCCAACCGTGGTACTGATATCGACTGATCGCTGACTGTACGCTGTTGGTGTTATGCGCTAGTTACCCAACACAGGGCCACCCTCCGTTATCGTCAGCGTCAACAAATACGTGTACATGTAAACACATGTTGTATGTCGTGCCGACTCTGGTGACTTGAACCGGGACGTGTACCAATAACGGACCAGGAAGGTCGACCTCTTCGGCACTCAAGGCGGAAATGGCCATCATGGCGTCAGGGTTGTTGCCAATAGTTCTCTTACTGCTCGCACTACAGGTAAGCTCAGACCAAACATGTTTTGAAGTGCTGGTGAGGTTGTTAAATAAAACAGTAATATAAAATCCGCAGGGAGTGTCACATCAGTAATACAACGAAGAACGGACACAACAATCTTAAATCCCTAGCGGGGCTGGGGCCTTTTGGCACGGGGTTAGTAGGTCAACGTGATCGGAGCTCTTATTGTAGACTTGGTCCTTTGCTAGGGGTGGTTGTCATTTCTTCTTCTTCTTCTTCTTCTTCTTCTTCTTCTTCTTATCTCTCTGTCTCTGTCTCTCTGTCTCTGTCTCTCTCTCTCTGTCTCTGTCTCTCTCTGTCTCTCTCTGTCTCTGTCTCTGTCTCTGTCTCTCTCTCTCTCTGTCTCTCTGTCTCTGTCTCTGTCTCTGTCTCTGTCTCTCTCTGTCTCTGTCTCTCTCTCTCTCTCTCTCTCTCTCTCTCTCTCTCTCTCTCTCTCTCTCTCTCTCTCTCTCTCTCTCTCTCTCTCTCTCTCTCTCTCTCTCTCTCTCTCTCTCTCTCTCTCACTCGAGTATGATGAATCCGAGTCATATTGAAGATGATGATGGTGTCCAGTTATGTCTGATGAGTGCGTCGGTGACTGAACAGGCCGATTCGCATATCCTGCCACACACGCAGCACGCACGCACGCACGCACGCACGCACGCACGCACGCACGCACGCACGCACGCACGCACGCACGCACACACACACACACACACACACACACACACACACACACACACACACACACACGATACACCTTGCTTAGGTGACACTTGTGACTTTTGCACTATATATTGTATACACGAAATACATAAGTATTATGTAGCATGTGTTAGTGCTGGTTGTACGTCTGATGATAAGTCCAGACAGATATTGTATTGCTTTATATATACTTGTATATTTACAGTAATTTCGGTACAACCAGCCATGCGCTCACCACTGTAGGTGTGTGAGCGCCCGGCAATCCAATAAATGCATTCATGGATTGCCATGTTAACAACCTACTACTGTCTTTGCTTTGTTGAAGTAAATTGAACCAGGGACATCGTTTATAATTATACTCAATTCACAAGTGGGGGATCCTATAAACAGCAGCGCAGGAACGTAAAACATGTTTGTGTAGTAGTAGCGGTAGTAGTCGTCACTGTGACGTTGTATTCACGGTCCTTTCGCCGCTGCCGTTTTTCGGCTTCTTGTGTTATGCGGTTTAGTTCAAAACGTTCCACGCCGGTTTTGCAGATGTCCATCGCACACGGTCTTCACTTCTATGTTGCATTTCTTCATGTTTGTTTTCATTTGGTCTTTGTACCACTGAAATTAAGTAATACTTTCACTGGCGTTATTTTGATGGCGAGTGGTGGCGATGTTACTTTTTCAGAATAAAAAATTAAATGTAAAGATTTTTAACCGCTAGCCGCAAGTGATACCGCAGAATCATCTTTGAATTCGGCTCTTTCGGTGCACTTTAGCGACGCCAGCAGACTTTGACTTCGATCTTATTTAGGCCTACTTTCTGATCTAACCATGAAAACGACCATATAGGGCCGCCAAACTTCTCATATATCTTACATGCTCATACACATGTGACGTAGTCAAAACATTACTCTTACTTCCATATTAAGATCAAAATTTACACACAAAAAAGTAAACATCGCAATAGTTGGAGTAGCGCTGACGGGTGATGGTGATTTCGGCCCTTGGTACACTGTATAGATCAAAGATTATAATTATGCAGGTGGCTCCGTCGTATTCACAATACAATAATCGCTTACCACTGTCATTGCTCTGTGTCTGATTTAATTGAGTAAATTTCTGGGGAGAATTTCCCCTGATGAGGGGCAACGCATAAAAATAAAACATAGAAACAAGATATGATAATTGTAATTTCATTTATTTAAGTTATTCAACTGTATATGATATTTAACAAGATTTAACAAGATTTGCCATCCAAGCCAAAGGCCCAGATGGCAAGTGGACAAGGAAGCCATTGGCTTATCGAGAGTCCAACAATGTTCACCTACTTATAACCCGCCCTCCTGAGATATGTGTCAACCTTGTTTTTAAACATATTCACGCTGCTAGCAGTTACACAATCTGTAGACAATTTGTTCCATTCATTTATTGTCCTCTGTGAGAACGAGTGCTTCCTGATGTCCAATCTACATTGATCCTTTACTAATTTTACCTCATGTCCTCTAGTTCTGCTATCCTTCTTGAGTGAGAAAAACATATTTCTATCAATAATTTCATACCCATTCAATATCTTAAAAACTTCAATCTGATCTCCTCTTAACCTCCTTGTCTCTAGAGTTGTTAAACCACATTCTTTCAGGCGTTCTTCATAACTAAGGTCTCTAAGTTCTGGAATCATTTTAGTTGCTCTCCTTTGTATGCGTTCAAGCGTATCTATATCCTTCTTACGATATGGTCTCCATGCTTGTATACAGTATTCTAAATGAGGTCTAACTATTGCTTTATAAAGAGGTATAATTAACTTTTTTCCCTTGTATGTTATGTTTCTTCTAATCAATCCAAGAATTTGATTACCCTTTGAAGCTGCAATACCACACTGCTCTGAAACTTTCATATCAGCGCTTATTGTAACTCCTAAGTCCTTTTCTTTTACAGTAGTACCCAGAACAGTATCTCCCATTTTATAGTTTACATTCAAGTTCCCATGTCCTGTATGTAGGCATTTACATTTCCCAAAATTGAACAGCATCTGCCATTTCTCAGACCATTTCACTAATCTGTCTAGATCGTTTTGTAAATGTTGTTTATCACCATCAGTATTAACCTTTCTAAACAGTTTTGTGTCATCCGCAAATTTCAGTACGTTACTTGTTATACTGTCGTCCAAGTCATTGATATAAATTAAGAATAATATAGGTCCTAGTACTGACCCTTGAGGTACCCCATTCAAAACCGATTTCCAATTTGAAACTTCTCCATCTACTACAACTCGTTGTCTTCTGTCAGTCAGCCATTGTTCTATCCAGTCAGTTATGCTATCCCCGATACCATGGGCTTTTAATTTAAGTAGCAATCTTTGATGTGGCACTTTGTCAAAAGCTTTCTGAAAATCTAAGTAGATAATATCTACTGGCGATCCCACGTCTATCCACTTAGTGATTTCTTCCAAAAAACATAACATATTTGTTAAGCATGACCTTGCTTTAAGGAATCCATGTTGAGATGAATTTAATAATGTATGCTTAACGAGGAAGTCCACCATATGGTCTTTAATTAACCTTTCTAATAATTTACAAATCACTGACGTTAAACTCACTGGTCTGTAATTCTCTGACTTATTTCTCGAACCCTTTTTAAATAATGGTATGATGTTTGCTTCTTTCCATTCAAACGGAACAACTCCCTCTTTTAATGACAAGTTGAATACTCTTGCAAGTGGTATACTGATTTGATCTACTGTTTCCATTAGTAATTTTGGAGGAATCCCATCCACTCCCGGTGATTTGTTATCCTTCATTGCCCTTATTTTCTTAGCTACCAATTCTGGAGTTACAACTAACGGTCCTAAATATTCAGATTTAGCCCCCTGAAATTTAGCATCAGCAACTGGTAATGAACTAATATCTTCCTTGGTAAACACTGAACTGAAGTAACCATTTAGGTCTTCCGCCATTAAAAACCCCTGTGATATTATATTTCCAGCACTGTCTTCTAGAGGTCCAACCTTGTCTTGTACGTTTTGTTTACTCCTGACATATGCATAAAAACTCTTGCTGTCATTTTTTATGTTACATGCCAGTTTTTGCTCATAGCTTCTTTTAGATTGTCTGATTTCAGTTGTAGCTGCATTAAGTGCCTCTTTGTATTTTGCATAGTCTTCTTCCTTTCTGGTACGCCTATAAACCCTCCACATAGTTTGTTTTAGCATTATTTTTCTAATAGCCTCTTTTGACAAATGTTTCTTTCTACACCGTTTTCCTTGTTTTCGGAAGGGAACAAATTTATCGATGATACTCTCAATTTCATATTTAAGAATGTTCCAGCATTCAATTGCGGTCTTATTCATCAGCATGTTATTCCAATCTAGCTGTGCTAAGTATTTTCTCATATCTTTGTAGTTACCTTTGTGGAAGTTTCTCTTGTACGTTTTCTTATTTTTACTTTCTGATTTTACATTGATGTCAAAATGTATTTGATTATGGTCACTATTACCCAATGGTTCAAATATTTTTACATTGTCCACTAATTCTTTTTGTGATGACAAAACTATATCTAATACATTTTCTCCCCTGGTTGGTTCTAGTACGTGCTGAGTAAGAAAGCTATCCTGGATTAAACATAGAAATTGTTGATCCTCAATCCCTGTGCTCTCTAGAGAATTCCATTGTATGTGTCCATGGTTAAAATCTCCCATTATGATACATTCCCCTTTACTAACTTCCTTTATAGCGTTTTTTATTTTTGTGTTGTCCTCTTCGTTTATGTTTGGACTTCGGTAAACTAATCCAATAGTTAATTTTGAATTTCCTGAAACAATTTTGCACCAAACAGCTTCATCGCAATCTGCTTCCCTTTCTAGTTTTATTTCATAAGCCTGAATAGATTCTTTAACATATAAAATAACTCCCCCGCCCCTTCTTCCTATTCGATCTTTCCTAAACATTACGTATCCTGTCAGTCCTAATTCAGCATCTGTTATATCTATGTTGGCCCATGATTCAGTTATACCAATTATGTGAGGGTCAATATCTTCTACCATAATGTTTAATTCGTTTTTCTTATTTACTATGCTCCTTGCATTTAAACATACGCATATATAACCTTTTTCAGAGATGTTTTTCGGATGATTTGATATTGGTTTATCTGTGCTAGTGGCCTCTTGTTCTTCTTGAGACACCTCTAGGTAACCCCCCTGCACTTCTAGTTTAAAGAATGTTTACTTCCAAAAACATTTGTCATTGTACCCAAGTCGCTATCTACTGCTGCTGAAAGTTTGTCCGCGAATACTGCCGCCCCCTTTCCACTTAAATGAAGCCCATCCTTCATGTACATATCTGCCCTCCCAACAAAACTTCCCCATAAATCCACAAATCCAACTTCCTCTTCCCTACACAGCCTCTGGACTAACATGTTAATTGCCATCCCCCGACAATTTCGATATTTGTGACCCCTCCTGCCCATTACAGGTAAAATCCCTGACAGTATTACCTGCTCAACCCGCGTCTGTTTTAGTGTTCTGACCAACTGCCTATATTTCCTAACTATGGCAATTGTACCCTCCCTCTCTACGTTATTTGTCCCTACGTGTACTAAAACAGATCCACCCTTACCCGAGCCTACGATGTTTTTTACCCTCTCAGTTATCGCCTCTATTTTGGCTCCAGGCAAGCAGACCACCACATCATCTCCCTTATTTAAGACTCTGTCGGTCTTCCTAACTATCGAATCCCCCACAAACACCCTCGCTCTCTTCCTCACCCCCTCTATCACTGCTGCAGAATAACTCTTCCTTTCGATCCCCTCCATCACATTCTGTCCTGACCCCTTCCCTCCTGTCTCCCCCACTTCCCACTCCTTTGCTCTTGTCTCTCCCACTCCCCTCTCCTTCACTCCGGTTGTTTTCCCTTCCGTCTCCCCCACTCCCTTCTCCTTCCCTCCTGTCTCCCCTACTCCCCTCTCCTTCCCTCCGGTTGTTTTCCCTCCCGTCTCCCCCACTCCCTTCTCCTTCCCTCCTGTCGCCGCTACTCCCCTCTCCTTCACTCCGGTTGTCTTCCCTCCCGTCTCCCCCACTCCCTTCTCCTTCCCTCCTGTCTCCCCTACTCCCATCTCCTTCACTCTGGTTGTCTTCCCTTCCGTTCCTTTCCTTCCCGTCTCCTTACGTCCTGTCTCCCTATGACCTGTCACCTTCCCTCCTCTCAGCTTCCTCCCAGGCTGAGGTGAGCTCTCCCTAGCATCTCTTGTGTCTTTCGACACTTTATCGTCTACAGTTCCCCCACCGGAACTACTGGCACAACTCCCCTGTTCCCTTCCCACCATTGCCACAACGAGCAGCCTCAGCTCTTCCAACTCCACCTCTAGTTCCTTCATCCGTGCGCATCCCCTACACTCAAAACTAAAACTATCTGCCTGGACCTCAGCCCAGGACTTCTCGCACCCAGACTTGACGAAATCCACCCAGTTGCTGCAACTGCCACAAATTAAATGCCTTGTGGCCTTTAACTGCCGTTTGCACGGCGCCATCATACAATTTATTTTTAATTAGTTTGCTACGTTAGCCTTGAATAAGGCTGTTTTTGTGATCAAAAGAACACTTTAGGCTAAAAAATCCTGCCACCTGGCGAATACGGAGAACACTGTGTAACAAAACAACGAAGTCAGTGTGTACTAATTTACGCTAAAATCCTGCTGTTAATTCCTTTTTACCGAAAACGTTGACTACCACTATGTCAGATATTACCTTATGTATGTAATTTAAGTAAATAGATCACTTTATATATATATATATTAGCCAATGTAAACTATTCACTATGCTATCTCAATTTTCGAGTAGTAAACAACCCTATTATCGCTCGCTGAATTCCCCGACAGAATCCGAAACTAACTTACTCTAAAATACTCCCTCTGACTAATAATTAACAAAACCTGTTTCCTAATATATGTCTACAATACGTTTGTGTATAATATATATTCAATAGTAATACTTATTCTATTTGATATACCGCGTTTTTCTGTAAATGATCTACACCAAATTCAAGTCGCTGCACCAAGTCCAAGTAGCCGGAAGTCAAGTTATAGTGTGTGGTGTAATATATTACATGATATGCATTTTAAGGATACAACGAATTGTATAAGTTCTAATGATCGTCTCGCTGACTGCGTGTTCAAATGGTAAAATATAGCGCCGTATTTTATGCGAAAGGAAACGAAAACTATAAAAGCGGTTACAAAGATCAATTAACAAATGAGATAATATAGTAAGACACACATCAAGCTTCATGTGTTCGGTACACAATCATTATGGTCGAGGTGGTTTTTTGGTACTCTTGTTATTTTTCAAATACAACTCATCTAGGTTGTCAATTTGCTGAAAACAATTTTCCTAAGGGTAACACACATATCTGTCTACAATATGAGCATATTAAAGACATGCTAGCGTAAGATAATATGATTTCAAGAAATCGCTGTTTTTATTCCCTTTGAACTGGAGCTGCGCACGTCCTCGTTTTGTTTATCGTCACAATTTCCCACGACCGGTGAATATAGTCTAACATGTACGACGCATGTAAAACTCACGTGTTTATTATATTAGAGTAATTAGACCATCACACTAGGATCACTCGTGCGCATATAAAGTTCATTTTGGTGTTAAGTGTTTTGGTTCACGAATGCTAGGTTTTCTAATTATTAATGCCTTCTGGAAACGTCAACACGAACATTGGGCCTGGGAATGCGAGACATGCCGACGGACAGCGCCACTGCCGCTGCAGTTTAACGCCAGTACACGGATTGCAACCCATTTGTTTCTGTTGGTGCTGTAACCATAACTGTTGTTTGCCGTGCGACACATGTGAGCAACAGAGAATGTGTAGCTGGCATTGTGTGGAACAACTGGCTACTGTCTATGTAATTCCAATCAGGCGCTATTGTCGCATTTTCAAAATCCATCGTCGCAGCCACAGTCATCTCGATACACTGTCTCACTCATCCTCATTCCACTCTCACATTCATTCCCATTGTCACAGTCGTCCCAAGTGTCATTGTCACATACACTCTCACAGTAGGTCCATTTCGTTGTTGCGTGACTTGTCCGACATGACAAGTACAATGACTTGCACCTGGTATAACCCAATTAGCAACTTGATTTTATCCGATAAAAGCAATCGGCCTCGCCTGGTGTTTACACGGCCGATTTTTGCAGCGCGGTATCGCGCGACATCGTATCGGCCGAAAAATTGGGACAACAAATCGCTCGTGTAATCAGGCCATTTCAAAGCATGACCCTGTTTGAAGCTACCTATTTTGTGGGGCCACAAGTTGTAAAAATAACTGCATATATTCACAATCACACGGGATATTGTTAAAAAATTAATATCAAGCCATGTCAGAATAGCATGTAATTTTGCATCTGTGTTTCTTAAAGGTACATGAAACTAGTCTTTGATACTATATATGTTTGAACACCTATCTAGGACCTAAGCAAGATAACCGTTTATACAACACAAAGAGCCACTTAAACTGAGTAATGTTATTATAAGTTAGACTTAGTAGAGTGTCAGACTTTCAGTTCAGAGCACTGTGGTGACATTATCCTGCATTGTCATTTCAAACTCTGAAACATTTTGCTCCAACCACCTTGCTCCAGTTCACTCGCCTGTATAAATGAGTGGAAGTGGTGGATTATGTGAATTTACTGCTTTCACGCAATAATTGTAGTGTGGTTGAATACTTCCCAGATATGTTGAAACCTGTTTGAGTGAATATGTCAGCCAAATGAGTGATGTTTAAAGCTGTGATTTTTCCTGAGGACAAGATAAATGCTATATAAGTGTCACACCTTCACATCGTTGTCCCTAATGAAAGATTCCCAATTATACTGGTAGATTATATTGTTGTTGTGCGTGTGTCATTTGGGTAGTCAGTATCGTGTAGCGATGATGTTGGTGTGTGCCTATAGGAAGAAGGGACTTTCGGAGATGTACGTGTGTCCGTGCAGTTTATGAGCTACACGAATACTGAAGGAAAGAAGTGGGATGGTGCCTGCTGTGATGATACTGGAGGCAACTGTCAAATAGACAAATGTGACCACTACTTCCAAGTGTGTCTCGATGACAGGTAAGGGACACAGGGAAACGACACATCGATGGTGACAAAAGTTTGGTTCCATTACGGTTGAAATACTAATTGATTGTAATTAATCACACTAAGTTATAATAATAACATCAGCATTTTCTGAAGTACCCGGGTCATATATTAATTGCCAACCAACATAAGGTTTATTTTTGAAACATGGAACTACTACATGTATTTGGGACGACAAGATTGTAGTGTCACGTATTTATGTTTACCATAGACATTGAGGACAATACATTGTGACATATCATAAAATACTACTGGTTCATCACTACCATTAGCTGTATATATAGTAATCATTGGTGTGACGCAACAAACATAGAATTATAAATTGATTGAATCGCCGTATTGGATGTAGAAAATTGGCTATGAATCCTGTATCTGGACACATGTATTGTAGTTCAACTAACGACTGCCTAGGGAGTGGAGTTATTGCAAAGTTTGACTCTACTATCAATGAGAACACTGTGACATTCAACAAGGGCTACCTCGACGGAGACACTACAAATCCATTTGTCTTCAGAAAAAGAAAATGGTCGGTGAGTAACTTTCTTGTTTTGCATTTTGTATTAAATGATTCTCATGCCATTATAAAACTTGCCGAGAGAGACAATCAGATGAACTGGGAAAAGTGTTTATAAAACAATGACTTAGATTAGCTTTACTAAAAAGAACTCTGATTATGAAGTAATTGGCAGTAATGGGCAGTGTATAGGCAAACGCTGGGGTGTCACGTGTTTATTATAATTCTGATAGGTCAACTACTTTTGTTGGAATGCAGAGCGGCACCAACAAATCAATGATACGACGACAATCAGACTTTTAGTCAGCCAAGAAAAATATGGAGTTCACGAAATACCATATTTGGCAATGCTTATCCGACACTACATTTGTGTCTGCTGTTGGGGTTAGGACATGACTAGGACTTGCGTCCTGGTGACTGGAGATTTGACTACTTGGAATGAATAAAGTCTTGAGACTTGATTTGCATGCAGATGATTTGCTCTTGGAAGAAACATTTCAAACAGCTCCGATAAACGACGATGAAATACATATCAAACCAATCATAACAGTGGTCTAACACAATTTATTAAAAAATGTCACAGTAGAGAAACTGAAATATTTAATTGCACGCATACACAAGTTATTAGTGAGCAACTAGATATACTATATTACCATTAGCCTTTGCTAGATGAATTAAACTAACATTGAACTTGCAAACAATACTCAACGTATCTAAACGTATCTACCTAAAAGTAATACAATGCCCTTAAACACACGCACGCACGCACGCACGCACGCACGCACGCACGCACGCACGCACGCACGCACGCTCGCACGCACGCACGCACGCACGCACGCACGCACGCACGCACGCACGCACGCACACACACACACACACACACACACACACACACACACACACACACACACACACACATATATAAGAATAAATGTTTTTGCTTTCATGATAATAGCATGGCTTTTCAGAAGTTCATGTCTGTAGATAGAATATATTCTGCATTAATGAAATAACATATCACTTATTGTGTTTCTTGTTATTAAAATGTAGGGCTTTGCAACGATAAAGGTGATTGCATCGGATTCTGATGTTACTTCAACATCAGTAGAGAAGGAACTGGTGGACCGTCTGTCCATTACGTTTGACCAAGTGACACCTTCACCTAAAAGAACATCAGCAACATACAAAGACGTTACACTGACTGGCCTCAGACCGACTGACAAAACAGAGTAAGTTATAAAGTGAACAGGTTGTGGCTTTTGTGCAATATATTGTACTTGACTCGGATGTGTACCCTTGATTGTGTCTACATATCGGTTAATAAGGAATGCTGCGGTGCATTCAGAAATGTGCTTTGATATTATCGCATCATGTTCGTGTATCATGTCAGTAAGTTATTACATTGCATAATGCTGCTGTCTTTTTACTATATTTTAGTGAATTATCATTCGGAATGTTAATGTGAATCAAATATTTATTACAAATATCTTATAGGCAAAATAATAGAATACGCACCACAGCTATATCATTAGGTGTTATCATACGTTTATATTAAAAAAGTGTTTGTGCACTATTCACTGTTGCTAACAAACTTAAACTAAGAGTTGTGCGACACAACAAAGAGCTCAGTAACCACGTGGTGAATCATTGAAGAGAAACGATGCATACAATGATAGAAATGAGAAGTTTCTTCTATGTGTTGCAGAATGGTGTTGAAGGTGGCAGTCTACTGTGGCAACAACTACTACAGCAATGACTGCACAGTCTACTGTATCGACACCCACAACTGTGATGGCCATTTCACATGTGAAGCTGCCACTGGCGAGAAAGTCTGCATGGAAGGGTGGGAAGGCCCTGACTGTAAGCAGCAAAAGGTTGGAGCATCAAAATGTCCTTCGTCATATAGTCCAGTGCCAACAGTTGCACATTGTAAGTGACCCCACTAGGGTGATTACCTTATTGACAACAACTAGTTTCTTCTATCTGGCATTAGTCAAGCTATGATCAACCAAACACAGTTTGATGGCAAACATTCAAAACATGTAACCAAATGCATTGAAACTGTCATGGAATTAATGTGGTGAGCTATGAAAATAAAAAATAATCGATAGTTAGTATTTGTCTTGATTTGACTGTTCATGTAACACTAGATGATTGAAAAAACTATCCATACTGCCAGGAGAGGATATAATCAGCTCATTTGTTTTATGTATGTGTCTATAGTGTAGTGGTTTTTTTAATATTGCAGTACTCTCATATATATTAGTGCACAGCGGAGGAAATGGCGGCACATTTCGAGTGGTGTTTATTTTATTGTTGTTGTTTAAATATTGTGAAACAAAGGAAACTGCCCATTGTGCACACAATTAAGCAGATCATTTTGTCGGTCATAGCCAACTATTCATCATTTATTGGGAGGAACTACAACGTGATAATATAATAGATATCAGTGGGCATGAACGTGTTGTCCATTTTAATTAGTATTCACAAAGTACTGCCTTCCACTGTAAATGATGATGGTTGAAGTTTTCATTCAATTATTTTCTGTACCGGATGCATTTTCTGTGACAATAATTAATATAAATTAAGAGTGGAAAGTTAACTGATTATGCTAATGCTAGTTACTGGCCATGTGTTTTGGCGTCGTCATGCTTGCAACAGTGGTATGCTGAAAATCAAACTAAATGATCACAGTGATGCAGAGTCGTTAAAGGCAGCCATTGATCATGTAGGCAGGGCGTAGTCTCGAAGAGATGATGATGATGCGCCCCGTTGTCAACTTGTCGAATTTTGGCAGCGTCCACTGTGGCTGTGAATGCCGATTCTTGAGTGGCAGTTCTTGCCGCTGCCAAAGCAGACGAAACAGGATGACATTGGTGGTAGTGCTGCTTTTTGTTTTCGCCGCATCCTCTTCTCAGCCGCATACTGGTGTTTCTTTTCATCTGCCCTTTCAATGCCTCTGCGTGTTGCCTGACGCCAACCTTCATGTCACGATTGCAGGCATCTTTGAATCTATGGGCTGGGCGTCCCACTGGCCTCGCGCCACTGGTGAGTTGACTATAGAGGATGTTTTTCGGCAAGCGGCCGTCCTCCATGCGCCGTACATGGCCCAACCAGCGCAGGCGTCTCTGGCTCAGCAGTGATTACATGCTGCGGGTCCTGGCACGGTCCAATATGTCGCTGTAGGGGATACGGTCCTGCCAGGTGATGCCGAGGATACGTTTGAGGCACCGCATGTGGAAGGTGTTGAGGCGGCGCACCTGGCACATGTATGTGGTCCACGATTCGCTGCCATAGAGGAGGGTGCTCAACACTCAGGCCTGGTAGATTCTCATCTTGGTGTTCTCAGTGAGCATCTTATTTTCCCATACTCTTTTTTTGGTCAGCTTGGCCATAGTGCATGCGGTCTTTCCGATGCGCCTGTTTATCTCAGTGTCCAGCGAAAGGTTGTTGGAGATGTTTGACCTGAGGTAGGTGAAGTCTTCTACTACCTCCAGGGTGTAGTCATTGATCTTGACGGAGGGGACTTGGCTGGCATCATCCGCAAACAGCATCTCCCTGACGTCACCTTTGTTTTGGCACGCAGACGTGCCAGGTTGAACAGCTTCCCATCAGATCTGGTGTGCAGGTAGATACCGTTTGAGGAAGAGTCGAAGGCATATGGCAGAAGGAGGGAGAAGAAGATCCCAAACCATGTTGGAGCAAGGACACAGCCTTGCTTGACACCGCTGCAGACAGGGAAGGGCTCTGATGTCGAACCATCATATACAACTGTACCCTTCATGTTCTCATGGAAGGAGAGACCACCATGCTGCGTAGCTTGGGTGGGCAGCCGATCTTCTCAAGTAGGCAGAAGAGTCCCTTCCTGCTGACAAGATCGAAGGCTTTGGTTAAGTCAATGAACGCCATGTAGAGGGGCATTCCCTGTTCTATGCACTTTTCCTGGAGCTGGCATACTGAGAAGATCATATCGTAGTGGATCTTCCTGCTCTGAACCCGCACTGGGATTCTGGGTAAACACACGAGGCAAGTTTGTGAAGTCTGATTAGCAGGACCCGAGCGAAGGCTCATGAGAGGGTATAGCCGCAAGGCAGCGGAGGTTGGAAATAAGAGTTTACCTTCTCCTAGACGGGCGACCAGTCAAGGTTAACGAGCCCCATCTGCCCGAAGCTTCTTGTTTTAAGGCGCCATATATCCGCCTTTGCCCCTTCTCCTGTCAGTAAAAACAGTTCTGCCGCAAGAAGGTCAGGAGCTGGACTGGACTGTCAGAGGCTTTAGGAGGCGCACGCCGTTGGGGCATTTTATAAGTAGTGAAAGCTTATCCTCACACATCCACCCTGGCTTAACAGTCTTGGAACCAAAGGCATCCATTGATAAGCCGCCATTTAACAATCAGAAGACAAACCCCGGAAGTGGACTGGAGGAGGCCCACATACCATTCACAACTGCCAACGGCTCCCTTGACATTGTAAAGAACGTGGTGATCTTCATCAATGATGGTGCGAAATCAAACCCAGACTTTGATGATCCACAGCCAATCGCCACTGACTTGAGGACTCGTTATTATTTCAAGCTGAACGATACCACAATGAAACTTGTTGAGACAATCGCATCACGGCCGCTCACTGAGCATCTGTTTATCACTGACGACTTCAGCTACATGACCGACTATGTCCAGCTGATCAAGGCAACCATCGACAAAACATGTACAGCGCCAACTGCAAGTCCGGTTGTGACATCCACGTCTAGTGAGCAAAGCAAAATTCTAATGCTTACCTGTAGATCTCAAGCTATGCATAACATACCCATATACTACAACTGACAACTGTATTCTGAAGGCCTTCAAATACATTCACAACAGAACACTGAACACATACGCAACTCGTAGGCAGTATACATACTTGTTCAACATGTTTACGCGTGAAGGAAAGTACGTCTCATACAAACACTGGTAAAAACAGTTCGATCGGGTTAGAGAAATAAGTGCCTTCATATTGCTTATCATGCACATGCAAGGCATTCGTATGTACTTAAATACTGCTAACTTGTTTGAATAGTTCATAGGCTGTTTCACACACCACTTTTGCGTATATATGTGTTTAATGTATTTGATCTGGAATAGAGTTTTATCTAGAGTAGAATTGAGTTGGGTGAGCGATACATTAGGTGCCCATAATATAATGCTATTTCGGGAATGCCTATTTGCTGATTTTATGTTGTGAATGTGTCGTAGACTACCCAACAGCATATATGTGTTATATTTATGTTATATGTTATATTTATGTTATAATAATATTTGTGTCTACTGGCATACCAATACCTAACATATTGTCTAGACGTATCTATTTATCACTGACTCTTCTGTTACCGGAAGCTCTGGCCGGTACAT
Source organism: Lamellibrachia columna (assembly GCA_963662155.1). Taxonomy (NCBI): domain Eukaryota; kingdom Metazoa; phylum Annelida; class Polychaeta; order Sabellida; family Siboglinidae; genus Lamellibrachia; species Lamellibrachia columna. Next base: position 58,906,601 of record OY759262.1, read on the forward strand.
GGGAAGGCCACTACTCATGTGATGGCAAGCGATTCACAATCCAAGCTACCCTGGCTCTGCAGAATGGTGACCCACACTCACTGAAGGGGAAACTGACGTTCCTGAACGGCACTGTCAAGGGAGTTGAGATTGTGACGGTGCTCCTGACGAGTGAGGGGAATGTACAGTTCAGCCCCGTCAGTTGGGAAACAGCTCCTCCCTCTGGTGTTTTGTTATTGGGACTAACGGGAAAGTTCGACTCCGCGCTTGACCAGATAACCGGAACAACAACGATACAGAACTGTCAAAGTTTCACACTCTCGCATGGTGGAGGTCAGTGTATTGTTGACTGTGGAAACAAACGTGCCCAGGCATCACTATATCTACTTTATTACATTATATTTTATTAGTTCTGCATGTCAAGTTAGTGACATAGCTGCTTTGTGGGTAATAGGGACTCTTATAAGCGGATAATCCTTTTTGATAAATGGTGTACTTGGCCCAAACAATAGGCTTGTCATCGGTTAGCCTATTTTAAACTAGTTGACTCCTACCCAAATGGGCATACTATGACTTAATCGTAATATATGGGGAAAGCAAATCTATGATTATCAGTTTTATGCAATATTTTGTTATGCACTCATGTATGTCAGATAGATAGCATGCTATGCCACGCATTCACTTTGTAATATGGATCATGTACTTGAAGGTTACTGCAGCAATGGTGGAACATGTGTACGATTTGGTACGGGTGAAACGGACATTTACTGCTGTTGTCCTGAAGGTAATTATCTTATACGGTTGAACAAGACAACACATCGTGGTAATTCTTTGATAACTTTGGATACTTCATAGAAATGTGGTCGAATAATTAAACAGGTTATTGTGAAGGGGAATTTATTGTCATTCTAAGACAGTATTCACCCAGCTGTAAATTCAATTTAGTACCCCTTGAAACATTTCAGGGAGAGTCTTACGTCATTGTTTAGTGCAATACATGTTATAGTGTTATGACTGACTGAAACTTGGACATCCTTGGAATCATCACAATATGTCTGGTATTACTTGCTATTCATTCTGATGTTTGTTTTGTAGGATCCAAGGGTGCCCGCTGTGAGATCGCAATGACTACAGTCTACCACTACGTCTGTCCACTTGGGTGGGTTTAATAGACACGCGACTTTCAGATGATGTTTAGCACTTTATACCGAGTGATCATAAGAACAATTGATAATAACAATATCAATAATGCTTATATCATGTGGCAACTTCCCCTTCATTTCCTACTCAACACATGTCGGTGCAGCAACTCCGAATGGCCGAAGGCTGATATTTTAGCCAGCGCGTCCGATAAGCGCATGCATAGTTCTATGAAATCGGGGTAACCTATATTACAACGCATTAAGGGAGGCCGGCATACACAGAACCCATGCAGTCTCAAATAAACCTGTTGTTTTGCCAGAAAGAGGACTAGTTTATGTTACATAAGTTGAGTTTGGACGCAAATAATGGCCACATCCCATTGGTAAGTATAGGAATAGATGGCAAGCGAGCAAATATTGCCAAAATACGACACTCGTGACGTAGGGTTATTAGTATGCCGCGGCACATGAAATTAAGATGTTGTGTGTTCAACAACGTTTTCCTGGTAAACCACCGGCATGATGTTCTTAATTACAGTTACAGATTTTTATATCTTAGTAACTCTTAGTGGTGCATAGGCCAACAAACACGACTTTTTCTTTGCTTTGAATAATTAACGGTACGTGTGCCCTTGCCTCAGCAACTGCTCTGACAATGCATCCCCATAAACTGCTGCTCCCTTTCCTGTACGATTATTAGCACATAATGTTTAAAAAATATATAGATAGCTAATTTATTTATGTATAATACATACACTATTGCAATGCTTCTTTTATCAATATTTAGTCCACCAAACTCATTTCAATATACTGCATTGCTGTGTTGCTTTCAGCTACTATGGTGACAACTGTACAACCCACTGTGAAATGCGCAATGACTGCGAGCATGGTCACTACACATGTGACGAGAATACGGGCGAGAAATTGTGCCTTGCTGGTTACACGGGCACCGACTGTAAACAGCGTAACATCGTAGGTGTTGATAGTGAGTGCTCCCCTTTTGGTAGCTGCAAGAACGGTGGTGATTGCTTCAACAAGTCATGCTGTTGTAAGCCAGGCTATGACGGTGAGTTGTGCCAAAATGAGATCATCGAGTGCATCAGTAGTCCGTGCATGAACGCAGGAACCTGCAAAGATGATCTCAACAGATACACCTGCGAGTGCATGCCAGGTACGTTTGTGTGCTACACACGTATTTAACTGCACTGCATGTGTAGTACATTGTGCATTCTTAAACAGTTTTGAAGATGAAATACTTCATGGTATCATATGTCAATATTAAAGGGAATAACAACAACGATTGCTTGAAATCGTATTATATTACATCTTCTAGTATATTTCCATTTCCACAACACCGAAAAATTCATTAGAAATCTTTTATGCATATTTTTTCCCGCGCTTATCGGCAAGCTTCGACGTGACGTCACTGATGATAAGCGACTGGGACTTTCCATTCATTCACCGTACTGCTGACATGGACAGCGATTGTTTAGATTGAGCGTCAGAGTGGTTTATTGTGCGGCATTTTATTGTAATGCAAACAGTAGTATAAATTAAGTAACATAGAGTTGATTTAAGTTCCCTACGGAGCCAACTTTGTTTAAAAAAGCAAAAGTCAAGCCGACGAAGCACAGCCGGCTTTGCTCGCTTTGAGAAAACTTGTTTCGACTTCGATCCAGATCAGAGAAGATGGCAGCCCTGGGTTATCCTTGTGCTAAAATCTCTTTGAAAGAGGATGATGTACCCACATTATTCCCAGTAGTGGAAGCTATGTTGATGCCACCAATGCGTAGAACGTCGACGATCACGGTCCATCTTGGATCGAAGCGAGCTGTCAGCGCGGACACAGGTGATGTCGGTGAATTCGACCCGGTGAATTCGGACAGCATTTTTTTGGAGAGTTCGGCCCGCAACTCTGGTAACTTCGGCCTCAGAGGACAACGGGCACAGTGATCTAGTCCCAAACGATTGTGTAGCGAGCACATAAAGTTTAGTGTGTTTTACTGTGAATAAAGCATATTATTTATTCTTTCATTTGTTAATTGATTTTGTTCCACATTAACCCGAAATTGTTACTTTTATAGCTTTCGCTTCCTTTTGCATAAAATATGACGCTATATTTTTTTTTCATTTTACACGCAGTCAACGACACGATTATTAGAACTTATATAATTCGTTGTATCCTTAAAATTCATATAATATAATATATTACATCAAAAACTATAATGGTATATACAGTTGAATAATTTAAATAAATTAAATTACAATTATCATAACATGTTGTTTCTATATTTAAGATTTTCAAGCGTTTCCACTCATCAGGGGAAATTCTCCCCATATTGTTTTTATTAAATCAAATACAGAGCAATGACAGTGATAAGCAATTATTGTATTGTGAATACAACGGAGCCACCTGCATGTGGTCTTTGATCTAAACAGTGTTTTTCATCAGATCATTTTGAATGTGAAGCATTGTCTTTTATTCACACCTGCTCACTGTACGAAACAGACAAAGCAGTGTACTTCAAGAGTATCTAGTTAAACTCAACATCCCTTTGATGACAAGTACAGTAATAACAAACCCTTAAATTGAAGGCTAATCCATTACTGGCTAGAACTGAGTAGATTGTGCGTGTCACATCAGTCACCGAAATCACCAAGCCGAAATAACATGGCAGTTGGGCCAAACTCACCGAGGGCCGAAATCACCACCACCCGTCAGCGCTACTCTTGTTACTGCGATGTTTACTTTCTGACCTCACCATGAAAATGACCACCTAGAGCCGCAAAACGTCTCCTCATATATATTTACCATACACATACACATGTCACGTGGTCAAACATTACGCTTACATCCATCTCATCGATATCAGGTGCTCTTCCCTTCTTCGTCCGTTTCATCCCGGTTTTCATCTCTGTATAAGTAATATTAGTTAACTCCATTTTCTCCTGTACATACGATGGTAATTCCAGATCGTTGTTATTTCCTTCCTGGTTCAGCAGCTCCTTGAAGTAGCTTTCCCAGACCTTCAGCACCGCCTCTTGTTCTGTCACTAACTTCCCATTTCCATCCTTGATCACTGTCCCACCCTTCACGTCCTTACTATTCTCATCCCTGTCTCGGGCCATTTTGTATATCATCTTTTTTTCCACCATCATCATCTAGCTGGCTATATACCTCTGCTTCCATATCTCTACTCGCCTTATCAAAAACTCTCTTTACCGCATACTTCTTCTGCCCATATGTGTGCATCATCCTTGCATCCGGTTGATTTCCTCTCTCCTTGGTATTCTCTATTTCTTTCCAGGTTTCCTTCTTTTCGCATACTGTCTCTGCAACTTCGCTTTCCCACCTCCTTGACACTCCGCCCTTTCCTGATGTTCGTCCACATAGCTCCTCTGCTGCTTCCACAAATGCTTCTTTGTACTTTTTCCATTCTTCCTCCAAACTACCAACTTCTTCACTGAGCTCTTCATACTTAACCGTCACCCGCTCCTTGTATTCAACAGCGACGTCGCCTTGCACCTCCACCTAACGCAACGAATACCACTGGCTTGTGCTGTGGTGTGGCATACTCTCCAGCCACAGCTTTACAATCCTTAATCTTCCATAGCTGCTGCTTCCGGACTATCAGCAGATTTAATTCTGTCTTGTGCCGTCCACTCATAAATTCATATATTATCATTTCATAACTCGCACTGAAACCTAAATAGCAAATTACAGTGAAAACTTTGAAATAAGTCCTAAAAATCGGAATAATTAACTAATTATGTATATATATACATATATATATATATACATATATATATATATATATATATATATATATATATATATATATATATATATATATATATATATATATATATATATATATATATATATATATATATATATATATATATAAATACGCTAACTTTGGGGGCAGTCTGGCAGTGTCTCCTCCCAAGCGCATCTTTCTACGTTCCTTCGGCTCCTTACACCAGTGGCCTCTGATCTACAATTGGCGATGTATTAAAAAACACAAAGTCCGTACTTTCACATCGGATACGTTGGTAAAATTAATGTTTTCTTTACTACTTCAGTATATCTTTCATTTGATGGCGACGTATCAACATTACTAAAGCATTCACTGGGCCAGAGCCGAAATTGAAAGTTATCTGTTTTGGATGTGTTTTTCTGAAATTTTGTCGAATTTCACACAGCATGTGTATTAATGGAGCATCAATGGGCTCTGAGATGTTGAAGAAAATCAAATCGTAGGACAAATTTTGCACGAATCCTAAGAAAACGTTATAATGGTTGCCTATTTGAAAATAATATGTGGTTTTACCCCTTTTGTTACGTTGATTGTTATTATATTAATGGTATGGGTAAGCTAGTTATTATTATTTGTTTGGCCAAATAATTGCTATTCGCTGTAGAGAAGCAATATTGTGTGTGTATTCTGTATTTTGCATGCCTCCTGCACAGCTTAAAGTATTGGACATCATTAAAGTCATAATGTAATATGCCTGTTATGGGGTCGTAGTGTCGGTGAGGGCCTTTGTGGGAATTAGTCATGATTAGACCATCTCGGATGTCTATTTGAGTTAGAATGCAGGAATGAGGGGGCATGCTGGAACAACAAATCAGATGTAAACGAATGTCTACGCAGACGTGTCAAAACGAATCTGTCAAAATGAAATGGGGCAGTGTTGGTATAAATGTGTGCCTGGTAAGATGTGACATTATATTTTGATATATATCCAGCAAGGGATGAACCTTTTGAGGCATTCTGATTGTCACTGGGTGTGTGATGTTTACGGTTTTGACAAGATCTAAATACACACTTATATATAGTTTCATAGTACAGATGTATTTATTAATTTATTATTAACGCATTCATACAAAGGAAGTGCTATGTGTAGTAGAAGAAAGGAAGAGCGAAAGCGCGTGCACGGCTTGCGCATAAGGCCGCCACCAGAGCTCGACACCGTCTTCTGTCTGTCGCATATCTTTTCAGGTATCACCAAGTCCTATCCATGTTCCCCCATCTCTCTCTCTCTCTCTCTCTCTCTCTCTCTCTCTCTCTCTCTCTCTCTCTCTCTCTCTCTCTCTCTCTCTCTCTCTCTCTCTCTCTCTCTCTCTCTCTCTCTCTCTCTCTCTCTCTCTCTCTCTCTCTCTCTCTCTCTCTCTCTCTCTCTCTCTCTCTCTCTCTCTCTCTCTCTCTCTCTCTCTCTCTGTACTGTTCTCCTCCAGGTATCCTTTGGTCTGCCTATCTTTCTGTGGCCATCAGGTGTCCACCTGAGGGCAACTCTGGGTAGGGTTGTAGGTGGCATTCGGAGCACATGTCCGATCCATCTCCACCTGCGCATCTGTACTTCTTGGGTTATGAGTTTGGTAGTGGTCCTCCTATGTAGTTCAGTGTTCGAGATGGTGTTTGGCCAAAAGATATTGAGGATTCTGCGTAGGCATCTGTTCTGGAAAACTTCTAGTTTGTGACTGATGGTTTTGGTCATCTTCCAGGATTCTACTCCATACAGAAGGGTGCTAAAACGTTGCTCTTAAACAGCCTGATCTTGGTTTTTGTGCTGATGTCCCTTGATCTCCATGTGCTCCTAAGTGTTGCAAATGCTTGGCAAGCCTTTTAAATCCTTATTCTTATTTCTTTTTCTGTATCTCCGCTGGTTGTCATTTTAGAGCCCAGGTACGTGAAGTCTTCTATATCGTCGATTTTTTCTCTATTTAACATGATGGCTGCTTCTGTTCTGCTATTCAGCCTCAAGTGTTTCATTTTCTTGGTGTTGATCTTCAGTCCAATCTCTCCTGCTTTTCTTGTCATGTCGTCTATCTTAGCTTGCATGTCCTGATGTCAGTGTGAGAGCAGCGCTATATCATCCGCAAAATCCAAGTCTTCCAGAAGGCTAGTAAGGGTCCATCGTATCCCTCTCCTTTTTCCATTTATTACATTCTTCATGACGCAATCAATTCCAAAGAGGAAGAGAAAGGGGGAGAGTATATATCCCTGTTTTACCCCGGTGGTGACTTCAAATCAAAGGTATCAGTCAATTCAATGTTGCAGATCAGTTGTGATGAAAAGTATCTGTACATCATCTTCACTATATTCACAAGTTTCTGAGGAACTCCATTGTAGCGCAGTATCCTCCACAGAGAATCGCATGTATGCTGTCGAATGCCGTCTCCATGTCTACAAAATTGGCATATAATGGTGAGTTCCACTCTTTGCTTTGCTCTAGGATCTGCCTCAATGTGAAGATGTGATCCGAACAAGATCGTCCTGGTCGAAAGCCCGACTGTTCTTGTCAATATGCTCATCAGTGTCTCTGCCAGTCTCTTATAAATAATCTTGTTGAAGACGTTGCTGGGGAGAGACAGCAAGGTGATGCCTCTCCAGTTGTTATAATCTGATAAGTCGCCATTTTGGGGCAGCTTGACTATCAGTCCAGTCTTCCATGTTTCTGGTGTCTCTTCACTTTCCCAAATATTTCTGAAAATCTCTGTTAGTAATCGTGGTGTCCTCTGTTTCTTCTGCCTTCAGCATTTCTGCTCTCACTCCATCCACTCCTGCTGCCTTCATTTCCTTGATCGCTGCTTTCACCTCTTCCATGGTTGGTGCATCTATGTTGATGTCCAGGTCCTCTCGTGCTGCTGGTATATCTGCTATGACACAGGGTTCTGGTCTGTTCAGAATGGTCTGAAAATGTTCTTTCCACCGTGTGATCTTATCAGCTTCACTGAATATGATGTTGTCTTCCTTGTCTTTCACTGGTACATTATTGTTGATGTATCTTCCAATGAGAGTTTTGGCGATTCAGTATAATGTCTTGAGGTCATGTCTTCTGGCTGCTTCCTCTGCCTCGTCTGCAAGTCTTTCTACATATGCTTTCTTGTCTACCTTTGCCAACCTTTTTACTTCTCTATCTGTTTTTGTGTAGCTTCTCTTAAGTTGGTCCTTAACCATTTCTGATCTCGTTGAGTTTATTTTCTGCTTGATTACTTTCCTTTCTGCAATTTTTTGCCAAGTCCTTGTCTGGATCAATTCTTCTTTCTTCTTCGTTTTGTATGCTAAGACTTTCTCACCAGCTTCTCTGAAAGCTTGATTAAAGGTGTCAATGTTCATTTCCTGTTCTGCTCCAAGAACTTGAAACGATTCTTGAGTTCTTGTTCTTGTTTGAAGACTTTCTTTGTCCCTGCATCTTTCAGTCTGGCTGAGTCAATCAGTCTTCCCCTTTCCTGTCCTCTTTTTGCTTTGCGAAATTTCAGGGTGACGTTACCAAACAGCAGGTTGTGATCACTTGCTATTTCAGCTCCTCTGCAGGCCTTAACATCTTGCAGTGAGCTTCTCCAATTACCATTGATGAGGATATGGTCAATCTGGCTCTTGGTATTTCCATCTGGCGATGTCCATGTTATCTTGTAAATATCCTTGTTGAAACAAGGTCCCTCCAACAATCAAGTCATTTTTTTGACAAAAGTCGTATAGTCGCTCTCCGTTGTCGTTGATGGTTCCAAAACCATGTTTTCCCATAACCCGTTCTCTGTCTCGGTTGTTGTCTCCAACTCTGGGGTTGTGGTCTTAAATGAGCATGTCACGAGTTCTTACTTCTTCTGTTGCTGCCTGCAGTTTCCGTAAAAACTATCCTTGTTTTCCTCCGTTGCATCCTCGATCGGTGCGTAGCATACAATCACTGTGAATTTGGTGTATCTTGAGTTGAATCTGGCCTTGAGAAGTCTTGGTCCAAGTGATTTCCATTCTATCAGAGCTTTCTCCAGACTGTTGTTGATAATTAGGGCCACTCCTGTGTGCTGGTCGTCTGATCTTCCAGAGAAGAGTATGGTGTGTCCTGATGCTAATTTCCTCTTTCCTGCTCCCGTCCATCTTGCTTCGCTAACTCCAAGGATGTCTAGTTTATAGTTATAAAATTCCTTCACCACCTGAGCAAGCTTGCTGGTCTGGTACAATGTCTGTACATTCTAACTTGCTACTCTGGTCCTCTTCGGCTTCAGGGAATCCACCATCGGGGCGCCAGCTCCCTGCTGGGTTTGGCTGTCATCCGTCATCAGTCCAGTGTCCTGGTGTGCTTCTCCCCCGTCGCCACACATGTTTTGTCTCTGGTTTTGGTTTCCGTAACAAGGTTTTCTTTACAAGGTGGGGTTGTCGGCCCCACGCTCGACACTACTCCTTTATCCGGGCTTGGGACCGGCAAGAGTCTCCGAAGAGGAGAAAGTCAAGTAGGTCTGATTACAAAGACTGGCGAAGAGGATGAAAATTCGGTAGCGGAGAAAGATGAAAGTATGGAGGTACTGAACATGAAGTAACCTTGATTTAATTTGTTGAAGAAGACACGTTTAGTCATGCCAGGCGACAATAGAGAAATGCAGAAGCATGCACCTAAGGGGAGTCGGGGAACATACTGTTGAAAGACGTACAAGATGTCGCCAAAGCATTCGAAGCAGTAGACCTTCAAATGAAGGCAATGGAAAATCCAGGAGCATCAACTGACGCACAAGTGAATGCTGTCAACAAAAACAAGCCAAAATGGAAAGGAAAGGGAAAAGACAGTGTTACTGGAAAAACAACATTTCATAGGCAAACGGAACAGAGATGCTACCGTTGCAATAGACATGGACATTTTGCGCGTGATGCACAATGCCATGCACAAGACCAGGTGTGTAAACAGTGTGGGAAGCGTGGTCACTATGCAGTGTGTTGTAAAACACAGGGGTCTGGAAAGCCAAAATGGAAGACCAGTGATACCACCAACCCAAAAGTGAAAACCTGTTACAAGGTGACCGGAAACAGACAGGGTGAAAACAGAGACGACTATGCTTTCACAGTTGACAACACTGAAAACGAGTCGGGAGTTGTGGACCTCAAGGTTGGAGGGGTGGCCATAACCTCAATACTCATCGACTCAGGGGCAACCTGTAACATTATGGACAAAGCCATATGGGAGATGGAGAAGAGAAACCCATTGAAGTCCTTACATTTGTGGCAGAGATTGAGTGTGAAAACAATGACAGGAAGTGTGAAAGTGATTTCACTGTCATAAAAGGGACCGGTAAAACACTACTCGGAAGACGTACAACTGAAAAGGTAGATGTGTTGAGGGTTGGACCCCTCGAACACACATACTCCGTCACAGAAGAGGCGACTGGTGCTAACATACGCCGGAAGTTCGCAGACGTATTTGCGGGCGTGGGTAAACTCAAGAATTACCAACTGAAGTTACACGTCGACAAAGCCGTACAACCAATCGCGCAACCAGTACGTCGTTTGCCATTCGGTCTACGAGAGAAAGTAGAGAAGAAACTGGATGAGCTACTGGAGAAAGAGATCACCGAAGAAGTTTCGAACGCACCAACGACGTGGTTATCACCTCTTGTAGTAGTGCCCAAACCAGATGGCGATATACGCATCTGTGTAGATATGCGAAGAGCCAACGAGGCAATTGTGATAGAGAGACATCCTATTCCGACCATTGAGGAAGTTCTCCAAGACTTAAGTGGGTCGACGGTGTTCAGCAAGCTAGATCTCAAATGGGGATTCCACCAAGCTGAGCTGGCCGAGGAGTCACGGGAAATAACTGACTGACGACTGACATTTACGGCCATGATCTGGGGAAGCAGGGGATCACGCCAAGTGAAGAGAAGATAGATGCGATCGTAAACGCACAAAGCCCAAAGAATGCATCCAAAGTGAGATCATTTCTCGGACTTTTGCAATATTTTGCCAAGTTCCTGCCGAACTTCGCAGTGGTGGCCGAACCACTAAGAATCCTCACCAGAAAGGATCAGAAGTTCACATGGGGAGGACCAAGAAGAAGCATTCCGAGAGCTGAAGAAGCTCACGACAAGCGCGAAGACGCTGGCGTACTTCAAGGATGACTGCAAAACACGCGTTGTAGCAGATGCAGGACCAACAGGACTCGGAGCAGTTCTGACACAGCTCCAGGAGGGACAATGGAGAGTTGTGGCATACGCGTCCAGGAACCTCACAGCAGTAGAACGGAGATACTCCCATACAGAGAAAGAGGCGTTCGCACTCGTGTGGGCGTGCGAAAGATTTCACATGTATGTGTATGGACGTGAATTCGAACTGGAGACGGACCACAAACCGTTGGAATGCAACTACAGCAGAACATCGAAGCCATCGGCGAGGATAGAAAGATGGGTGTTTCGTCTTCAAGTTCAAGGTGATCTACCGGCCAGGGAAAATAAACATTGCTGATCACGACTAAATCAGACGACACTAAAAGACGAGTGGAGAAGATATTGAGGTGGTGCGGATGATTGCTGAGGAAAGCACACCAGTTGCTCTCACAGCACGTGACGTAGAAATTGCATCAGAAGAAGACGCAGAGCTGACTAGTGTGAGACACTACATACAACACGGGAACTGGCATGAGTGCAAGATGCCATACTACACGCGTGTGAAGAATGAACTCTACGTTCTTAGGAAGCTGGTGTTACGTGGGACAAGGATTGTAATACCACGAAGACTTAGAGATGGTGTCCTACACCTAACTCATGAAGGACACCAAGGGATCGTAAAGATGAAACAGCGGTTCAGAAGCAAAGTCTGGTGGCCGAGAATGGACAAATATGCAGATCATGCCATGGATGTCAATTTGTGAGTTAACTGAGTCCACTAGAGCAGACGCAGAGAACTGAACCACCGACAGGACCGTGGCAAGATGTTGTCATAAACATGATGGGACCTTTGCCTGTGGACGCAAATCTGCTGGTGATAGTTGACTATTATAGTCGATTCTTCGAAGTTGTCATCATGCAGTCGACTACAACCGAGAAAATCATCGGGGCTCTAATTCCTATCTTTGCCAGATATGGATACCCGTTCTCGGTGAAATCACACAACGGCAGTCAATTCCAATCTGATGAATTCAAGAGTTTCTTACTGGAACATGGAGTCGAACACCATACATCTCCACCTTTGTGGCCACAAGCAAATGGGGAGGTGGAGAGACAGAACCGAACACTTCTGAAAGCACTCAAAGTGGCTCGTGTAGAAGGAAATGGATGGAAAGGAGAACTCATGAAGTTTCTGTTGGCATACAGAACTACACCACAAGTCAGTACAGGTGTGACTCCAGCATATCTCACGTTCGGCTGAGAGCTGAAAACAAAGTTGCCAGAACTTCGAAGTGACAAAAACATTCTGGATGAGAATGTTCGAGACCGTGACTGGAACCACAAACTAACTCCCAATATACAGATAGCAGACGTGGAGCCGTGTTAAGCCCAGCGTTACCTGGAAAACTTCTTCTTCTTCCCCTTTTTCCCTAGCGGGGTGGGGTCCAAGTCACTTGATTGCTTCTTCCACTTTCATTGTTAATGTTCTCCATTTCCCTCTGTCTTCTGTGGTGGTCTTCCACTCTTGGCCGTTCGTACCTGCCCTTTCAAGATCTCGTTCGGCACAGTCTTTCCATTGCAGCTTTGGTCTTCCTCTTCTTCTTCTGAGGTGTTACCTGGAGAACAAGTTCTACTAAAGAACACAAAGACATCCGGAAAACTGTCGACCAACCGTACAGGAGAAACAGCTCGTTCGTGAAACCATACATTTCCACTGAAGGAACAACTTCCTCAACGGTGAACCAAAGGTCTTCTGTGCCTGATTGTGCAGAAACAGGAGGGTCGCAGGCCAATACTCCAAGGAATTAACCAAGCATGAATACTCCGACGAAGACACCAAACTTGGGGTCACCGCATCGAACGAGGTCGAAACGTTTGGTGAAGGTACCTGTGAAGTACCAAGACTATGTAGTGAAATAAAGTATGCTCGTCATATACTGAGGTGAGCCTAGCACCCTCATGTAAAGGCTATGAAAGCCTTGTGGTAAATATGTTTAGACTTTAATTAGCAAATATTTTGGACTTTTAATGGATAACATGTGGACTCTAGTAACTAGCGTGGAAGCTGAAGACTCAACAATTGTTAAACTAGCTGTGTAGTACATACTAGTAGTCCAAGTTGTTAATTGCGTGCTGGAAGTATAAGTTTAAAGGAGGAAGGGAATGTAATGTTCGAGTAATGCGAGTTGAGACAAGGACGGTGTGTGTTGTGCGCGGTGTACGAAGAATAATAAATGTGCGTGTTCAGTTAAGTCAAGTGTGTCTGATTACAAAGACATAACAATATGTATTTGGACAGGCATATCTAAATTCTGTGCAGTGCTTTAGCACACATCCCCACATTGACGTAATAATATTCGGGTTCTTGCCGATTATCATATAGACATAGATAGACAACTGCACGTTTTTAATATAAAAAAAAAAGACAAGGACTACTATCAACCGTATGATCCACAATGTCCATTTCTTGGTCCATGTAAGAACGGTGGAACTTGCTGGAGCTTATATGTTGTTGTGTCGGTGGATATGACGGATGGTCAAATACTGCTTTAAAAGCGTTTCTCGTGTCAACTGTGAGATATGTCAAATGACATTGTGTCACAACTATTGAAGTTGTCACTGCAGTCAATCACACAACATTAGCACCAACTATAGGTATTAAAACAGCTGTAATACCCACAACACTGGCGTCTTCCACCGAACGAAATGACTACGTCACAGACACAGGTTTCAAGAAACACAGATAAAGCAGACGCCACACACGCATGACCGCAAATATTCTGTTGGCTGGTCCGGTGACCTACTGATTGCTTTGTTGTAGCTTTTGACTATGCGGTCGGCTGCGATCGTGAAATCTGGGCCAGGTACTTACACAAGTATGACTGTAATCTGTCCAAACTCTCGAGGGAGATAGTATGACCTGAATGACACCGTCAAGATCTCGTAGTGTACACACGAGAGTGTATAATGGCGGCACCTACAGGATCATTCGATGTCACTAAAGCCGCTCGTGCGGGTCTCAATGCGAGACACATCGCAACATACTTGCATTTATCCTTGCCCAGCCTTGAAACGATGATAAATCCAAAATGTTAGTAAAACAAATGTTAGTATGTTAAAATGTTAGTAAAACAACAAAACGTAAGATTCCATTGAGAGCCACGTGGTCGCGAACGGAGTAGCGCCCCATATTTCCCATGTTGAAGAATCAACAACAGCTTCAAGGGATCATTACGAGGCTCCGAAAGTAGGTTCGCTCGCTCATTGCACTCCAAATATGCCCAGATAATTAAATATCATTGAAGTATTTGTATCAGTCTTTGTCTGGTGATATGGCTAATCTTTTCTGATCAATCCGAATAGCATCTGTGCCACATAAACCAAATAAAATGTTGTCTTTAAATAACAAACAATGATAACAGGGATTACATTCTTGAATATTTGTCTAAAAACTAGGATTAATCAATCGACACGCTACGGCCCTCAATGTCTCACTGAGCTAGCAAGGACTTTTTGTGACGGTCATATTATTCTAATCTGAAATCCTGTGTAGCATTTCAGTCACTTATATATACTATATATCATTCTTCATGTAATAAATATTAGTTTGCAAAGGCCTACTGAAACTTGGACCGCCTGCTGCCTGGTACTATTTGTTAACCATTTATTCATCCTGATGTTTGTTTGTTTGTAGAATTCAAGGGTGACAACTGTGAAATTTTAGTCGATCCTTGTACAACAAACCCGTGTGGTCACGGAGTCTGCATCGGCATCAGTGCAATAGTCTACCACTGCGTCTGTCCACTGGGGTAAGTATTGTGCTATGTTTTTGACGAGCGGACAGTAGACTGTTGTGCAAACAACGTATTGCCGCTGCAAAATGCGCCTGTGTCCTCGTGCAAAGCATCATGGAACTAACCCACGTATATTGTCATGCAGCTTCGTGTCGTAAGGACGTCTTATAAAATAGGGCAATACTACATGTATCATAAAATTATATGCTTAACTTTCGTATCTTTAGAGAGCCTGATTTTCCATGATAACAGAAAGACTGAACATATTAATATATGTAAATCCTTAAATCCAATGGCAAATTCACAATCGTACCTAGTGAACATGCACACTTTCGTCACTCATGAATTCTCTGTTAGAGTGTCTACCAAAAGACATTTTAATCTCATAGCAGTAATAGTTTTTATATTAAATGATGCCCCAGTTCGATATGCTTTCATGTATACAAATCTATATTTTGTCCCAGTATTATGTAGTCAGTTAATCACATAAGTTAATGTTCTGGCAAATCCATAATTCAAATATTGTCAGCCTTTGATTAGAACATGACAATTGATGTTGCAAAATAGATAATGATTGAAAACGATTGTGTTGCTTTCAGCTACTACGGTGATAACTGTGAGCTCATTGGCACAAGTGTGACATGTGTGCAGAATCCATGTCATAACAATGGCAAGTGCCTCAACGACGCAACTATAGGCTATACGTGTTCTTGTCTGACCTCGTTCACTGGCGTACAATGCGAGACGGAGCTCCAACCATCTTCTGTGTGCAGAGAGTTCTACTATGGTGATAACTGTACAAATCACTGTCAGACGGCCAATGACTGCGAGCGTGGCCACTACACATGTGACAAGAAGACGGGAGAGAAAGTGTGCATTGCTGGTTACAAAGGCACAGACTGTAAGCAGCGTGACATTGTTGGTTCAGATCCTCAGTGCCCCTCTATTGGTAGCTGCAAGAACGGTGGTGACTGCTTCAACAACTCATGCTGTTGTGAGCCAGGCTATGACGGTGTGTTGTGTCAAAATGAAGTCATAGAGTGCAGCAGCAATCCATGTGCGAATGGAGAAACCTGCAGAGATCTAATTAACGGATACATCTGCCAGCATACACAAGGTAAGCGTAAGTGTGACAGACTTCAGTTGTACTGCACGTTTGATAAACAGTTTGCATTATAAACTCAGTGTGTCCTTTAAAGGTGCCTCTTCAAATCGGTTTTTTGCTAGTCTCTTTTCAAATTCATTTTGCGAAAAATCAAACCTACCTTGTGTCCACTGCAATATGCTAGCTCGTTTGTGTAACTTTTGTATTTTCTAGTATTTGGTGAAATCATCAGACGAACTATTAAATTACTTAATATTTGATGAAACATTAAGTTAAGTGAAAATGGATGGAAACGTTGAAAACTCATGAATTTCACCCATGATGAAATTTCGTAACTTTGTCATGTGATCGGCAAGAGGATGGAAGTCACGCCCATGATAGGCACTGACCCACACAGTGTTTACCATTTAGGATATCCACTATTTTGAGCCTTGCCAGATCGTAATACTAAAGTCACTTCTTCGATGATTTGAAAAAAAATATAATTTTTTTATTAAATCGACTGCGGATGTTACATATACTATTTACACACTACAAATTTGTACGTAAACGAACTGGATTTGCGATACGCGAAATCTGTTCAGGGTGGAGTTTTAATATAGAAAGATGAAATGGGGAGTATCTATACGAACAAAACCAAGTTTGTACATATCAATCCACATAGTAACCCTAATCTTCGCATGTTTGATGCAGTCTAATCAAGAGCGAACATTACTATGAACTATCTTGGTTCCTACACTAATTCACAGCATGACATTGAATATAGAAAAGCCCAGGCAAGGGCAAATGTCCACACGCTAGACAAAATTTGGAGAGTATCCACACGCAGACACAACAAACTTAATGTTTTTGTGACTACTGTTGAGCCAATCCTCCTCTGCGGCTGCGAAGCATGGACCCTGACACGAGATAACTGACTTGACGGCGTATACAGCGCAAACGGCGATAATACTGAGCAACGTTCGCAATGTGTCCTGGTGTGATCACATCACCAACCAGGAACTGTGCAGCTCCCTCCCGCTGGTCTCCATCAATGTGAAACAATGCCGCCCCCGCCTGACAGGTCACGTGAAACGTCCTGATAAAGTAGCAAATAGTAGTAGCTACTCTGACGCTCCTCTGGCCCAAACACAATCACCGAGAACGACACCATGCTCAGAGGGGATGATCTGGTCAACGCCACCACAAATCGTGACAGCTGGAGACAACTAGTCATGTCACCTCGTTAAGTGGACAACATAATTAAGCAAGAAATTGTAGTGTTTGTGTTGAACATGTTTGCTATAACACATTGTCGTTGCATGTAGCAGTACATGTTATTAATGTTCTTCTTTCTACAGACTGTGAAGAAGGAGAGTACGGGGTCAGTTGTCAAGAACACTGCGGGCATTGCAAAGGCAATTCAGAATGTTTGTCAACGGACGGGACTTGCCCACGTGGCTGTGAGACTTGGTACACTTCATCCACTTGCAAAACATACATAGGTATGCACACCTGCATAATAATCGTTCAGATATGTCAATGTATTCACTACTTATTTTTACATCTCTAGTTTAACAAGATTTAACAAGATTTGCCATCCAAGCCAAAGGCCCAGATGGTAAGTGGACAAGGAAGCCATTGGCTTATCGAGAGTCCATAAGTGTTCGTCTACGTGTAACCCGCCTCCTGAGATATGTGTTCAACTTGTTTTTAAACATATTCACGCTGCTAGCGGTTACGTAATCCGTAGATAATTTGTTCCATTAATTTACTGTCCTCTGTGAGAATGAGTACTTCCTGATATCCAATCTATACTGATCCTTTACTAACTTTACCTCATGTCCTCTAGTTCTGCTATCTTTCTTGAGAGAGAGAGAAAAACATATTTCTATCAATATTTTCATACCCATTCAATATCTTAAAAAACTTCAATCTGATCTCCTCTTAGCCTCCTTGTCTCTAGAGTTGATAAGCCACATTCTTTCAGGCGTTCTTCATAACTAAGGTCTCTCAGTTCTGGAATAATTTTAGTTGCTCTCCTCTGTATGCGTTCAACTGTATCTATATCCTTCTTACGATATGGTCTCCACACTTGTATACATTATTCTAAATGAGGTCTAACTATTGCTTTATACAGAGGTGTAATTAGCTTTTTATCCTTGTAAATTATGTTTCCCCTAATCAACCCAAGAATTTGATTACCCGTTGAAGCTGCAATGCCACACAGCTTTGAAACTTTCATATCAGCTCTTATTGTAACTCCTAAGTCCTTTTCTTTTACAGTAGTACCCAGAACGGTATCTCCCATTTTATAGTTTACATCCAAGTTCCCATGTCCTGTATGTAGGCATTTACATTTCCCAAAATTGAACATCTGCAATTTCTCAGACCATTCCACCAATATGTCTAGATAGTTTTGTAAATGTTGTTTATCACCATCAGTGTTAACCTTTCTAAGCACTTTTGTGTCATCTGCAAATTTGAGTACGTTACTTTTTATATTGTTGTCCAAGTATTTTGATATATATTAAGAATAATAAAGATCCTAATACTGATCCTTGTGGTACCCCACTCAAAACTGATTTCCAGTTTGAAACTTCTCCATCAACTACAACACGCTGTCTTCTGTCAGTCAGCCATTGTTCTATCCAGTCACTTAAGCCATCCCCGATACCATGGGCTTTTAATTTAAGTAGTAATCTTTGATGTGGCATTTTGTCAAAGCTTTCTGAAAATCTAAATAGACAATATCTACTGGCGATCTCTCGTCAATCCACTTAGTGATTTCTTCAAAAAAACATAACATATTTGTTAACTATGACCTCGCTTTTAGGAATCCATGTTGAGATGAATTTAATAATTTATGCCTAACAAGGAAGTCCACCATATGGTCTTTAATTAACCTTTCTAATAATTTACAAATCACTGACGTTAAACTCAATGGTCTGTAATTGTCTGACTTATTTCTCAAACTCTTTTTAAATAATGGTATGATGTTTGCTTCTTTCAATTCAAAAGGAACAATTCCCTCTTTTAATGAAAAGTTGAACACTCTTGCAAGTGGTATACTGATTTGTACTACTGTTTCCATTAATAGTTTTGGAGGAATTCCATCCACTCCCGGTGATTTATTATCTTTCATTGCCTTTATTATCTTAGCAACCATTTCTGGAGTTACACTTAACGGTCCTAAATTAACACATTTAGCCGTTGAGTACCTGTCCTGGGAAAAATAACATCATTTATCTTGAAAACATTCACAATTGTCACAAGCTGCTCCTATCGTAGCTAGTATTTAGCTATCAGTGACGTTGAACTATTTAAGAATAAGTCCAATTGTCGTTGTAGCAATCCCAGATTTCCAGTCAACTGACAAGCCTGATGTTGATGACATCACCTACTCCTCTGTGACTGTGAGCTGGTCTAAGGCCAGGAATATACCATCTGGTCTGGAGGATCACTACTTTTATCTCCTGTGGCTTCAAGCTGATGGAGAGGCAGATAAGATTATCGACCGAATAGCACAGGGTCCTGGCAAACGTAGGATTGAATCACGGATTACTCGACTCAAATTCAATACAAATTATTCAATCCGAGTGAAACCTTATCGTCGACATGGTGGTGAGCAGGAAGGAGGGACAGCTACGGGTGTTACCAGGTTCAAGACGAGCTGCAAAGGTATTGTAGGCATGGTATTATGGAATAATGTCAAATGTTTTCTTTATTGTCAACAAATCTAGCTATAATCGAGCTAGCGTATTAGTCCATGGGCCAGATAGAGGAAACCCTCCCCCTAGGGAATTTACGCCACAATGTTTTTTAAGAAGCTTATTACATACACATTTGAAATTCAGTTGTTTGCCATCTGGCAATTGCTGCAATCGTGTATTTTCTCGCACGCACGCACGCACGCACACACACACACACACACACACACACACACACACACACACACACACACACACACACACACGAACGCACACACACACACACACACACACACACACACACACACACACACACACACACACACACAAGCACGCACGCACGCACGCACGCACGCACGCACGCACGCACGCACGCACGCACGCACACACACACACACACACACACACACACACACACACACGCACACACACACGGTAGAACAATATGTATGCGCCTGTCTGTGTTATTGGAGTGTCGACATCAAAATCGCAAATATCCGCTGGCTGAATTGGGTTACGTCCATGCGAATAAAATAACTAAAATCGGTTAGAGTTTGAGTAATCCTTGGCACATTTGGGGTAGCGATTATTCGAGTGACATACGAATTTAAAAATCACCACTGAAATAATTCGAAACCATGCAATATGCAGACCTAAATTTCTGAAGCACGCTGTATTGGGATGGTTTTATGCGGCTTAAAAAGCTGACTACGCATTACTTGGAATTAATGTAAAAGGAAATATTTAACGCTTAGGAGCCGATATAATTTATAATAAGATCATGCAAGCATTTATACATTGATAAAAATGTTTAAATGCACTATTTAAAAACCATGCCTTTCAAGTTCCTCTAAGAGGAATGACAACAAGGCACTAGCTAAAATGCATTTTAGGTGGGTATATAAAGTTTATTATCGTATATAGCATACACCAACATATATAAATTAACAGAAAAAAATATATATATAGGTAAAAGTATGCGCTTTTTAAAATATAAACCAACATTAATTATCTTAGGCTTTGGACAATGACACGCTTAAATTAGAATCCCATCCTTGAAGTGGTCATTGTTGTCTGTTTTATTTCGCTTCGTTTCCGAGTCTTAATCATGGTTAGCCATTTTAGAAAACACTCGAACTGCTATATGTCTAGTTCTAAATATAGCACTAACGTAATATCTTTTAAAAAGTCTTTATCGTCAGTCTTTAAAGTCAAACTACACTATGTATTCATACTAACTTTCACTGCACTACCTACTTGCTAATACATTTTCTTTAACAAAACAGTGTTATTTTCAGAAAGTGTTGCTTTATAGATACTGTACACATTTACTTGCAGCTCCAGATGTCCCCGTGGTAGAACGTGTCATATCGGCAGCTGCAGGAGGAAAAACTAATGCAAGCGTCGTGGTGTTGTGCAAGGTTAGTACTCTCGTATCTACACGCTTGATAACTGAAAAATCTACAGTAGTATATTCTTATATAAATATGCACAATAAAAATTGAACATCATCTAGCCTTATGTGGGTTATCTGGATTGTATAAGTATACTCCACACATGGATTATGTCTTTATTTCCTTAATTGTGCGTGCGTGCGTGCGTGCGTGCGTGCGTGCGTGCGTGCGTGCGTGCGTGCGTGCGTGCGTGCGTGCGTGCGTGCGTGTGCGTGTAATGTCCCTCTCTGAAAACGATATTCTGCAATAAATCATGGACTGCTACGATTACAGCCACCAAGTGAGAGCGGATGTGATGAGATTGTATCATTTCGGGTATGGTACAAACAACTTAAGTCGAAGACAGCCACCTGGTCATACGAAGACGTGCAAGAAGTCCAGAAAACGCATCTCGCCATCATACATGTTACCCATGACGTGTACCAAGTCAAAGTAACCGCCACGAATAATGAGAACATCAGCTCCACCAGTGACAGTGTCACGACAAACCGCGGTCCAGGTGAGATACGGGCACGTTTCTTTGGTTACATACATTTATTTAGCCGAATTACATATCACAACGTTTATATTAGATGTGAATATGATCTTCCTTTGACATATACTATGTGTCGCCGACGTAGCCATTTCATGGCGTCAGTGCAAGTGCTTAAAATTAAAACAATGGAAAGACGAATGAATTAGATAGGCGAACGAATTAGATAAACAAATGAATCAGATGGATGAATGAATTAGACGGATGAATGAATTAGATGGATGAATGAATTAGATAGATGAATGAATCAGATAGATGAATGAATTAGATAGGTGAATGAGTTAGATGGATGAATGACACACATTTGCAGGAAACAATATTTTCTTTCCAAATGAATAAACATCAGATCGCTGTTCTTCGGTTTCAGCTTAGACTCCAGCTACTCACAATATTACAACGAAACAAAACGGATTTTTTTTTTTAATACGTTTCATCATATCTATTTCTCGGATACGGATACATTTCTCTGGCTACCAATTGTCTACAAAGCTAGTTTAGTTGTTGAGCGGGCAAAGACAGGGACGTTGCTCCCTTTATAAAGGTGTCAATCTAGTTCACGTACTGCTGTACCACCCCGGCTGTTATCCGTTTCCCTGTCTCCCTGTCGACAGCCTTCTCCCTCCACTTGTCATCCTCCTCTGCATTCCCCACTATGTGCGTAGTTCTCCCATCGCAGTTGTGGTCTTCCCCTTTTCCTACGACCTGGCTGTTTCATCGCCTCTGCATCCTTAGGTAGTCGTCCCTCCTCCATCTGCACAAGTGACCTGTCCACATCAAACGGCTTCTTTGTATTCTTCTGGTTAGGCTGAAGTACATACCATTCTCTTCCCTTGGTTCATTAATTTTCCTTCTATCAGCCTTGTTTGCTCATGTAATTCTCCGGACCCAGTTGTTCTCGCAATTTTTTTCTGTCAATCGTAACTCTCTACCTTCATCCATGCATTCGCTCCCGCTTCAATCTGACATCGTACCTGTACCCCCGAGTGGCCATCTTCTGTAACCATGCAACCAAAGTAAACAAAACCATCCCCTTGATTGATCTCTTTCCCCCAACTTCACGTTCAACTCCTCTCTCTGCTGTCCAATCCACATCACTTCTGTCTTCTCCAGGCTTAGTCCATGCTTCTAATATATATTTTTAAATGTATATCGCACAGAAGGTATATCGTATAGAAAGCTGATTTGTTCGGGATTTGCTTGCAATTATTTAGATGACGATTGAGTTCAGGTGGGTGTCTCCAATTTCCACAGATGACGAAACGAATGACTTTCATGTGTGATACATATTCGCTGAGATATACTAACTAAATTCATATTGTTTTTTCTGATAGGCATCTTAATAGGTCATAATTGTAATAATGCTTCGCAGCTACGATACCACTGCATGCAATGATACCTTCAAACTGGTTTGTAGATAATTGTACTGCAGTCGTCTCCACGGGCACAACTGCTGCAGCTTTAGGGATTGGTGTGTTGATCGGGGTAGCTGTTGGAGCATTGGTACTTGGCATGATGATAATGACAATTATTCTGAAGTAAGTAAAGGCTTGAAACTCACTGACTGTCTACTTTTAGGTTCATCCAAGGATTAGTAGTACCAAGAATTTTGTTTGAATGGGCAGGTTCAATAAAAGTATGTATATTAATCATAATGTTTATTGAAGAAATATATTATTTTGTATACGGTTAATGTTGAAGTTCAATGATACAAAATATTGAAATTGACTGGGATCTTAAATTTAATATCAATTATTAAATTCGTCTTCATTTGTATTTTGGCCAATCGTTCCACACAAAAGAAATTAAATTGAATCAAACTAAAAGGGGTCACAATAGACAAATGACATTTCGTTGTTTATATACCTGTCAGAAGAGTTATAAAACACTCGACATTGCCATTTAACCCATTGCGAATGTTCAGATTTGTAGAGCGTGAATAATAATATGCGCCATCGGTTTAATAAAAGAGGCTGTACTGTTTTACATAATTGAAAGAATTGACTTGATCATTATATCAAGTAACCTGCAGAAGTGTGAATAGCCTTATGCCATTGTATACAGAGGAGCATCCATCGTTCTGCTGGTTTTTGACCGGATCCGTCATACCTGCATAATGCCTAACTCAGTCGTCTATAATGTCAACCAGTACCTGTAAGCTTGCGAATAAGCTGTTGTTTGTTACATCATTAATGTCGGTTCACCACAGAAATCATACATGATTCCATGTGCTCTTAGGCTTTAAAAAACGGTTGTGTGTGCACGCGCGCGTACGGGCATGTGTGTGTTTGCTGCACACAAATGTAATGAATTTAGGTATGTAAAACATAACGTGGTAAATTAATTACATTTAGTGAACAAATCACAATGCTAGATACGGCTACAAGTTTTCTGCATTAGACGTAGCACCAGTTAATTTATGTCTACTTAACAAGGATGCACTCGGTGTGTTTTAGAATGCGTCAAAAGAAAAACAACGCTGACACGGAAATGTCGACATTGAACAGAACCGGTAAAACATAAACCTTTCACATGTACAAATACGAATACTTTTGTTTTCAGGTAAAAATACAAATCTGCATAAAAAACAAATAAAGTATATATATATATATATATATATATATATATATATATATATATATATATATATATATATATATATATATATATATACATATATACATACATACATACATACATATATATATATATATATATACATATATATATATATATACATATATATATATATACATATATATATATATATATATATATATATATATATACACACGCACACACACACACACACACACACACACACACACACACACACACACACACACACACACACACACACACACACACACACTGTATATCAAGCATGGGTTAATTGCAATTGTTAATTTGTTAATTGAATTAACTCATTTATGTTAACTTAGTTTAATTAATTAGCTTTTCCAGAAAGGCTAATTTAACTTAATTAATTAATTTACCAAAAGCGGTTAATTTGATTTAATTTAATTGACACATTCCCAATTAACTCTCAATTAAGTGCTTGTTTAACAGTTGATATTACTGGATAGTTCACAGCCATGTTATTCAGGTGTTTCCAGAAGTCCTGCAGTCACTATTCCAGTCACTAGCCTGAGAGATATCAGGTTCATGCATGTGTGGATGGGAGGGAGAACAACACAGAGCACATAGACACTATACCAACTGCTCATTCAGGCATCTCTGAATTGGAGGGAAGGCCTAGACAATAGAATGTCCTCTTACAGGGTGATAAGTTTATGGGTAATTGTGGCTTCAGTAAATCTCTGGTTAAAGTAAATATTTGGGGCTGCTAACTTGCAGTGTGGATCTATGGGGTCATTAGACCTATGCATCTATAATGTTTACATATAACCGTCTATGGGGAAGAGTAGAGAAAGGTAGTTTAGCTTCAGTTTGGGATAGTTTACAGTGCCAACTTAAATCAAAAGCACGCCAGATCTAGTGATGGATAAAAAATAGTATATACATATTATTTAAATGCCAGTGTGTAAAGGGGAAACCTAACGATTTGGTATAAAACACTGCATAAGTAACAACTTGGTGCATAGAAATCATGTATGTAGTTGCCCGGTTTTGTTAATTTGGTGGTTGAATATATAGGAAACCCCACACCTGCAAATCATTAGCCACAATTTTTCAGTCCTTTCAAAAAAAATAATGATTTTTGTCTACAACTTAACAAATATGATCAAATGCCCCATGAAGAAATGTCTTGGCATGTAGATATTGTATGAACAAATCTCTTTCCAACTAAGTTACGAAACACATTTATGTTTTAAATGTGTAAACATGTCTACCAATACATGATTTAAGTGTTAATTGTTAATTTAATTAAAAGTAATTGTTTATTTAATTTAATTGAAGAATTGTTGAGGTTAATTTAATTTAATTGACGTGATAAAGGTGTGAGATTAACTTAATTTAATTTAATTGCAGAATTGTCATGTAAATTTCCCCATGCCTGCTGTACATATATAACATATCTAGTTTTAATTAGGATGCGCGCGTATCCGCTTGCAGATGTTTAAATGTGTGTTCGCGTTCATTACAAGACATACATAGATATAATTTAATTTTTTTAATTTTTGAAGCTTAGCTCAATCCTAATTTAAGTAAATCAGATGTTGAATTTTACGCTATGCATCTTGAAATTAATATGTTGAAAAGTATGTTTACGCGAATAAACCACCAAACGTGAATATAATGGTTGTGTTAATTTCTTTAGCAAACGAAAATGCGCAAGGCGAAAACGCAGAACTGCCCAGTACACTCGAAGAACGGGGAGGTAACGCGAATTTACTACA
Organism: Lamellibrachia columna; assembly: GCA_963662155.1. NCBI lineage: Eukaryota > Metazoa > Annelida > Polychaeta > Sabellida > Siboglinidae > Lamellibrachia > Lamellibrachia columna. Next base: position 58,932,531 of record OY759262.1, read on the forward strand.
GACTAAGTCTTACCCAAAAAGTAGAGCTGAATGTTCCAATAAGGGGCAATTCTCGTAGTGTCTTTTCGGCGACAAACGGAACTGATGAAGCAAATGGCTATACGATAGCATGGCTTCCTTAAACTTGTGTCGAACTCCATTACCATGCACAGTAACACCACTATTTTACTGTCTTTCACTGAATGGAAAGAACATCTGCCAAATCATAAAACTCCTGTAACGAGTGTTTACGAATCGACTTCGCCTGTGCAACAACAATTAATGAGTATTCAATTGATGGAAGTTCAAATTAGCGAAGGTGTACTGTATATCGAACGAACAAATTACTAATGTGAACATAATAAAGTTGTGTTAATTTCTTAAGCAGACGAACATGCCCAAGACTACGACGAACTGCCCAGTGTACTAAACGAAGGTAAAAGGAATTCACAAAAGACGTAATGTCTAATGATAATACTAATGCACATTGTCGAATGATCACTAACGCGATTTCCAAAGTGGCTTACCTAAATTTAGGTAAATATATCCAAATCCCTGCCGTCTATCTAAAATACATACATAACATTTAATTAGCACACGAGGAAGAAATATTCGTTTGTTGCATCAAGAGCATAATATACGAATGTCGTATAATGGTGACCTAGTAAGAAGGCATGTGATCAAGCATTTCCTCCACGTGATTGGTGACATTATATAATATAAACGATAAAGCACAGTCCCCATTAATGCTATTTGAGTTGTTATTAATTGATGGTTACTTGCGCTAATTTAGATATTTTAGATATTACAAATGTTTATTAAAAAAAATTATATTTAAAAACTACGGGTTTTTTCAGACGTCGTCGAAGGTGAAACAGGCTACGGTCACACAACGAGAGATCCCAGCCAACAGGAACGCCCCAACGTATATGACGTGATAGTGAACTAACTGTTATGGACATTACAGGAATTTCAAAGGAGATCGAAATAAACAAAGATAAATGACTTTTATCTACATAACATCGCAGCCAGCACTTTCATTGTAATTTGATTTTGGCTATCGTTAGTATTAGTAAAAAGTCAGCAGAAATCCACATTTCTCCTTGCAAACTTGCATGATATTTTAATATCTGCATAGTACATATCGAATGTCGAACTGCTTGTGTGAAAGTCGTATAGCGTCTGTATACACATCAAAGGGAGAAGCAACAGACTATGATAGAACATTGACACAACATGCGAACAAGGAACCCATATAGTTCCTGTATGTACAACAATCTTGTGCCCAGTGATAGTTTCGATTATGTATTTAGATTATGCATTTTTTAATGTGCATGTAATAATTACGTTAAACGCGTCTTCCCACGCACATACAATCGACAACTTAGATGTGTAGTATTCACACTTAACAATATGCGCACACTTTAATAGATTAGATATGAGATGGGTGGATCTTGGAAATTTCGCCAAATAAGGCGAATATGTAGTTTAGCTGTTAGGTAAAACATCATCAGGACTGTAATTCTGACAGCCAAATCGGGTCGACTCAGAACTGCAATCAATGTGTGTGTGTGTGTGTGTGTGTGTGTGTGTGTGTGTGTGTGTGTGTGTGTGTGTGTGTGTGTGTGTGTGTGTGTGTGTGTGTGTGTGTGTGTGTGTGTGTGTGTGTGTGTGTGTGTGTGTGTGTGTGTGTGTGTGTGTGTGTGTGTGTGTGTGTGTTTGTACGTGCGTGCGTGCGTGCTTGCGTGCGTGCGTGCGTGCGTGCGTGCGTGCGTGCGTGCGTGCGTGCGTGCGTGCGTGCGTGCGTGCGTGTATGGGTGTATGTGCGTGTATAACAAAACATTCGGAAAATGTAAACTTCAATTTAATTGGCACAATTTACACAATAAAATAACATTTAATTGATATTGAAATGTGTTTGTTTGGTTAGTTTTGTTTTCTATTTAACTGTCAAGGTCAATTCCGTCGGCTATGTTACAGCTCTGCGGCCAAGTAAATATGGCACTTGGTTATTTATATAGTAAACTTTGGTCGCGGGTTCGAATCTCACAAGAAGGCAGGGTTTGTTTATACATGTTTGTGTGATAAAGCTGTGTTTTATTAGTAATACCGTTATCCAAAACACATACATAATAGCAGTAACATTAATAAACCCGATCGACTCTTACATCCCTTATGTAAGTGTCAATTAAAAACCACGTGGTTTCGGTCTTACTCTATTTAATCTGCGTCACTATGTAAACTTGTATTGATATCCTAGATAAAATGTATTTATTTCATGTAGATAATATAACCTTGTAACAGAAAGCCATCTTCGGCGCTTTCGTATCACCTTATCTTGGCAGTCATCGTGAAAATAAAAAATGGTTGCCAAATCACATTATGCTGGACAGGTCATATTTGGTCTTCTAAGCCACGTACAACATTAATTTTGGCAGCTAAACCCACACATTTGGGGACCTGGAATTCTATTGTAGCACAATAAAATTACATTATGGCCGCCATATTGGGTTTCAGGTTGGCCACCAGCACTGCTGCGGTAGACCTTGATGATTAAGTAATGTTACATCATTAAGATATATATCCAAAACACATACACACACACACACACACACACACACACACACACACACACACACACACACACACACACACACACACACACACACACACACACACACACACACACACACACACACACACACACACACACACACACACACACACACACACACACACACACACACACACACGCACATATACATACATACATACATACATACATACATACATACATACATACATACATACATACATACATACATACATACATACATACATATATACAAGTGGTACTTTGATTATTGGTTTATTACAATTAAAGTCTTGATTTTGTCAGTGATATTAATCTTTCTATTTTATGCAGATTCAACGATATCGCTGCAGGTAGCATCTATTACGTGACTTGAATATAATTTGCCCATGAAAATGTGGGTTTAGCAACAACATTAGCTTTCCGTGTTGTCTAGAAGAAGAGATAAGAGAAAAAGTGAAAGCATTGTGGCGGCCATCTAATATGTTGTCCATAAAGTAATTTTGTGTTGTCATAATCTAATTCCACGCCCCCTACATGTAAGTCTAGCCACTTAAATGATAAATGTTCAACATGACTTAGAAGCCCACATATAACATGTGGAGTTCAGTATACTGTGATTTGGCAGTCATTTAAAAATTCAAGATGGTTGCCAAGATAGAGTGAGAAACAATGCCACAGATGGATTTCTCTTACAGGAGTATATGACCTGCAAAGTAAAGCAAGCTAATGTTAACCTTATAAAAGCTCCATAGTGGCCCAGACTAACACGGAGTTATTAATGTCGCTACAGTAAAACTTGGCTAACATTTTCCTTTATTGTTTATCTCTATAAAGACTAAAAAGTTGGGGGGCCTGTGCACATTTTTTAAATATCTGACATAGTAACAGCTACGTTATTATTCTTCTCTGTATACATATAAAAACTAATGAAAGGCCGGGCAAAAATTTGGGCTTTCTATCTGAAAATCACATCAGTTCGCACAACATTTTCTGTAACGAATTTACACAAACATGTATCATTTGTGTTTATTATTGGCACAAATGACATAGTTTCAATCGATAGTATAACTTTCGTATTGATTTCATGTTACGACTGCGATGCGCAGACCGATGCGCAGTTACATTAATTTCAGGGTAGTCGGCCAGCTTAAGCAGGAGCATTGCTGTACATTGGTGTACATTGCTGTACATTGTTGTTTTGCCATCTGGCGAGCAACATAAAGAAGTTGATAATTTTATGTTCTTTCTAAAATCATTCAGCCATTCAATATACGCACACTAATTGTGCTTTTAAAGTGTTCACACGTCAAGTGTCAAATTAATTAAGTAAATTCAGAGATGTCCACCAGTGGTCAACGAATTCAAAATTGTGATCTTGAAAAGAGTTCAGACAGCACTTTTTTTTAATCCGCCCATGACTCCAACTAATGAGCCAATTCGTTGCATTTAAATGGCTATATCACTATTATATCACATCGAGTCTAAGAAAACAATTTCCACAGCCAGTCGCCAACAACACACAACGACTATCCTACTTACTTTATCTACTACACCCGTCGTTCTTACTTTTAGGAAGTCACATTCCATGGAAACGGCTACACTTGAACTGACACTGTTCCAGGAAGTCACATTCCATGGAAACGGCTACACTTGAACTGACACTGACACTCTTCCAGGAAGTCACATTCCATGGAAACGGCTACACTTGAACTGACACTGACACTCTTCCAGGAAGTCACATTCCATGGAAACGGCTACACTTGAACTAACCGACACTGACACTCTTTTTCAAAACTTAGACAACAGAAAATTCCCCGTTTACATTTTCTTAGATCTATCAAAAGCCTTTGGTACCACAGATCACAATATTTGATTTAAAAAGCTTGAACACTACGGAATAAATGGGACTCCGCTAATTTGGTTGATGTATTACCTTACTGAAAGACGCCAATTCGATTATATAATGTCTGACACATTAACTATCTCAACAGGTGTCCCACAAGGGTCACTACTAGGTCCCCTATTATTTACTCTCTATATAAATTATATTCATCTTGCTAGCAATACATTCAAGGAAATACTATATGCTGACGATACCACTCTTGTCGGACTACTTTGTTCTTTCAAACATAATACTAATGGTAATATGCATGACTATAATACCATCAGCTACAGCATAAACACTGAACTGAACCATATCACTTAATGGTTATCTGTAAACAAACTTTCTCTAAACACAAGTAAAACAAAATACATGTTGTTTCATTTTCCACAACACAGTATTTCATATATAAAATTAACTTTACAAATAGACGGTCAACATATAGAGTGTGTACGCAAATAAAACTTTTTTGGCACTATTATTCAAGAAACGTTAGACTGGACTCTACACATTGACATAATATAAAATAAAATGTCACGAACGTTGGGAGTCATAAATAAATTAAAGCATTTCCTACCGGGATAAAGATTTTCAATTAATAAAAACAATACCCTTTGTGGGGAGTCATGTTTGGGATTAAATCTTTCACGAAACACGGAAATGTGTTAATTGAACAATATGCGAACCTAAGCAAATGAATGTAAAAAAAAGAAGTAGGGGAAATTGGGTAATTCGTATTGTCGGGTAAATAGCATAGACGCGATTCCCAAAAACTGATAGAATACGTCGACCAAAAAACGATGAGCAAGTTTCGTTGTTTACACCCGATGATGTAAAATTGCCACTGAAAGAAAGTGGATGCAGTGGTGTCCTAACCCTGCATGAACAGGTCCTTGCTGTTCCGTGAACACTACAAGAATTTTAGTGGAATTGAACATTTTATGGTAAAAGCATAAAACTAGGTAGTTGGAGTTATTGGTCTACCCATGACAATAATTTTTGGACGTTGAACCACCGCGAAATAGCAATGTGATGTCCGCCATCTTGGATTTTAAAATGGCCGCCGTACCAAAACATATTCGGAAATGTATCAGCTTCTACGTCACATAGTAAATTGATATTGATGTTTAATCCTACGTATTAGGTGGTAAGGAATCCAATTCTGCCAATTATGTAACAAACATTTGAAAAAACGTTTGCAAAAGAGATCGACATTCTAAATCACTAAGCATTACTTCATTGAAGGAGTGCAAAGTAAATATGTCTATAAAAAGAAAGCCCCGCACAAAATTGCCATATATTCTTCGGAAGTCTCGCTCTATGGTGAGGCGCAACTCAATAAATGTAGCTGTTGTTGTAATATCATAGCCCCTCTATACAGAGACAACATGCATTCTTCCAGCTCTAAAATGGCGGCCATAGCAGAGGTTGCGTCAGCTGGAAAATCTAATTGAAAGCTTCACGTGTGAAAAACTGTCATGACTGGCGAGCAGGGATCGAACTTAACGCTCGCCCCCTCGCCCGAGGCGAGTAGAAATTCCTGGGGATAAGTAACATTTGGCCTGCACTAGTCCCCCGGGCGAGTAGCTATTTTCCACTCGTTTTGTAAAATAAATGCAAGCAATGTGAATTAGTTATACATACATAAACGTAAATAAAATGTTTAATCTTCGTTCCCAATATATTCGATTTCGTAAACGAGCAGCCACTACTCGTTGTAACGTAGTCGAAAATCCGTGCACACGGGTACAAATATAGTACACTGAACAGTACTAACTTTTAACCGTCGGTCTTCTGCGTTTCTTTCAAAATCGTGTGGAATTTCATAACAGGGGTCCAACCCCCCAAAAGAAAACTGAGCGCCGATGATAAAGTTGCGCATAAGCGTAGGTACGATGCGTGTGAGAGGAAACGAGAATTTCAGCCGCACTGGCTAAAGCAATTATCATGGCTCGAATACAAAAGTTCGTCTGCTGGTGCTGGCGTTGGCCGTGCCGCTGACCGGCGTGACGACGACGCTGTCGTCGACGTTGAAGGTGGGGAGAGTGACGGGACGGCGAAGAACACTGAGACTGAACTAAACATGAGAATGTTTTGTAAGTACTACTGCTGCAAGTATGAGAAAGCAGGCAGTTTTGTATCAAAGCTCACAATAGTTCTGCAAGTCATATGAAATGGGCTTTAAGAGAGAGAGCAGCGAGCAACCCAGGCCCAGACCAGGGTCAAGTGTGGCGAACAAGACGATGGACCAACTGGGAAAAGCGACATTTTACAAAATGTATAAGCGTTTCAGGAACGCACATGCCATTGCCAGACACTCAAGACCATAATATTATACAGACTTTGTGTGGATGTGTACATTGGATAACATGAAAGGGTTACATATTGGCAACACCTACAGAAACGACAAGCAGTTGACAACGTCCAGAACCTCTGGATCTGATTCAGTACTAATTGAATAAAATAATTACGTTGCAACGTCAATTATGGAATTGATATTTATTTGTTCATTTTATGTTTAAGGAGCATTGCAGGTCAACATACGAATTTGCATAAAAAGGTCCCATTTTGACGAAACAAACATGGGGACTAATGATTTTTCATGGGGATGAGTCACATATTAAAGCTACTAGTCCCCCTGGCGAGTGGGTTAAATTTCTTAATTTCGACCCCTGCTGGCGAGGTTTTTCCCCTCGATTTTTCAAATAATGTGAGATGGATCCCCGTTCACGTGCGTGATATGGCGACCTTATAACAGCAGCATGCAGTAATTGCAGATGCAATAAAAGTTCTCTTCTGGGAATTTTGTGATCCACAGGACGGTACGTGTACATTCAGTCAGGCCCATCGATCAAGCACACGAACAAAACAACTGCTTAGTCAACGGTGATGGCGGTGCGGTAGATTTGAAAACCTAACTGTCTTGCATCGGTGGATGGTGGCACGGCTGAAGATGGCTAGTGTCATTGACGAATTTGATTATTCCCTTGGACACATACATAAGGACACGGTCACTAAGCATCACGAACAGATTAACGAAGGCTTTCGTGAAAGAGGCAAGTTCACTGGTTGGTGTGTCGAGTGAGATGTGGGACCCGTTCTGTAAAACACCATGCGACCGTTCCATGTCATAAACAAAGGACATTGTGTATTAAGCCATCAGAGGCACAAAAACAATTTAAATATAATTTGTACTCCGAACGACCCATTCTAAAGAAATTATTGCACTAACTACGCAATAAAAAATCCCATCCAAGTGCACTGTTACATAAGAGGAAACATTTTATCCAGTCATTAATATGCAATAACTCGGAAACAGTTTTACTCAGATATCTAAAATTTGGTATCCCGACAAGCCTAATGTGTGTCAAATGTTATCAACATTGGAGGGGGTTACGAATATTTCTGGTTGATTTTATATGAAATGTCGTTATACAGGCTCAATTTTAGAGGGTATGTTCAGTGTGGTTACTGGCATCAAATGTGTAGGTCCTATCTCGAACAGGCCATGCATGCAGTACGATACATTTAATGTAACGTGTTGACATGTGAATTGACTGTAAAGCATTGGGCTGCATTATAATATTAACAAAAATCTCAGTAACATTACTACATGAAATCTTCCACCGGATATACCATGGAGAATCACCAACACTACTTGTACGCGTAGAGGTGTGCACAGTGGTATCATACAGAGGTACATACAGAGGTATCATACATAGGTACAGACAGAGGTATCATACAGAGGTACACACAGAGGTATATACATAGGTATCATACAGAGGTACATAAAGATATTTCAAACATAGGTACATACATAGGTATCATACGGATGTACGTACAGAAGTTTCATGCAGAGGTACACACGGATGTACGTACAGAGGTTTCAAACAGAAGTGTGTGTGTGTGTGTGTGTGTGTGTGTGTGTGTGTGTGTGTGTGTGTGTGTGTGTGTGTGTGTGTGTGTGTGTGTGTGTGTGTGTGTGTGTGTGTGTGTGTGTGAAAGAGAGAGAGAGAGAGAGAGAGAAAGAGAAATACAGGCAGACAGAGAGACAGACAGACAGAGATAGAAGAGAAACTGATTAAGACACATTCTGTCCATAAAACATTTATTCAACTTTATAATTTTAACTGAATATGTAATAAAAAGAAGAAAGCAATTTGTATACCTCTTACAAGTTAAAATAAAAAATATATGCATATGTGCAAATCTAAAAGAAAGTCAATCACCTTATGCCTCACGGGAAAAGGTGTGTGTGCAGTTATAGAATAGGTCGTCATCTCGCGAGGTAATCTCACTTACACACCTGCTTATTTAATATGTAAAATTCAAAATCTGGTTATCTCCAGCAGATTTTTTTCTGATTATATCATTGTTTATTTATTTATTTAGTTCATTGTTTATCGGGTAGCTTATTGTGGATAACTTTTTCCAGGTGGAGCGAAAGATAATTTAACTTGTAATTCTTCATCAGAAATGCTTATTAAAACAGGTTAGGATGAGGTGAATGCGGTCATACCTAGTATGCGGTCTTGGCGTCGACATCAACACAGTTGAGGTAGGCGCCTACATTGAAATCAAAGTAATGAAACCTTAAATTGCAAAGGTTATTTGCACTCCATAAAGACAAAAACGTTGGGTGGGGGAGGGGGCCCGGGCATTTTTTTATATCTGACAAACAAAGTTACCAAAATACTGTGCTCTGATCATAATCAGTCATAGCACGATATTTATTGACTTTATTATTTATTATTATCTATGTCTGTATGCAAAACTCGTGACATGTCGGGCAAAAATTGAGGTTTGTTCTCTTGAAATCACACTCCGAACTCAGTTCTATGCAACAAATCCATAAGAGAAGTTTTAGATATAATAATGCCCTTTATGCTTCAGCAGTTTTTAAAGTGTCTGCTTCCCCAGGTATTTGATCAGATACAGGACCATTATTTGAGGCCAGTATGTTCAGGCATCATATTGTGTTTTCAAAAGTATCCGCAAGAGGTCGCCACTTGAATAACTTGCCATAACAACGTGCAGTTGATTTCAGGATGGGCGCCTACGTTAACACAACGCGTGTCTTGTACGGCTGTTTCTTCAACAGTTGATTTCAGGATGGGCGCCTACGTTAACACAACGCGTGTCTTGTACGGCTGTTTCTTCAACAGTTGATTTCAGGATGGGCGCCTACGTTAACACAACGCGTGTCTTGTACGGCTGTTTCTTCAACAGTTGGTTTCAGGATGGGTGCCTACGTTAATACAACGCGTGTCTTGTACGGCTGTTTCTTCAACAGTTGGTTTCAGGATGGGCGCCTACGTTAACACAACGCGCGTCTTGTACGGCTGTTTCTTCAACAGTTGGTTTCAGGATGGGCGCCTACGTTAATACAACGCGTGTCTTGTACGGCTGTTTCTTCAACAGTTGGTTTCAGGATGGGCGCCTACGTTAATACAACGCGTGTCTTGTACGGCTGTTTCTTCAACAGTTGGTTTCAGGATGGGCGCCTACGTTAACACAACGCGTGTCTTGTACGGCTGTTTCTTCAACAGTTGGTTTCAGGATGAGCGCCTACGTTAACACAACTCGTGTCTTGTACGGCTGTTTCTTCAACAGTTGGTTTCAGGATGGGCGCCTACGTTAACACAACGCGTGTCTTGTACGGCTGTTTCTTCAACAGTTGGTTTCAGGATGTGCGCCTACGTTAACACAACGCGTGTCTTGTACGGCTGTTTCTTCAACAGAAGTTTTTTCTTGGCCCTATAACTTTCTAATGCAAACAAAATGATGCAAAGAGTGGGTTGAATTTCACATAATTCTAAGATATTTACAACGGTACGATGTTAGCCAGAGCATTATCGGACACCCCTCGCCACGGTAGTAGGTACAACGGTCAGTTTCACTGACGTTATAGGCGCAAGAGCATGTATAGTATTAATTAATCTGAAATTATAACGTTATGTTTGCGCTTCCTAGACCTGCTAAGAAATGCATGTATATGTGATAATCGGCAAGAACCCAAAGGTTATTACGATAATGAGTGCTAAAGCAACAAGTTGGAATTTAAATTGAATTTCTTCGGCTCGTAGCCCTATTTATTTTACACAGCAACAGTTATGATCGGTACAATAACATGATAGTATAAATATAGGCACAATCTGGGACACCAGCTATATACGTTTATTATGATTCGTAGCAGTGTCAACAACTACGCCAACGACGTATATCTTAACACAATTTACATTAATCCGTTAATTACAGACCTAGATAAGCTCACAAAAACAATATAGACAAGAAACAATACCATGTATAATTTATTTAAATATGACACCGTTTCGGCAATACGACCCAAGTACATACTTACCAGCATCAACTTTTCTCCAGAGAAAGACGGGTAAACTCGCATTAAAAAAAACTGTATCAATGTGACGTCACACAAAACTCCTTCGCGACGGCACGAAAACGCGACGAGAATAACGACTTTTCTCGCACACGCTATACGTCACATGACGTACTGCGTCGTGGGCGTAACCCGTAGTGAGAGTCTTGCAAACGGCGTCAGTTTCTGCATCAGTGTGTGTTGCACTCAAACATACGGCGTGTCATTGCGATCGTACGCTCAAAGGTGCTATTTATGCTCCACACTAGGCATTAATCTACTAGATTAAGCAGTTCAGTTAAGTTAATCTTGAAATTAATTTCAGTTTCTTGTATTTTAAAAGTTAAGTAATTTAATTAACGATTAATTTTTGTAGACTTGTGAATGGCCCTGTAAGCGACATGATCAACATATATTTTCTACATGTTTTTTTTATATATTTTGTATCATATTTTTCATTCATGTACAGGGAACAACCAAAATCACTCAAACTAAATATAATTCACTGCCTCACAACACACTACAGGTAAACCTGTACTACCAACGATACCTATGTCCTCATAGGTATGTCCTCATAGGTATGGCGTCTACGTTTCACCAGCATTTGTCTTCAAATGGAATTCACATTGTGGAACTCCAAATTCACCACGCACTGAAACTATTCTCATTTTTATATTCAAGTCAACATATTCAATGCAAATTTGTAATATTTTATAGCAAACTTGTAAACGAACGGGGGATAATGCGTATCGAGTTATATAATAATTAATTTTTAATTCATTTATAGCAACTAGATAAAAAATTTGCACTGCGTAGTTTGGCGGTACTTTTTTTTATCAAACCACCGGGTACTTTTTTTACCCGCCACGTCGGCTAAAGGTGCCGATTGGCTTTTTTCGAACAGTTGTAATAACAGTAGCGTTCTGTGACGTTAAACTCCAATCTTAAACACCTGTTTCCTTACGGGGTACGAATTACCCAAACTTCCCCTACTCGGAGTATTAAGACTTTGAAACCTAACCAGTGGGTCGACAAATTTAAAACTGGTTCTTGATAAGTTAGACCAAAACACTTTTGGTTACAGTTGTCACGTTGAAGTGTTTATCCAAAGGTTGTTGCAGCGAAACAGATTCGAAACTGAATACCGGCAGTCCGGCTTGCCCAGGCCAGCAATCTCGGAAGCGCGAATTATTATTTCGTTTGGTGCCACGTCAACATTTACGCCGATAACACGGTGGAGTGCTACTACACGACACTCCCCACTCAACACAGGAAAGACGTTAAACCGAGCTTCCGGAGCCAGTTCATCAACGTCAGCGACTGCAGGGGTAAGACCACAGTTGACCTTCCTGTTTACTGTTTCACGAATTCGTCGAATGTAGGGCACGTGAAATTGTGAAATGTGAACTTAATAAATTCATATTATGTGACATGAGTGCCTTCGAGCAGGAATATTCACAGGTTTGTTTATAGAAGATATTGGCTGTGAAATAGTGCATTTTTGGAGAGTTTAACTGGCGGAGGGATTTATGGGAATTGTTCTGCTATGGGCCTCGTGGGCGCATGAATAAACGGCTATTTTTGTAGATATTGACGGGCATCGCACGTGGGGGCATTTTAAAAGAGCTGGAGGTATGTGATTTTTATAAAAGTTGGTGAGCATGTCAATGAGATGATGGCAGTTACTGCACATTTATTTCAAAATTTTTGATGGTCAGGTTTTCTTATAATCAGACAAAATGTTAACATGGCTACCAATGCAATTCTCTACTGTGGTCTGACTCCTACATTACCCTGAAGGAGCGGCCCGTGATGGGCTGGACGGGTCGAGCGAGCGGCCAGTCCGGGCGGAATGTGCCACATCGACCGCCGTAAACGGATGACGATACACCGACAACTGGCCGTTGCCACGTCCAATCTCATTTCGCAGACGGACAGACACAAATCAAAACATGCATCGATTGCCAGATTCGATGTTCATCTTGCCCGGGCACGGCTTGCGGCGTGATCCGTGTGGGTGGGACTAGCGTCGGCATTTGGAAGGAAATCCGTTGCACGGGAGCGTGCTGAAACGGGAGCCTAGGTTGGACGGGAAACGGAAATATTTGAAATATTTCTGTGAGGCGCTACGCAGCGATGATACCGACCAGACATCATTGGAATTGACCAAAGAAAAGTTCGCTTAAGTTAAGAGTAAAGCCCGTGTTGTATTAAACAATAACATAGTCCATACACAATAAATGTATTTCCTTATTTCTTTATATTGCTCACCTGCGTTACATTTTGAAAATTAACGGGTTAATGTATGGTTGACCCCATCCATATTTGTCGGCAGGTTGCACCAGAGTATTGACTAACCACAGGCTCTCAACCATGCCTATCACGAATTTGCTTCATATTGGTTGGACTCATCAACAGTATTTCAGTTACAACATTTTATATTAATTAGCGTGACATTCGGACATCGATCAGGTGTGGGTGGAATATGAGAAGTTAGGCCCTAATAAACAATTTGCAAATTGGAACGTTGACAATCATGTGATGCATGAGTAACAATCATGTGATCAATACATTAGTAACAATCATGTAATGCATGTGTAGCAATCATGTGATGTATGTGTAGCAATCATGTGACGCACGTGTAGCAATCATGTGATGCATGGGTAACAATCATGCGATGCAAGGGTGACAATCATGTGAGTCATGGGTAAAAATCATGTGATGCAGGAATAAAAATAATATGTCACATAGGTAACAGTCATGTGCCAAATGGTGTTCGAACTCGCGAGCAATATACAAGCATTTCTGTGGTTAATTTCATGGTTCAAATGTGTAGTATGTGAATAGTTTAAATAAAATGTGCAGTCGGTTTAGTACAAAACTGCGTACTTGTGTTAAATCATCGAAAGAATTTACTATGATCGTTAGATCGGGTAACTCGCGAAAGTATGAATAACTTTATATTGTAGAATATAGCGATTTGGACCACGTCCGACGATTTACCGAAATTAATAACAAATGTGTTCAAACAAGCTACCATGTTGTAGTCGATACTAGATAGGTTCGATATTTCGCGAAATGATCTGATAAGTAAAAAAAAAATTGGAATTGAGGAGGGACCTTTAATTGATGGATCAGCTGCTATTGATTCACCACCGAAAAGTGACTGTTCCGGGAGTGCGATTGAAATCTTAGCATACACATTTCATTGCGTGATATAAAGCAACTGGTGCACAGTTCAACTGCACAATTGTTCGGGTGGATGCATCAGGGATAATGATACCAATAAAACTGGCAACTGATTCATAATTTCAGTTCAAATCTGATTCCCGTTCAAGAGCGATATCTGACGGCGCCATCTCACGGAGCCTGGGTAACCTTGACTAGGGACGCTATTATGCTGTTGGCAGCAAACACGTGCCGCCAGATGGCTTCAATCATCGGAGCAGGCGCGCTAATAGCTATTCACGGAAGTAATTTTGCGTCCCACATACGCTATTTATTATACATACCCCAGTGATGTTCTCGTTCAGGGGCAAGCCAGAAAGGTTAGGCCTATTTAGATACGTTTTGCGCAAACGTGTTGCCAAGTTGATTGACACAGACGAATACCAATGAAGCCATGCGTGTATAATACCAATGAAGCCATGCGTGTTTAATACGTGTTCGGACACATACGGGAAATGTGTTTATTTACTGACATAAACGGATACAATGCCTAAACTAAAGAGGGCTCGCAGTATCACGCATACAGAGGCGGTGGACGCTGTTCGGAATTACACCATCAGACTGCAGAGAAAGAAGAAACAATAGACCATCAGGCGATGTCGAATATGTCGAGAACGTATCAAAGGCCGGACCCCGCTTTCAGTAGCACTTTCTGTACGCATTATCGCTCATGATTTCGGTGAAAACGACCAATTCCAGCGACGTCCCGGAAAACAAAGGTTTCCCATGAAGAAATCTGAGAACATTGCGTGAACTAATGTATGAAAGAAACAATGACATTTAAAAAACCGCAAGAAGCATCGCGATTCGATGTAGGTGGAGTATTTCATTCGCGCAAACACCGAGAAAATATATATTATTGAACCATCGGTCCGAGTGCGGATTAAACAATTGTGTGTAAGATTGTGGAAGCCATTTCCATGTCAAAGATAGAGCAGCCTGAAAAAATGTGACATAGAATTGCGAAAACGAAGCACACAAGTCAGTAATACTGGTTGTGGTATCAAAACGTCACACTGCCACATTCACCTAGGCACTGACGTACATATCAGGCAGTATGTATGGGCATCCACCTCAGAGTTCTTATGGGCCGTTGCTCGTGGCTGCGACGTTATATGTCACAGACCGTTACCACCAGTTCGGTCTTATTACTTACTCAGGACACAGCCTCAATTATGGTCGACCAGATTCGTCCATTAGGACCGAAGTGCCACATCAATTGTTCCATTAGTTTCCAGCGTTGTGCGGTCGAAGCACAACGACAGATTTGACGAATTTATGTTGTATGATGCTGTGTGTGTGATGGAAAACTCTGAAAATCAGAAACATAATACAAATATGTGTGAAAACATTCGAATGTGAATACACAACGAGTAATGCGACATAATTCAATTAGGAATACTATGAAAACATATGTCGGAATACAGATATGTGTGAATACATTCGAATATTGATATAATAGAAATAATATTTAACAATACTCCCATCCAAAGCAAAACACCCGGATGACATGTGAACAGAGAAGCCGTTGGCATATGGAGAGTACAACGATTATTCATACATGTGTATAACCTGCACTTATCAGATGTTTGTCAGTTTTGGTTTTTAAAATGTAATGTTCTCATTGCTAGCATTTGCACGCACGCACGCACGCACGCACGCACGCACGCACGCACGCACGCACGCACGCACGCACGCACGCACGCACGCACGCACACAATCAGTAAATAATGCCACAACTAGATAATCGGAAGAATGTATCATAAAACGTTGGTTTTGCGTGTACCTGTTCACTCAAGTCTGTTCACTCAAGTCTGGGAAAACGATTACGGATATTGTAAATGGAAATGTGCAGATGCCATCTTCCACTTGACGGCAGTGTTAGGGCTGACTGCCGACCAGTCAAGTACGGACGCCGTTGACGAGCGCTGTCGATAGAGCTGTCTGTTAAGAGCGCGGCCGACTAACGGGGTACGCGCTTGGCGATAGGCAACGCGCGGTTAGTTCTTACTGTTCACATCATTAGCGTGACATGCAAGTTGTGTCTGCCACAGATGTTTACATACCGCTCCATCACAAAACCGCCGCTGTGGTTAATTACTGCGAAAGGTCGCCCGGACACTTCTCGTGTTCCGACATTGGTAGTTCGAGGGCACCAATGGCGTATTTGGGGGGAGGCATTGGTCCATGGTGCCCATTTGGGCCCCCTTTCCAAGATCTAAATATGCCACTGCTAAGGAGATGGGATTACCTGGTGCATACGTCGTATTATCTACATTCAATCGGGACTTCCTCGGCCATGGTAGTTCTCAAGACCGTAAACATGGTCAGATTGGAAGAATGGATATGTTTATGATAATTCGCTACCGAATGCTATTCGAAGTCCAGGCATGGGTATTCCAAAGAGATCACATTGCGTGTTATTTACATTATTGCTGTGGCTAAAGTGGATGCGTGGATATGTTTATAATAGTTCACTTCCAAATGCTGTCCGAATGTCTCATATGTCACGACATGGGTATTCCAAGGAGATGGGAATACTTGGCGGGTATTCCAAGGAGATGGGAATACTTGGCGGGTATTCCAAGGAGATGGGAATACTTGGCGGTTATTCCAAGGAGATGGGAATACTTGGCGGGTATTCCAAGGAGATGGGAATACTTGGCGGGTATTCCAAGGAGATGGGAATACTTGGCGGGTATTCCAAGGAGATGGGAATACTTGGCGGGTATTCCAAGGAGATGGGAATACTTGGCGGGTATTCCAAGGAGATGGGAATACTTGGCGGGTATTCCAAGGAGATGGGAATACTTGGCGGGTATTCCAAGGAGATGGGAATACTTGGCGGGTATTCCAAGGAGATGGGAATACTTGGCGGGTATTCCAAGGAGATGGGAATACTTGGCGGGTATTCCAAGGAGATGGGAATACTTGGCGGGTATTCCAAGGAGATGGGAATACTTGGCGGGTATTCCAAGGAGATGGGAATACTTGGCGGGTATTCCAAGGAGATGGGAATACTTGGCGGGTATTCCAAGGAGATGGGAATACTTGGCGGGTATTCCAAGGAGATGGGAATACTTGGCGGGTATTCCAAGGAGATGGGAATACTTGGCGGGTATTCCAAGGAGATGGGAATACTTGGCGGGTATTCCAAGGAGATGGGAATACTTGGCGGGTATTCCAAGGAGATGGGAATACTTGACGTATACGTTGTATTATTTACATTACTTCTGATTTCATCGAGACTTCCGCGGCCAGTGTTTAATACTATTGCCGTAGCTAAATGCGATGCTTGCATATGTTTATAATAGTTCACCACCAAATGCAATCCGAATGCCCCGTACGTCAGGACACGGGGATGCTGTGGACATTGGGTTAGTCTTCTAGTGGACATCCCCTCTGAACAAAACACGCGCGACACGCACGCATGCACACGTGTCTGCACTAGTCTGTAGGAAAAACTAACACACCGTCGTTATGGCACCAGTTTCGTTTCTACCAAGCATACATACAATCTGTCGCGATCAATCAGACAAAGCAGGCGATTCGAGAAATAATGCTCCACGGAAAGGTTCAGTTATCAGGTGTTCAATAAATATGAATACGTTATAGTATATGAGTCACTGCATAATAATTGTGCTACACTTTCAACTGCTGCACATTTATAAAATAAATGTTGTTTGACCATTCTAACTTTGATGTTGCACGTTTTTGTGACCTTTGTGCTAACTGCGTAAATGTTGGTCAGGATAAAAATTCATATAACTACGACCATTTTTGTAAGCATCCATCACGTGTTTTTTCCATGCGGTTGCGGAACTGTTACGGTCAGTGTGTAGCCGTAACTAGACATCGTGTCAGAGTGTGTTACGGTCAGTGTGTAGCCGTAACTAGACATCGTGTCAGAGTGTGTTATGGTCAGTGTGTAGCCGTAACTAGACATCGTGTCAGAGTGTGTTATGGTCAGTGTGTAGCCGTAACTAGACATCGTGTCAGAGTGTGTTATGGTCAGTGTGTAGCCGTAACTAAACATCGTGTCAGAGTGTGTTACGGTCAGTGTGTAGCCGTAACTAGACATCGTGTCAGAGTGTGTTATGGTCAGTGTGTAGCCGTAACTAGACATCGTGTCAGAGTGTGTTATGGTCAGTGTGTAGCCGTAACTAGACATCGTGTCAGAGTGTGTTATGGTCAGTGTGTAGCCGTAACTAGACATCGGGGTCAGAGTGTGTTCTGTTGTAATGAGAATGTGTCTTAGTTTTATAGTAAATTATCTTATACCACGTGCGACTACGTTTAACAAAGGACATGTTTTGAGTTAGTTTAAGCCTTCCATAGATTTAACGCACACACTATCCCACTGCAGGCTTATTTTATCCAGTTTGTGGAATACTGTGCATTGACATTATGAATGAGTACCTTGTCGATATACGGCTAACAGCACGAACATGAGTGTCTTGTATATGATCTGCCCGAGTATTTTCGTTTCTTTTAGACACTTTGTCTACATGATGTACATATCACGTAGAACTGACTAAGAGAAGCACATATATGTTATATATCAGATGTTTTACATGCATAGTTTCATTTTCTATGACATAAAGCTCTGGAATCTGCTTTCTGTTTTCGCCAGCGAATCTTCATTTGGATACGGAGCTGCTACTCTTATGACTTTTGCATTAATCTTATTTAACATATTATTTTTCTCCAAATAGGCTGCCCGTCTACCGAATCTGCATTCCGTGTGTTCTACATAACCCTCTGTTCGCAGCACCGTTTTAGAAATGAATATCATGCTTAATTTAATTTTCTATACGATAAATTAAACCCAAACAATAAATCATATGTCGACTGCTGTTTTAAAACCGTTAGTCAGTTGTGATGGGCAGGCCAGGTCGGATTCGATTCGCCCGGCGTTGACCGCGCGAGTGCCTCGCGCCGCAGGCCACGCCACTGCACAGTCGGCCGTAGCAATCACAGCAGTCGTTTCTCCGTCTCGCTGCGCGGCTGTGTGTTCGCGAGATATTTGTCGGCGCCACATCGGATCTACACGGATTCATTGGCGGCGCGTATGATTTGTGCAGCGAATGAGCGGACGAGGCGCACGAATTATGATATTCTGCCAATATCGGCTTGATTCAGCCGAGGACGTCTACTCTCGCCAGACGGTCGTCGCCATACGACATGTCGACAGCAAGTGATGGGATCCCGTGATGCTGATGTCGGGTTTATCTTCAGGTTGTCGCTGCTCGCCACCCTGGTCAGCTCCGTGTCCACGACCCGGGTTTGGGAGACGCGTGAGTACCATATCAAGCAGCCAGCAAACGCTACCGAATCGGCTCGCGCTGAATATTTTATTTGTCTCCGAGTTCAGCTGCGCTTCGCGACACAGTGAAGCGAAGCCGAAGGCTCGAGTATATCGTTAATCAATCGTTGATGTTATTCGCCGTTTTATGCAGTCGCGTGTTCGTTAAACAATGCCGGCTATCGGCAGGCAGCGAGCCGTGGTCGAGGTTGTAGTCCGGCCACGTATTCGCGGTTTCTGTTGCTGTTTTGTACTGCATAACTTGTGGAGACATTCGGGAAAGACCTCAGCGATGTTGAATCCATGCATGGTTGAAAGGTCAAAGAAGACAGCTGAAGTTCCGGTGTCATATATGTGGGTTAATCATGCTTAAGTTTAAGCTTGTATATGTAATATATGTACATACATAGTACGTATACAAATATGCAAAAAACATATACTATAATCAGACATAGGGGTACATATACACACATACACACACATACCATGGGGTACACACACACGCACGCACGCACGCACACACACACACACACGCCATAAATAAATGGACTAGCAATAAAGAAAGCACTCCTGACACAGTTACACGTGTTAGCTGTGTTCATTTGTGAAACAGGTTCAAAAACAAAACATTACAGCTTACACTCCAACAAAGCGCTCCAGTTTGTTGACCCCAGAGATGGGGTCCTCGTTGGGACTGTTTGGACTGTCTGGATATATTCCCTTGTTAGGTCATTGACATAAACTGGACACATACCATAAACCAACATACAATTAACACAGTAACCAGGTTTTAAATATGCGATTGTTTCAACTTTGTCATTGGCAAACGACACGTTTAACTACGTGTGCCACACCACATCTCCTCTAGAGTCTCCGTGTCATGTCTTAGTCCTAGCCCTTAGTCCTCTGTGGTCTACAATACTAAAGGGGGTTGATTGCATTCAAGATACATGTCAGTATTTAAATGTGAACGAATACGTAGAATGGTACAAAGTAGTTCTGCAATCTACAAGCGCGTCACGTTAATCGTACTATAATGTTATTTCCTTCGCAATCTTGATTGATTCACTCTGAGGACGTAATTTCTTGAAAGCAGTGCGCACTTTTAATACGCTCTCTGTAAATTGCCTGGCCGTCTGTCTGTCTGTGTGTTTGTGTGTGTGCGTGCGTGCGTGCGTGCGTGCGTGCGTGTGTCTGTGTGTGTGTTTGTGTGTGTCTGTGTGTGTGTGTGTGTGTGTGTGTGTGTGTGTGTGTGTGTGTGTGTGTGTGTGTGTGTGTGTGTGTGTGTGTGTGTGTGTGTGTGTGTGTGTGTGTGTGTGTGTGTGTGTCTGAAATAGCGATAGCGAATAGTTCCAAACCATAACCATGTTTACGAACAAGTAGCCATGCTGATTTATTTTGCCAACTATCCTTCCGATCGTTTGTTCGTTGCACTATCGACGATAACTACTGATAGTTACATTTACTATCGATAGTGTTGCATCGTCACATCTACTTTTGAGATGCATCGATAGTTCGATGTGTTGTTGCATCCGTATTTATTATAGTAATTTATAAATATTCCAGGAGAATCCCCACGTGGCTACATAACATTAATGTTTCCCTCAATGAAACCAATGCTAACAGTCAGTCAGGTTATTAGTACATTTCTTAAATTCCTACAATTATATTTTGAGTATATCAAAATGGAAGATTATATCAATATCTAGCAACATGCACAACCGAGGTTTCGTAGTCTGCCAATGTGCCCCTTTCCATTTTCATAAAAAAATCTTAAGGTTCACAAAATCCTCAAAAGGGGGCACCGTCTGAAAATAGCTGGCACTTTATTCGTGCGCCATGAACCCGGAAGAAAATTAACGACTTGTCCCCGCGTCCCAGGGTGTTGTTCTTGACGCCGTAGACCGGTAATGTGTGGCTCAGGCAAAGCGGCGAGAACGGTGCTAGGCTACGTAGGCGGACGGAAATGCCACGATAGATTGCCTATTGACCCGGGGCATCACGAAATGTCGTTATGGGCGCCAAATTCTATTACGCACAATTTTGCGGACTGTCAATTGTTATGTCTCCGTGAGAGACGCGATGCTTGAGACCTGCTAGACTGCGCTCCCCGTTAAACTCAGCACCTTGGGATTAATTTGTGTACTAACGGCTGAGCAGCTAACAGAATTAAAGGGGGGGTGAAGCACTCGAACAACCATAGCCCAAACATAATAACATACCATTTACAGTATATATCACCCTTATATGATGGGCGCAACGCCACGGTAATTTTGTAATATCCTTTTAAACTTTGCCATTATCTTCGCTGGGCGGCGCCATATTGCTCAGCGGCAGAGTGGTTTGAGTACGAGCTCCTGGCACCGCGTTCACACAGTAAAAACCTCTCGGAAAAACGGCCGAAACGCATGGAAAATCGAATAAAAAGAAAACTGGTGTGCACTGGATGGCTCCTGGATATATCAACTAGTACTACAAATGCAAGGAAAAAACTTTTGATCGACTTTCGAGGAAGAATTTGCAGCGGAAAAGGTGGTTGCAAATGCGGAAATTGCCGTGTCCGCCAGCCGCAGGCTCTGCGAGTGACCACTTTTCCGATGCAGATTACAAGACAAAAGACGTATGTGATGAGCATGGACAGACGGTGAGCATCAAGATGTCATTCTTGGTCAAAGACATCTTAGATCTTTTTTCCGCATATGACCATGCATCTACAGACTATTCTGCGACAAGGAAACGTCATATATCAGAGGGCAGAGCGATGCGTAGGAAGCGACGAGCCGAAACCAGGTTAGTAAATTGGATTACCGTTACCATTGTGACTTATCACTACGATTACAATATAGTTCCACCCCAATAAGCACAGCTGTGCTTCAACGTCAGCATATATATGACCCACAGTAAATCGAAATGTATGAATACAATAAAGTGCGAGTAAGTGTTAATAGTTTGATATAATTACGAGTGTTTTCCAATCCGCCGATTTATTTTCGACGTGATCAGGTGTACCGTACCGTCAATAGTATACGCGGCCGTACTCAAAACAATAACAATAACTCAGTAAGTGCTACAGGATATACTGCAGCCTTGTAACATGGGCCATGGCGTATGTACTAGGCAAAATTATTCAAGAAAATAAGACAGTCATAATAATTAAGTCTCATACTCCTGTGTTCTAAATCATAAATGCCTAGAGAGCAAGCGGCAAGCCTGGAGGGGGGGTTAGATGCATGGGAGAAACACGACGAAAAGACAGTATAGACTATAGTGCAACAGAAGCCTACTGTTGCTGTTTACATTTCAAATTCTTTATGGAAATATTTAAATATACAAATACTTTGATTGTGATTAAGTGCAAATGCAGTTACAAAAACTTTTTAAAAGTATTTAAATATTTAAGTAAAATGCATTTCACCTATGCAATGTCTAGCTGGAAAGGAAACTAACTAAGGCATCGTCATCTACCCAGTTGAACACTGTCAGATTACATGTCTGCTTTCTATAATGACACTTTACAATTTTTGTCTGAATTCTTGTGACTTGACAATAAGGCAAAATTATATAAAATGAATTTGCTTTATTGATCAGATTAAACCCCACATGTAATAACCGGAAGTTCATAAAGAGATGTATTAATTACATTTTATTCTAACACGACTGATAACACTGTAATGAATATCGTGGTGGAGGGGGCAACTGTCGGCAACCCATTGTATTAGTACAAGCTATACATATGAAGGAAGTATATCAGGCATGGGGTCAATTCTGTTTTGTCAATTCCAAAAAATCACTTCTAATTCCGCCTTGCAAAAAATCAATTCCAACTGTTACAATCCTAGGCTAAAGAAAAATTCAAATCCAATTCGTTTTAACACAGTTTTATTTGTCACGTGTGCACAATCATATTTAATTAGATATGATTAAAAAATTATTGTTCGTTAAATGCACACATACACACACACACACACACATATATATGTATATATATATATATATATATATATATATATATATATATATATATATATATATATATATATATATATATATATCAGGTTTGCCATAAAAAACTTTAAAATGGCATCCAGCCATTTTATATGTACTTTCTACTGCGACACCTCTCCTGGATTTTTGGTAACAAAACCAGACATTTTGGACAGCCCTGGACAGTTGGGTCATTAATCTGAGTTTTGAACAGTTTCCCCTGTTTATATTGGGTCCAGGTCATTTGCCCCCCTCCCGGACATTTGCCCCTTTGTCACTTGCCCCCCAGACATTAGCCCCTTGCCTTATTCAAAATCTGGACATTTGCCCCCTGTCCGTAGCTTCTGGATTATTTGTAAGTTTTTTTTAAGAAATGTTTTTTTAACTTATTTTTTTTGTTTCTGAACATAAATTCAAGATATATATTACCCTAATTGCAATTAATGTTCTTTGTGCCAGATCAGCCAAGTAAATTACTTTATGTAGTTGGAGATGATCCTGTAATCAAAGGATTATCTTTATTGCAATTGTGGAAGAAGTCAGTGACATTAGGACCAGGACATGTTAGGACAATTGAGGATATTTGAAAGAAGCCATCTCAACAAGGTTTCTTTTGAATTGCATTTACCATGGAGAGTTGGAGTGACTCCATTTTTCTATAAAACTGGATGCAAAAGCCAGAGTTGTCAGAAAACACTTATAACTTCATCATGGAAATTACTACTAGCATCTGAGGAGGTCAGAAGCTATGTTTTGAGTGTCATTCCTACACCAAGAAGGGGGACCAACAAGATTACTCTTCAATGGGAGTGAAGCCAGCGTCGATCCTAATCATGCAAGGGTGCTGTGGTCACTGATCTGATCTCCAGATCCAGAATGTGATCAACAAGACTGCCTGCAACCATGATGGTGACACGGCACAGATAGAAGCTGCCAAGGTCCGTGAGGACCTGAAAACTAAGGCAGCTAATACCAGGGGCACTCCAAACCAGCTGATCTCTGACTCGTTACTGTCCACCACTGTTTGTGGAAGCATCACCCCAAGAACCCATCTTCCACCACTGATCTGACTATCAATGATACCTGGAAGACAACTGGTGACAAGATCATCTCATACACACTCCAGGGGATAGGCCATTGCATTAGGCTAAAGTGACTTCGACTTGTCATTGAATGTTATGTTATTGTAATAATAATGATAAAACTGCAAACTGATTTTCACTTGTCAACTATCATAGAAAAAAGGGGCAGATGTCCTGGGGGGGAGCAAATATACTAGGAGGCAGATTTATATCGCTATCAGTTGTGGTATCATTGATATTTCATCAAATTTACTGGAAAGTTTGAGTCTTCAACATCCTAATCTCCAACATGTATTCTCCATGGGGACATTTTTAATTACTACAAAGGGCAAACCCTACAGCCACATGTAACAGCATTGTACAGGTGACCAGTGACATGTGTAGTATGGGAAACTTGTGGGCTGAACATTAGGCTTGGATAAAAAAAAGGGGCTGCATTCAAGTGGGGCAGGCTTCCTCTCTCACACAAAGGGAATGAGCAGGCAGGTGCCCTTAATTGGCAATCTCTGTAAATAAACCTTGTACACTGAGAAAGAAAATGAGGCCTGAATGGTCTGATTTTGGTTTTACTGTCTATTACAGTAACTTAGTATTTCTTTTTGATGCAAATGCTTGATTATATTGTTCTTGGTCACAATGTTTCAATACCAGAGTAGACAGTGTCTATGCTGTAATGTTGACAACTTCCTGGCTGTTACCAGATTCAGGGTGACATGCTAATAGCAGACAAATATGATTTTAAAAGTAATATAAGTAAATATAAAGGTAAATATTAACAGTATCAAGTCAATAATTCCAACAAAATCAATTCCAATTCCGCAAAAAAAAAAAAAAAAAAAAAAAAATCCAATTAAAAAAACATTTTTTAAGTCAATTCCAATTCCGGAACTGGAATTGAGGGTCAGTTCCAATTCCGGAATGGAATTGACCACATGCCTGAAGTATATTCATGACAATATCTTGTCTCTGTGTATTACACCAACAGTCATGAACAGTATAATTGAATTGAAACAAGCTTATGTCTGTGGGGCTTTTGTCGGGAGGGGCTTTTGTCCATGCACCATACTATCTAGCAGATGCTTTCAGTATAATACCTAATAATTATATATATATTTACATATATATATATATATATATATATATATATATATATATATACGTGTGGGCAGGTATGTGTGTGTGCGTGCAGCATTTATAAGGTAAAGATGTCACAAGCATAGATCTGCATTTGGTCCAATAACAATATTCATGCATTATGTTATCTAAATAGAGTGTCAGATATAAAATAAGGAACCCCATAGAAAGTATACCTATGGGTCCATATTTTGTTAAGGAATTTGGACCCCTTATAGAATTTTGACCTCCCTGTCCCATTGAAAACAGTGCAATGTTGATTAGATAATATAATACGCTTTGGAGCTAGGATGCTACAATTTTGGTTACATGCGTTTGGTTATGTTACCAGTGGCATTCATCAAACTGACCAAACAGATTCATTAAAAACATTAAGAGATCAGTGAAAGACCCATTGGTTGAATTAACATGGCTCCATAGGGAAAATGCTTTTCCCTGTGGTTGATTACTTTATATATTCTATATGACACTGGCACTCTTATATTCTAAAAATAATATATACAAGAGAAAGTTTCTCACATTGTGATTCATTTTTATTATGCAAAAGATGAATTTTGTAAAATTTACAAGTCACTGTATGTGTAATCTTTTCAGATGAAGGATTCACCATTGGTTCGTACAAGTACAGGTACTAGTTTTGAAGCATCCAGCGCTACGGGTGATGCCGTCAATCTTTACATTACGGATGTCACCTTTAGTGCCATCACTGCTACTACTGCTGTGGCACCACATACAACTGATGCTGAAATGCAAATCGATCCAGTAACGATATTTCAAGTGCGACACTTCGCGAATGCTGCTGTAGTCATGGATGACATTATTGCACCAATGAACGTTGATCATGACTACTCCTATGTGAAGCTTCCATCAGATTCAGTGAGAATAAAGACATTGGTGCAGATGATGCACACCATGTGATAACAGCGACATAACCAAGGATGACTCAAGCAGCTCCGACACCTATGAGAAAGAGAAGAAGTTTGTCATTCGTGAGAAAAACTTATGTCACTTTTCTGCACCTGCCACACACCAAACAGCCATAAACT
This sequence comes from Lamellibrachia columna, assembly GCA_963662155.1. Taxonomy (NCBI): domain Eukaryota; kingdom Metazoa; phylum Annelida; class Polychaeta; order Sabellida; family Siboglinidae; genus Lamellibrachia; species Lamellibrachia columna. The sequence continues at coordinate 58,959,143 of OY759262.1, forward strand.
GTGACACAGGTTGTACTCATGTCTGATCTATCAGCCAAGGTCTTTCGGATACTGGGGTGTCTGTCAGAGGAAAGTGTGCTGATTTCTACCCCTGGATGAGTGAAAGGTGAATTGAATATGTTAGGTGTACATGTACTATCAGTCAGAATAAGTAGTGTATTGGTGTATATTTACTGCCAGTAGTGTATTGGAACAGATGGTTGGTGTACTATCAGTCAGAACAAGTAGTGTATTGATACATATGATTGGTGTACATTTACTGTCAGTACAAGTAGTGTATTTGGTAGAGAATGAGACGCTTGGTTTACATTTGCTGTCGGTAGGAACAAGTAGTAGATTCCGTCAGAACAAGTAGTATATTGGATACACATGATTGGTGTACATTTACTGTCAAAAGAAGTAGTGAAATGGTGCAGATTCCAGAATGAGATCATTGGTGTACATTTACTGTTGGTAGGAACAAGTAGTGTATTGGTATGCATGATTGGTGTACATTTACTGTCAGTCAGAACAAGTAATATTGTTACACATGATTGGTGTACATTTACTGTCCAATCAAAACAAGTAGTCTATTGCCATTGGTACAGATGATGATGGTGAAACAGTTAAAATGCCTTGGCTTTATAAAGATTAATTATTTCCTAAGCTAAACTACCAGTATATTTGATATGTTGTGGCATAATAATGATGTGTGTAACTGTGATATCCATGTTCCAAGTTGTATTTCCCGGTGGTAGAAGTCACTGTTTTAGGTCAATGTTTAGTCTTGGTTTCAGTCATTCTAGTTAGCCTTATTTCTTTGGTAATTGTTTTACTATGTGAATAAACGTTTGATATATTTTATGTTGGTCTCAATATAAATGAAATTGTGTGTAGTGACATGCAAGATGCTGCAGGTAACATTTTTGTTGACAGAAATGGGATATAGATAAGAAGGCATTCACATCATTAAGTTATTAATATTTTAGTGGGAATTTTTGTAGTTTTCCAGGTTGTTTTTCGACCTGCTGCATACTGTGGGTGCCTCACAATTTGTCTATAACAGACTATTAGTACACTCACCTGTGTCAGGTCAATCTCCATAGCTAAACTTTCCATCAATTCAATTCGGTTCAGAATAGACATCACAGATCCTTCCCACATCGCAGGATGGGATTACTTGTCTTGCCTTTCCTGAGCCTGAAATATAATTTGTCAGGGTTAGTTGATAGCACTAATTCCATAATTACCATAATAGTTGCAAAACTGTGAACATTACATACTGTCAGTAGTTAATTATTGTTATTTAAATTATTACATTGCACCAAACAACAAGGTGTTGTGGTGTGCTACAGAGAGGGGTGATTACAAGTACGAATATTAATGTAATCATGATTACAGTAATTATTGCAATCACAATTGCTAATGTAGTCATGATTACAATCATTATTACAATCACGATTACGGTAACATTTAAGAATATATATATATTCACATAATGAATTAAATAAACCCTCATGTTATTATTGTCATCAATGTTATTCAACACAAAATCAAACACAATATTAAAATACAGTCACGGTACACTTCATTAGATTAGATACAAAATAAAGAGAAAAGCCTGCTTGCATTGCCATTGTAGTTCGGACCTCGCCCTCGGGCTAGGTAAAAGAAATATGCAGAAAAAATATGATTATTAAAATGGCAATGATTCGATAACAATTGAATTACTGACCTGCCCACGAATCAATGAGTCGGCACGCAAATCATGCAATGACAGCAGACCAACATCTAGCACTGCTCTGTGTGTGCATATCACTACAAAATCATCGTCTTCGCCTTCGTACGGTGATGCAAGCACCAACGCGGTCGGGCACACGGTGCTGCATAGCCATAGCCTAGCCCTAGCCCTAGGCATGGTAGCTTCCTCGGCGCAGCATGATGACTCAACGTAAACGTGCGCAGACATCGGGACGCAATTTCCACAGGTTCACCACATCACATTACCTAGTCAGGAATCGTTGACAGTCAAAGCGCTGTTGTAATTTTTCCTAAATCCAACGTCAACAAAGGCGAAGCCGACCTGGACTCTGGAGTCTGGAGCGTGACTCGCACACTCGGTGACACTTTACGACTGTCAACCGTTGTTTCCGTGTGGCCTGTCGAAGTAGACTCTTCGTCTGTGGTTTCCATTTCTCCAAAGATAGACAACTATTACGGAAGTTCAGTAAACCACTAATCGCTAGTAGCAGATCTGGTAAAACTGTCACAAGCGATGCATCTATCTTGTCAACAAATAAAAAATAGTTCCGGTATTACGTTATCGCATATTCTCGTTGGTTAGCGTCTCGTGTGTTCGAGAAGTGTGGCGTTTTCCACGATTTTTTGCGTGTTTTGTTGTAATTTCTTTAACTTTTTTTATTTGGAACGAACAAAAACGCTATTTTGCTCACGTGTGTAAACACTTGTATATATAACAGAGACCCATATCTTTTTTTTCGCTCCAGAATGCCTATTTACGAAATAAATCGCAAAAAATCGGAAATTTACATTGATTAGATATACGCGACTCAAACCACTCGTTTCGACAACAAGATGGCGATACGCAGTGATGCATTTTGCCGATTTTTGTCTCGAACAAAATCAGTTTTTCAGTTTATCTCATAAATTAGCAGGTATCTGTCACCATTAATGCATAGTTAGATAATATATATTTAAATATACGGCATAACACAAAATTGCTTCAGTTCCCCTTTAAGCACTGTGTTTGTCCCTGGTTCACAAGTTCCAACGGTATTTGCTGTAGTAGGTCGTGGGGTGAGATTGTCTTTAAAATGAAAGTGGATTATTGGTGAAAACGTTTAGAGATGCATCTGAAGCCGGGTATTATTTTAACATGCTTTAATAAGATTGTTATGTCCTGATGGCAAGTGGACAAGGAAGCCGTTGATTTATCGAGAGTCCAACGATTTGTCTTCTTTGTATGGCCCACGCTTGTAAAATAGCTGCCAATGTTGTTATTGAACATATTCACAATGTTAGCTTTAACACTGTCAGCATAGGACGAGGCAGATCATGAGCCGTTGCGAGTGGAACACTCTTGATAATCTGAATGCCCTGAAGGTTGCTATAACATTAAGGGCATGAACACAATAATTGCTGTACTAATATAAGTATATAAGTAATTACAGAAAGCCACTTTTGATAAATGGAAGGCGTACAAAGGTAAAAAGAAACACGCGGTGTTTAAGCACTACTTATATAATACATAAGGAAACAGCAATTGAGCAACATGAGAAATAGCATCATACAACAAGTGGCATCTAGCAATATATGCAGCAAATCGCATTACTAAAACATTAAAGCGAATAATAATAATGTTTCAACAGAAGATAAAAAGCACTGAACATTAATGTCATCGTCGCAGTCTCAAACGGAATTTCCCAGGGCAGCGTCTGCAGCCCTGGAACCTGAGTTGTTTAGTATGTGCTTACGTTTAGTATGTGCTTACTTCATTAAAGATCTAACAAACGCAGTTACACTCGCTGCACGAGATGTTTGCCGATGTCACTGTAGTGTTCAGTAGTATTCAGCACAATGCAGGAACACGAGGATTCCATGAGTTGTCAGATAACTAAAGCAAATGATACGAAGTCCGCCGACGAACACCGAGTGAATCGGGCGAAATATTCAGAAAGAATTTAAAAAAAAAATTATAAGTAATTACGATGTCAAATATACAAAATGATGCACATTAGTAAAATAATCATGGGGCAAGAATGCGATATGGTGAACAACACTGAACGTAAGAGCATATCAACTACAACGCTAGAGACACGTCTTGAATGCAAGAAAACTAAGATGGTCTGTAATTGTAGAAGCACAAGTTAAGAAAACGACTAACGTTTTTGGTTTGATTAATACTCCAGTATCAGATCAATTAAACAACAACATATATCGACACAGTGTTAGTTAGGCCCGACCTAGAATATGTAGGACGTATTGCAGAAAGACTGGGGTGATATGGAAATACGTCCCTGTAAACTAGCATTTCATACTTCTGTTCTAGCAATAATTAATTTGAATAAAACTAATACAGATGTTGCAGTATCAAACGTCATGACGTTTTTACGATGTGAGGGTAGACCCACCAGAGGAATGCTCTTCCCGGAGAAAATGTAAACGTAAATAAAATACTATCAAAAACAGATCCCATAAACTTCGGAAAATATATTCTTGTGTTTTCGTTTTTACTGATATACAAAAGAAAGATGAACAGGATGGGCTGAACCTAAACAGTTGTACACAATCTGATATAGAACACCTAAACAGTTGTACACAATCTGATATAGAACATCTAAACAGTTGTACACAATCTGATATGGAACACCTAAACAGTTGTACACAATCTGATATGGAACATCTAAACAGTTGTACACAATCTGATATAGAACATCTAAACAGTTGTACACAATCTGATATGGAACACCTAAGCAGTTGTACACAATCTGATATAGAACATCTAAACAGTTGTACACAATCTGATATAGAACACCTAAACAGTTGTACACAATCTGATATGGAACACCTAAACAGTTGTACACAATCTGATATAGAACATCTAAACAGTTGTACACAATCTGATATAGAACACCTAAACAGTTGTACACAATCTGATATAGAACACCTAAACAGTTGTACACAATCTGATACATTGTTGTACGCCACAGACATCTGGACACTGGGAAACCACAGAGATGTGTATCTAGGGAGTGAATTAAAAGTACAAACTCAAAACAACAACAACATTGAATACTAACCCACGAGAACTACAACGTTTGAGGACGTCATCAAGAGAACATCAGATGACAGGACCATATGACCTATGCCCAACTGTAGCATGATTCGTGTCCTACCACCTTTGCAGACTGTGCCAAGAAGGAGACACCTGCAATTTGCTTGTCACTGCAAGAGAGTAGTGGACCAACCAGTCTCCAAGCTGGTGTTTTAGAAACCTCCGAGAAGTACAGGTGGATGTCGCAGGAAAGCCCTGACGTACCCTAATTTGCTCGCCAGAGATGTACACCTTGAGCCAGTTGAGGCTATGGATGGGACAGTTGCTGTAGTTGCTGCTTCCATTCCGATCAGGGACGACTGATCAACAACAAACAGAAATAGATGACTTTGACACTGGCAGTTGGATGAAAGCGATCGTAGTGGGGCATGAATAAAACGACTAAACCGACTGAAGGTGGACCAAAACGACTAGACCGAAGACCGACTGAAGGTGGACCAAATGGAGAAAGAAACATCTGGCGGAACGGAGGAAGATACTTGCATCGAACCTGCAATAAAGAGTCGAAACGGCTTAGTATAATGTTACAATCAGAAACAACGTTCGTCATTCAACAAGTTATGTGTGAGTCTAAGCCCAATTTCAGACAGGTTTTGCAAACACTGCCTCTGCTCTCTCTCTCTATAAAACATCACTCTTTTAGATAATTACCTTGTTTTTGCCTGTTGGTGGCGTGTTTTCCCCCGAAACTGGGTAAAAAATCGCACAATGATCGCTTGAAGGCTTGTTTATGTGACTGATGTTTAGCTAGTGAACCTTTTGCGCTGTTTAATGTTCTCGCGACGGTCACATATCAACCAGTGCCGTCGGCTCATCTTCAATTAGCGGCGATATTCGTGCTTCAACTACGCGGGCAAACCTCTTAGACAAATCCCTTGTAATGAAACGTTGTCATTCTGTCGGAATCAGTACATTAGCACTCTATTTCATGATTCTCCGGTAACTGCACAACGTATTTTTACCGTACGTGTCGTTAAACGTATGTCTATGGACGTTTGTTGAATTCATCGCTGCGAGACTGACTACTCGATCTATGACGCTGAAAACGCCGCTAGAATATGCATTGTGTCGCATTTTGAGTTCACTGCACCAACAAACATTACGTCTTGTGTCGAATCGATATCACTCATCTGGTTCCGAGTATTAATCAGTCAGACCGATCCGATAAACGGCGACAATTTGAGACGCACCAACCTCAAAGCTTTTTAATCTTCGCATCCATTTTGTTCGGTGTACTCTGTAGACACATTAACTAACGCGAGACAGGCGAGATAAACTGAGTTAATGAATGCTCCCACACAGCATTATGGACCATATATACTTGTCTGCTTATGCGTACAGCCGCTGCAATATCGCCATATATCGGATAGTTGTGGCAAACTAACTCAAGGCGTCATCTGCCAGTTAGGAATTGTGGAACGCGGAGATGCGTTGATGCAACTGTAACTGCCATGTTTAAGACCGTGAGAAAGGGGGTCCGTATCACTGAGGGGTAGAAGGTCAGTGAGACCGCCTGTATCTTTCAAAGATATTTTTTTTAAATAATAACTAAAACATAGTTTTAAAAGGTTTCATCCAGTCGTATATTCTTGCGAGGTAGGTAGCAGAATTGATTGAACCGTATCGTGGACGCTTTTGCAGTGGCTCGTGAGAGATGGAGTCTACAACAGGTCACATATTTACCCCCTGTGTGGGGTATTCTACTTCCCCGGCATAGACATCAGACAGAAGAGACAAGAGGCGTATAATGTCTCATCCAAAAGACAAAGTGGGGTGAACAAAATTGCCCCTGTTTCCAAACGGCAGCAGGTGGTCAGTGAGAACGTTATATCTAAATCTAACTCTGAGAGTAATATATAATTTATTTCTTGTATTATTCGGGTGTTCTAAAGCAATTGATTGTTTCACTGACCGTCTAATGATTGCATACCATTTCCTGCTCAAAGAGTAGATCACTTCACCACGCTACTCCTAAAAATCAAATACCTTATTATGAACAGCCACACGTGATGACATATTTTGAAACAAATTACTGCGAAAAGGCACAGTTAAATCCCAATCAATTGTTCTGGTTCCTCCAGTTTAAATGATAAATGACGCGTGCTGCCAGTGGAGTGCGAGCCTGCAGGGGAATAACGTGTGTTTCGTGCGATCGATTCAATGTCCAGGGATTAGGTATTTTCAATTTGTTCTTATATCATCGACTAAGGACGATGCCCTGGAGCAGATTCAGACACAGTATCTAACCGATGCACTATATTTCGCCTACGTCGTGTTTTATTTCACATTAATATAATGCACGCAAATTGAGCACTATATCGGTGTTATCGATGCGCACAGAAATCTGAGCGATGTTGCTGCAGTGTAGAATGGGTCATTCGTCTGCGGTGAGCAGACACACGTTCTCTCATTCTCTTTGCGTGAGAAACTGCAATAAAGGAATAAATACGACATCCGCTTCTCACCGGCCACATAGGGGTGTGCCACGACTGTCAATCAGGTTGTCTTTCGGTGTTGTTAGCCGATGTGCAGGAATTACACTGCTTAAAGAAAAAAAATAATAATAAAATAAAAAATATCACTTACATTTTTTTTTCTTACAAAATATATAGTCAAATTAATTATGTAGAAATTAAACCACGGGTGCCTCTTATGATACCGACCAATTTCGGTCTTAATAGGAGTCTCCTGTCCCATACATTGACCTGAACATTTTATTCTCATACTACACAGTGCATTGTAAACAGTTTGTTTAACTGACTTTGCTTGTCTTTGCTTCTTATTAATAGGACATATGAGTAATAACTGTATTATAAATTATATTGGCATGTATAATTGGGACAAATAAATATGATTCTGATTAAAATTATACCTTATCGTAGACTAATCCAACTGGAAACCTGAAGGCAAGGTAAGACAAACATGTTTGTTCTAACTTGCCTTCAGGTTTCCAGTTGGAAACAGAGAGATCGCTTATTGAACAAGCGATGCTGATCTGCGGTTTGTGTGACTTTTGTCAATTTTAATCAATGAGATTTAGATTCAGATTCTTCTTGCCGAATGATCAATAGTTGATGTTCTGACTAAACCTGCTCACATATCTCCTGTGGAGGCAGAGGTTTCAAATAACTGAGCTATTCTGAATATACAATTCCTGTATTAGTTATCCGAGTATAGATATATTAGCATGGTGGTTTTATATTGCACTGCCTGCATTTCTTCAATGCCTTTTTTGGAAATGTCCTTCCCGGACACGTGGTGAGTTCTTCCACTAGAAGAAGTTTCCTCCCGTTCTCGTTTCCCATCTCACCGCACTGCTCAGCACAAGTATATCCGGTGTTTTTGCCCCCCCCCCCCCCGCCCACCCCACTGATTTACGCAAGAGTCGAGATTTTATCGGTTCAACGCAATTTTTTTTTCTCACTTATTCTGGAATGGGTCCATTTTGCAACATGTCACTGCAACACTTGTAACTGAAACTATTCTCGAATGCGGCAAAGAACACGATTCGTAAACAGTAGCACTTCGACATTTTCCGGGATCATCAATTTATATAGACCCAGAAAAGCATGTGTCCACGGCTCATATAATATTGGCGTGGTCGTTACAACCGGGAGGCGATCTCGGGCTGCGGGTCGGTTGGACGGTCGATCAGTCGAAATCTACCTTTCTATGCCTGTTTTCTCTACCTTACGTTCAGCAGATAATTCATTATAACAATCATGACAAAGATGTTCTGGAGCGTTCAAGCTGGGGTGATATAGGGGACTATTTTACCATATTCAATACCTGTTACATCCTTTATCAGCGATTGATTCAAAGAACGAACTTATAAATGCAAATATGTCAGCATTGCGTATTTCATTGCGCGCACACGCGCGCGCTGCCGCACACGCACGCACACACGTTTACTCTTGTACAATCACTATATGTTACACGATGTCTGTCCGCAGTCTACATGGACGACTCCGAGCACTGCTCCAGTCGGTTGGTTCGCAACGACAACATGGCGGAGGGCGACATGTACGAGGTGATGTCTGATAGTTGGGATGGCCGCTCGCGCTGGGCCCAGCGTCCAGCCGAATGCTGGACATCCTTCAACTTCGGGGACCGCTATATTTCTGTCACCATCCACGAGTGGCGCTGTCGGGACGACTTCCGGAAGCCATTCCTGACCGTCTACGACGACTGCGACGGTCGTCGACGTAACGTGTTGGTCAGTGTCGCTTGTCGTGTGGTTGTAGCCGTTTCGTACGCTGTCAACTGTCAACATTATATTCGTCATGAATATCAACATCACTTCCAACGTTATCACAACCACCTCTGATTAGCAGGACTAAAACATTTACATGTAAAAGTGTAGTTTAGTACACGTTGTGTGACATTCTGTAACAGTCTTCTATATATCAATCGTGTCCTACTTGTGATTAATATTAATTTATGTAGTCATATCTACACATATTTCGTAGATGTAATATCTGGTCAATATCAAGAATCGTCACCTACATCACTAGTTATATTTACGATTGGACGCTGACAATATTCTGCTTACGCCTATCACAAAGTCTGGTTGTTGTTATCGTAAAATGTTGTTATATATATATATATATATATATATATATATATATATATAATATATATATATATATATATATATATATATATATATATATATATATATATATATATATATATATATATATATATATATATATATATATATATATATATATATATATATATATATATATATATATATATGTATATATATTATATATATGGTTCACTAAAACACAACATTTTATTATGGTTCACTAAAACACACAATATTTTGGTTCACTAAAACACACAAACTGTCAATATGTTATATTATATATATATAATATATTGACAGTTTGTGTGTTTTAGTGAACCGCAATATTGTGTGTTTTAGTGAACCATAATATTGTGTGTTTTAGAGAATCACAATATTGTGTATTTTGGTGAACCACAATATTTTGTGTTTTAATGAACCACAATATTTTGTGTTTTAATGAACTACAATATTTTGTGTTTTAATGAAAACAATATTTTGTGTTTTAATGAACCACAATATTGTGTGTTTTAATGAACTACAATATTTTGTGTTTTAATGAACAACACTATTTTGTGTTTTAATGAACCACAATATTGTGTGTTTTAACGAACCACAATATTTTGTGTTTTAATGAACCACAATATTTTGTGTTTTAATAAACCACAATATTTTGTGTTTTAATGAACCACAATATTTTGTGTTTTAATAAACCACAATATTTTGTGTTTCAATGAACCACAATATTTTGTGTTTTAATGAACACTAATATTTTGTGTTTTAATGAACCACAATATTTTGTGTTTTAATGAACCACAATATTTTGTGTTTTAATGAACCACAATATTTGATGTTTTAATGAACCACAATATTTGGTGTTTTAATGAACCACAGTATTTGGTGTTTTAATGAACCACAATATTTTGTGTTTTAATGAACCACATTATTTTGTGTTTTAATGAACCACAATATTTTGTGTTTTAATGAACCACAATATCTTGTGTTTTAATGAACCACAATATTGTTAAATATAATGTAACCGTTGTTTGCTTATAAATGCCGATCTTACCGCTCACCAGAACATCATGTTCGGGGCGACACATTCAAATCAAACAGGCAACGGTCAAATTATATTGACAATTTGTGATTCTTTAAAATACATTTGGGCGGCAAATGTTAGAATAGATATAGTGCATACCATGTAATATATGATAAACAAAGACCAGACTTTCTCCGTTTAAGCGGATGACCGTGACACTGTTCTCCTCATTACAGGGCCGCATCAACTGCACGGCAAGCCTCCCTTTGACCATCCACAGTTCCGGCGCATGCCTCTCGCTCTACCACTACCGCGGACACACGAAGTGGGGCTACTTCTTCTCTCTCCAGGTTACGGCGCTAAGAGGTTCGTCTCGTCGACAGTCGCCAGGTGGCGCAGGACATGTGATCACACATATATATATATATATATATATATATATATATATATATATATATATATATATATATATATATATATATATATGTATGCATATATATATATGACTGAATTAAACGCATAGGCCCCATTGACCCCTCGCTACCCTCCGAGAAGTTGCACCCCTCCGTCCTGCTCTGTATTCCTTCTGGTCTGGTCACGTCACCTTGTCACGTCACCTTGTCACGTCACCTTGTCAGTGGCCTTCCTCTCTTCCGCTGTCCTTTAAATTCGTGTTTGTGTGGTTGTCTAACGATGTTATCTCTTGACATACGGCAAACGTGTCCTAACCATCGGAGTCTTCAGTGTGTGGATAAGGAAACCACATGGATATATATGCATTGTTTGCCAAACATCAGAATATGGGGAACAAATTATTTTCTTAGAAAATCTTACTAAAAGCCTTTCCGTCGAATTGCCAACCGCCAGAACAGATTTCCATTGTTCCTCTTTTGTGATTTGTAATACGCGAAAAGACAATCGATATTTTCCATCTTACCATTATATTTTTGATGGTCATAAGAAACAGTTATGTTCTATTTTCGATAGAAAACAATTCAAACAAATAACTAAATTATTAAAGTTATTATGCTGAACGTGCGTAACATATAACAAATGTAACAAGGAATGATCTTCAAATGACAGTGACAAGGCTATTAAAAAATAGGCTTACTGGTTTTCCTATTCCCTGCTGTTTGGCACATTTACCCGCATGTTGCTCCCTTAAATAAATCACTAACATAACGCTTAGCTATTCGAGTAATTTACTCATAATATTATGTTCTACAGCGCCGTCCAAAGTTAACAGGCTGTTGCAGTTACAACAGCCTCTTGGGTGGTTGTTTCTGGGATGGTAAATCCAAAGTATGTGTTGCTTCAGAGATTATCGCGTTCCCGGCCGGAGGCATCGCTGCCTTAATCGTCGCGTCTCTCATCTTCATCATGATCATTGTCAAGGTCGTCTGTCTCGTTACCGGCTACGACCGTCGTCTTCCTCCGCTGAACCTTGACCCGGAAGAGGAGAAGGAAATCCTCGAGAGCGCAGCCGCAGTAGATTCAGTAATACACGTGGAGCACGCGGATGAGAATACAGGTAAGTACAGAATGAAACCATTCCTGTCTACCTGTGATCACCAAAATAACTGAGAATTTTTACGTAGCTCGGCTACCTCGCACCTGCAAGGTCATCCTCTCACCTGCAAGGTCATCCTCGCACCTGCAAGGTCACCCTCGCACCTGCAAGGTCATCCTCGCACATAACCGACCGATCACTCCACTCTTTCACATAATATGTGAAGGAGTAGTTTGATGGATTATACATTATAATCCATCAGTTGTTTTGAATGTATTTGGTGAGGGTGCTGAAACTAACTACATATTATGTGAGGGTGTTCCACCGGTTCATTACCATGTGCCTGAAATAACTCTTCCGTTGTCTTGCAGTGACGCGCACCTTCTTGAGCTTCAGGCTGTGTCCCCTGGTTACCGTCTTATGGTCCAAGTGGCATTAGATCAACTTTATAGGTTCCATGGAGGTATTTGAAGGTTCCAACCATATCTCCTCCTGCTCTTCTATAGTAGAAGCTCGGCAGCTTAAGCGCCCTGAGCCTCTCACCATATTCGTTCTTCAGTTCTGGGACTAGCTTCGTTGTTCGTCGTTGTACATTCTCAAGCATCTGTTGGTCTCTCTTGAGTGTTGGGGCCCAGACTACATTTTCATATTCTAGAATAGGTCTGACCAGGCTTGTGTATGGTTTTTTATGGTTGGTCCATCTAGGTATGTAAATTACCTTCTGATAAGCCCTATCATTCTGTTGGCCCAGGTTGTTTCTTGTCATGTGCTCCATCACTTTGTTTCTCACCAACTTCTCCATCATCTTGCAGGCTACATAAGTCAAACTCACGGGGCGATAGTTTCCTGGTAAGTGTTTCTGGTCCTTTTTTAATATAGGGGTAATGTTTCCCTCTTTCCTATGTTTTGATAAAGTCCCCTCAGCGAGTGATATAGTGAATACTTGTCGGAAAGGTTCCACCAGCTCATCCGTCAATTCAACCAGAAGACGTGGACAGAGCCCATCCGGTCCTGGTGGTTTGGTAATATTTAGTCTCTTCAAAACTCTTCTCGACTTCCTCGTTTGTGATCAGGAAGTCAGTCAGCTCTGTGTTGTGCAGTCTTCTCTCAAATGTGGGGATATTCTCAAGGCTTTCTATGGTGAAGATATTTGTGAAAAGTGTATTGAGTACTTCGGCTTTGTCAACATCAGTCTCAGTCATTGTCCCATCCAGATGCTCAAGATCAGCCACTGCTGAACAAGTCTTCATCTTTGACCTGGCGCACTTGTAGAAAGCTTTGGGATTGAGCTTCC